>JARHVA010004890.1:442500-545000 GCA_037957365.1 Torreya grandis
TTTAAAGTCAAAAAAGACTACAAGTCCAAGAAAGAGATGGATATATGGGAGTGTCATTAGTTTTGTAATTTTAGTCTCACTATGTCAAAGGGGTGTGTCTATATAGTCTTCAAGGAGACACGCGTCAATTAGAGGAAGGTAAGTGGATATCAAATATTATTTGATAAGATGGTATGTAAATAAGGTATGTTTGTGCATCATTTTATATATTTTATGTTGGATAATAAAAGTTTGTGAAGAATCTTAGTGGTCCTATCTTGATAAGGAGTTGGCTTATTGATCATGGTTTGGATGCTCTAGTATAAAAGTGAGTTTAAAATATCTATCTACATATCAGTTTATGGTAGATACTAGGTGAGCATCTAAGTTAAAGGCCTTTCTTCTAAAATTTTATTCTTGATATTGTTAATCTTTCTAAAGGATTGTTGAAAAGTTATGTATTCTATGGAATCTCATATTTTTATAAAGATGAGGTGTCTTTATATGATTATTAACTATGATTGGATAGTATTTGAAGACTTATTGAAGATGTCATATTCTTGACGAAACATGAAATTGTAGATAACATAGTAAATGGTCAAGTCCTAGGATCAGAGGACTGAGTAGTTGAATATGAGAAAGAAGGTGTGGAGAAGCAAGTTTGTGTGCTCAAGATGATAATTCCAATCAGATAAGGTCTTTGGTTAAGGGGAAGCAACAAGTTCATCTTTTTTTCCAAAGATCTATGAAAGAGCTATAGTATAGGGTTAGAATGGGTGGTTCTAGGTGACTTAATGAGATTCATGGACTACAAATAATTTTTTGGTGCTTATAAAGGTTTATAAAATTATTTTTGATGTGCTTTATGTGTTTTGTGGTCTAATGATATGTTGAAGCCAAATTGAATATTTTTGAGTACCCTCAATTTTCTAACTTTTTGGCTTAAGGGTAAGTAGGCCTAAAATGGGTTATAATAATTATATGTTCCCAAAGTTATGGTGGCTCAATTTTTATTCTCTAAGTGTTTTTTTGTATCCAAGTGTAAAAAAACTTTTTAGAGGTGGATATTGATTGGAAGGTGTTGTGTTACCCTCATTTATTTTGAGACTTTAAGATTTTGGGCTCTACTAAAAAAATTCATTTGCCTTTTGAATTTAGGTCTAAATATTATTAATATGTTTAATGGGACAAATGGGTGGTCAAATAAAGATTCATATATAATTTAAGATTTGTGGTTCTCAAATTATTAAATTTTTTTATCAATATGGAGGTCTAATTAGCTAGTAGGCTTGTGAAGGAAGTATGTTGTAGAGGATGTGCTTGGTGATGAAAATTAGTGTGCTTGAGGGGGAATATGAGAGTGATTTATATATAATTTTTTAGGTCCTGAAGATATGTTTATTGAAAATTATGGGCTCTATAATTTCTAGGTAGGGATATAAGGAGACTAGACAGGTCTAGTTTGAAGAGTGTTTTTTGCTTAGTTTCTCCAAAATAACAAGGTATGTGTGTTTCAAGGTGAGTTATCAAGTTCATTTAGTGCACGTTTCCTATTTTTTGAGTGGCATGAAGTTATGTTGGTATTCCTTATGGTATCTTGAGAGAGAAGGTTGGTAAGCATATGTGGTAACTCTTCATTATGTGTGGTGATTTGAAGATGCTCATAAAGTGAAATTTCTCAAATTTATTATGGGGAGTCCCTCTTTGATTTTTATTGGTATGTTTGATCATATATATATATATATATGGTTTTTATGTGTTCTTTCTTCATTAGTTGTAGTGCTTGATTGAAAAGAGTGTTGGCATGGAGCAAGAGGATGTTGTAAAGGAAACCTAAAATATGCTCAAGGTAAGTGGTAGTTTGTATCATATTTATAATATGGTCATTTTATATTTTATAATATTTTAAAGTCCTCAAGATTAGTTGGTTCCCACTTTGTCATCATGTCAAAGGTGGAGAAAGTTCCTATTGTGGGAGTGCTTGAAGAGAGAGAAGGTGAGTTGTATATTTCTATATGTGATGGTTGTTGAATTCAATGACAAAGGGGGTGATTATTAGAGAGTTATCATGATGATTCCATTCTGATTTCATAGAGGTGTATTGGTGAGTGGATGAAGTACCTTGATAGCTTATGTGACAATGACGAAGTGTGCAATGTGATTGTTCTTGTATGCTTGAAGTATGATTGGTTGATATTTAGTGTTAGCATGATTATAAATGTTTAGGGATGATTATGGTGATTAAATAATGTTTAATATGTCCTAATATGTTTATATATTATTTTATATCTTGTGTGCATACGTGGAATTCATCTAGTAGTCCACAATTTTCATCTAGATTGTTTGGGTCTAGTAGCAAAAATTTGAGTAGGCAGTTTGTTGACATCACGATTACCACATGGGAATGAATCAATGAAATTTGGTCATATGGTTGTGATAAAATTAGTCCCTAATTATTATTCACAATATATCATGTCATGCATCTAAGTTTGGTTAAATATATGAGGGTACAAAGTTGTCCTCTCAGTCAGAATTCATTATTTTCCCATACTTAGCCAAATTTGCATGTGGCCAAAATGAGATGAGTAAGAATGTTGATGAGGTTAGCATTCACATGCATGGATATGTTAGTAATAAATTATCATATGGATTTTTTAATTTTTATTCTTAGTTTATTTTGACTAATTTTAGGATCATGCAATAAAGTGCATAAAATGACATGCATATGCAAATTTGGGCTCGTAAGTAGTTTGACTATGTTTTTCCATAGCCAAATTTGTGTGTGACAAGGAAATTTGAGTGAGTATTTTATGGTGTTATATATTTCACATTTGAACGTTTTAATAGAAAATAATCATATGGGTTTTTTTTAAATTTTTGAGCATAGTTGATATTCACTAAATTAGAGATCATGCACTAAAGTGTGGAAAAAGTTATGTAGGAGCAAATTTGGCCTCTTAGGTAGGTTTTAACATAGTTGGATATATGACAAAAGATTTTAAGAATTAATTTTAATGGAATTATATATCATATGCATGAGGGTTCTATGAGTTTTTTATTATATGGTTAGATTCTCCTATATGAGGAGATTATTTGGTCCAATTTTAGATCATGCATCAAATCACATAAGAAGTTATTAAGGTTTAAAAATGGATACTATGGCATATTGAAAAGGTCCCCATAGTCATTTTTTCACAAGTTAAAGTTTAAGTAAGATCAATAGTGTGTGTTGCTCCAAGAAATTAGGAAGTAGCAAGATGAGGATAGGTCCATGATGTTAAAATAATAATAAATGGTATAAGATAAGGATCTAATGTTGAGTAGGTCTTCATATAGATTGATTGAACTATGAGCATTGATTTTTAAAGACTTGATTGATCTGTAGAGATTGATAGAGCATGTTGAGTGAACATTTCAAGATTGCATGAGATGAGGTCAAATTGATTGAGGTTTAATGTTTGGAATTGGTAGACTATACATTAAAAATAGTACAAGATCAATTGTGCATGATTGATCCAAAGATGAGATGACACGAGATATTAACATTATGTTTGAAGGTTAACTATGACCATTTGTATTTGAATATTTAAGTTTGCAAAGGAGAAACTAGTGTCTAGTTTTTGGGTTATAACTTTTGATTCAAGATGAATTTGATCATGTAGTAAAAATAAAAGTGGTAGAGAACTCCAAGGATCATATAGAAATAAAGATTTAAATATTTAAAATTAATTACAATCCAATATATTGAACCTAGAATTTGACTATGTGTTCGTGCTTATTATCCAAGTGACTCAAGAATGATATTTGGGTTTATTATGATATTGTTTTGATGTCTCATGATGAATTAAATATTGAGGAGTTTTTTATACTACATGAGGATGATCTATGAAAAATTTGGAGGTGTGATCAATTTATCTTGAATATGAACAATGCTTAAGAAGTTGATTGTGTGTTTGTTCATAATTTTCATATGCATTAGGTCAGTGTTTGAGCTGTTTGAAGCATATGCAAATGTGAGAAAAGTTGATTGTGATCATTTTAGGATTTAAAAGTGACATAAAGAGTGGACCCATGTATTTTAAATTAGTCTTATGTTATTTTTTTTCTTGAGGGTGTGATAAATGGGTGAATGGGTTCACATGAGACCTATAAGGGCTATAAGGACCTTATTAAAAGGTGTAGTTCCTTAAGACTCAACCATAGATGCTATGGTCAACCTATGAAGATTGTTTTAAGATGTGTATTTATATGATATATGTATTAAGGGTTAATAAATTCCTAATGGTCTATTAAGATGGTGATGAGCATGATTGCTCTATAAATAGTGAAACCAAATTTGTTGGTTTCTAGACTTGAAAGACTTGGATGAGGGAGTGGGATTGAGGATCCAAGTGAAGGAGATAAAATTTGAAAGAGAAGGTAAATTTTATTGAGGACTAGAAGAGAGTGAATAGGATTATACATGTTAATCTGATCAAGGTGATGAATGTGATCACATAGGTCATTGGACCTAATAATCCTAAAAGAGTCAAACTGGGTGAGTATACTCAAGAGGTTGTTTGAGAGAGACTTGGAAGAGATTTAAGAGAGGATTGTATGTATTAGTTGGGAAGATAAATAGGGTTAGAGCTCCCTATGAATGATATAATTAGTAGATAAATTTTAGTACTATTTGTATGACCTATTGGTCATAATTCTATTGGTAAAATAGTGCTCTTGTTTGATTACAAGTGAAGGTGAAGAGTGATAATTATAGGTCCATCATCACGTGTTGAATACATTAGTGAAAATTTGAATATGTTCATAGTTGTATTTTTGGATGATTAACATCCAAGGGGGTTGCATCCTCCTTACAAGGTGAAACTTGCTAAAAGTCTAGTTGTTATGGCTGCTCAGCTATACAGGTGTAAAATCTCCTTGTGGGAGTGCAATCTCACTAAAATAAGGAATGGTATTTCCTTGATAATTTATGTATGGTATAAATTAAATCTTGTTATTATAGGATATTAGTTACAATGTAGGTTCTAGTGGGTTTTATTCCCCAAGAGGGTCTCCCATGTATGTCATGTGTTATGTGCTTGATCTTGCATTGTCTTTTTTATTAATTACTATGAATGTGTATGCCTCATGAATGTATGTATTAATGATTAAGAGTTTGGAAGGATTGGAACTAAATTTATAATATTTGTGTTCACTGATTCACCCACCTAGTGATTATACCTCTAACATTGTATAGGTTATTGGTAAACTTGTATATTCATTAGATATCATGTTGTATCATATCAATGGCTATGCATTTGATAATGAATGATTTGACATATTTGGCTTCATTTATTATTATTCTATACCTTGATTTTATATTACATGAACCATTGTATAGTTTTAAAACTTATACACCATTAATATCTTATTTTGGGGGTAAAATAAATAGTTATTAAATGCTTAATTAGTGGATTAGTTTATGAAGTATAATATTTGTACTCCATTATTTTCAGATAATAAATAACTCTTTGATAAATATAAATGGTGTAGATGATTTAACAATAAATATATCTAAATATTATTATTATTCTTAATAAATATAGATAAAAATTTATGATATTTTTCTAAATGAACCTAGTTAGGTTTTAACAACCTTTCTTTGTTTATCTCTAGCACCATATAAGAGTGATTCAACTTTTTCTATATGTTCATGAAGGTATTTCATAAAATTTTATTCATTGGTTTGACTAGATTGTCCCTAAGTATTGTTTTATGAAATGAGACCCATGATGCACCCTTAAAGAGGACATGGAATAAACAATGGGAGATACTTTGAAGTTGAATATTTTAGATAATTTATAACATATGATTCCTCTTGTTCCTAAGTCATTTAATATTTGATAAAATCTATTGGATAAAATAGAGACATGATATAGTAGTAAAAAAATTATAATAGGAAGATCATGAGATGGAACATTGTTTAGTATAACTACTGTTAGCCAATTTTAGCTACCATAGGTGAGTCATGGAAAAGAAATTCTAGTCAAGTCTCCATCTTGATTAATAATCTTGTAAACCCTTCATAAGGCATGTTTAGCATATTTTAAGGTAATTTTGAAAAGTATAAGGTAATTTTTCTTTATTTGATCATGTTTTTCTATTCGTGACTTATCTTAGTCAAGTTTTTACAAAGACTGCCAAAAGTTTAGAGGCCTTTGTTATGTAATTTAACTCATGTCTAAGTCATGTCATGTTCCCTTGCTCTATATAAGTGTTTTAAATAAGTCAAATATTCCTCCCTAACATTTTAAATCATTTTAAAATGATTTGTTTATCATTTATAGTGGTCTAAAATAAATTTTGTAAGAAAGTTGTAGGCTCATAGAGAATGAAATTGATGGCACATCATTTCACATCCATATATGCATAGGAGATCTCCATGAATACTTATTTCCTCAATACAATCAGTTTCCCAAATATGATATGATAGATTCATGTGAAAAGAGAGGTTTTTAAAAGGGTGGTTATAGGTTTTCAAAGTAAGGATAACTTACAAACACTTCTATGGTTTCCTCCATCTCCTACAGGTATAAATGAATGCTTTGGAGTGAGTTTTATGTCTAAACAAAGTAAAAACATACTCCTTTTCCCTATCAGCATCATTGACAACCTTAGAAGGCACATTATTTTTCATTTAGTAGGGGTAGCAGAAATAGAGAGAGTTGGGAGCTAAGAGATTAGGCATAGTAGAGGGTCTTTATGAACTTCTAATTTGATCTATTATTTGCTTGATTAAGCCCCTTAAAAGTAACAATTAATAGTTAAGAATTTAAGGGTGTAGGAGATAGACTCAAAACCCCACTATGGTTAATGTTATATAAATATAGAGTTTTGAATCTAGATGAATTCATAGATATGATAATATTATTCAAGTCCCTATTTACCATATCCCATCATACTCTAATATTTTCCTGGCATGTGTAGATCTGGAAGAAGTGAAACTTCCAGTTCAAAAAAATTACAAATAACTTTAAAAAGCTCTAGGAAAGTCTCTTTCTAGTTTTAGTTTTTCAATATCTTTATTGGTCTTAAATTAGCCTACACAAATTCTACTTATCACTTATCAACCTCTTCAGATCACCTCCAAGCATCAAAAAAGCCAAAAATTAATGAGGGAGATAAAATTAGGTATTCTAAAGGGTTGTTACATGTTTTCAAGCCAAAATAGACCTTATTGAGGATATAGAGAGGTAAATTAAGGATTTTAAATGTATTTAAATCTCTAATGTGGTCCTCTCTCAGTTTCCCAATACTCACTCTATCCTCCTATTGGCCAATTTTGGCCTAAGTATAAAGCTTTTACTTGAATGAAAAGATGAGTAGAGTTCTAGATGGAATGAGTGATGAAAACATCTCATATTTCTTACAAATCTTTTAAAACACTTTAATCAAGATTAAAGTGCATTTTTTTATCTTTGTAAAATAGGATTGGAAACAAGTCTAGGATTGCAAAGTGAAAACACCAACATGTTTTCATGGTGTTCTAAGCATTTATGGGCATGAATAAAGTTCCATAAAGTCTTAAAAGTTCATAAGATCCTAATTTTGATCCTTGAAAGTTCAAGCTTAAGACTAGAAGAACCAGACTATCATAAGCATGTCATGTAGGAGTAGACAAATCAGTCTATTTTCACATTTGATATATTCAGTTAAAAATTCAAATTGGGTTAAAGAGTTGCATGGACATGATGTTTTTCATGTTTTGAACATTCTCTATAAATTTCATGTCTTGATGAGTTTTATATCTCAAGATACAAACATTCAAAGTTGAACAAGAAAAATGAAACATACATGGGGATGTCAAGTTAAAGCTACAGTAACTAACCATTTGGATTTAAAAATCCTTAAATGTGTGCATAGACATAATATTTGGACTCATAAAATAGTAATTTGAATGAAAATACTCAAATATCCATGGTCAGAATTCAATCATACCAAAGATCCAGTAATGAGTGGGTAAGGACAATGTCAGTGGGTCCCAAAGATCTAATAGAGCACATTTGATCATGCACCCAAGACCAATGGTGAGAATGAAGTCAAAAAGTTATCATAAGAATGAATCAAAAAGGTGTAAAAATATCAAGTACCTGAATAGAGATCTAATGATTCATGATGATTGACAGTGTCAGTGGGCCCAAACATATTGATGGTACATGATCCATCATACAAAGCAAATCTAATGGTGAGTGATGGGTCAAAATATCAGTGAATCTCAAAGATAAATATATGGATGACAAGTTTCTCAACCACATTAAACTAGAATAATATCTAAAGATCACATCCATTCATACAAAAGTAAATAAATGGTGCATGTGTAAGTCAAGAAAGTAGATCAATGATGCACAAGCAAGCTAATCAATGATCAATATTAAAATTCAAATGCCAGAGACTTCATAATGAACAAATGTAACCTAATTCAAACTAGATCAATGTTTCAAAAGGAATAAGTCTCCATTAGATCTTAGTCAAGCATCTTTAAGCTTAATACATGATTATATAGTCACAGGTTGTTAATGATAAAGTTTTAATGCCATTAAAGCTTAGTATGAACCTTTGGTTTGAAGATTTCAAACATACATGGTCCATCTTCTAGGGTTGTAATATTATTCTCTAATTGTTTTCATTTTTTATTAAAGAAGATCTATGCATAAAATGTGTTTTCAATTCCTACAAGGTTCAAAGGCATAATATTTATATTTAGACCTACTGGAGATCAAGAAGGAAGCTATGTGACCTATAAACTTTTCACTGATATAGTACATATATGAAAAATAATAAATGTATTGGTTTTTAATCTATAGTAAGACCTATGCTAAGGTATTGAAGTAAGGGAAAAAATTAGTGGTTATGAAAAAGTGTCTTATATTCAACATAGCCACATCCTTGACAAATAGGTACCTATACCCACATAAAGTAGACATGGCATAGATTTTTCTAGATTGAAGGTATGAGGATTTTATCCTTATAGTAAATACAAGTGGGAGGTGGCATAGATGTTCAAAAAGTATTTTTGGGGATTGGAGAGGTATAGGTGGGGAATTCAAGTCTTTTAAAAATCCTTTAAAGTGTTTTCTTCATAAATGTATATCATGTCTCAACACCTCTTACAAGTTCTTGTCTTCTAGTATGTCTTCTAAAGCCAATAAAGGGATTAAATTTATTTGGAGCTAATGAATGGATAATTGGGAGGCATAATTAATGTTAATAGATTAGAAGTGGTTGGGACCCCATCCAAGTGATTGGACCTCATTTAATTATCTCAAATGGCATGGACCCCCTCTCTCCCCTTTCTCTTATATATCTTTTATTTTCCATTTTGAAATCTCTCTCTTGGGTTTTAGAAGAAGAAACTCTCTCTCACTTTTGATAAGAAACTCTCTCTCAATTATGGAAGAGAAAAGACTCTCATTTTATGAGGTTAGACCTTATCAAAACATGTATGAAAGACCTCTTGAAGCTATTAAATACTTTATTTACAAGTCTCTTGATTTTGAACTATCTTTAGAAAGATCATCCATGATGGCATTATAAAGGAGAAACTTCCATGCCCATTATCCTTCTTTCTTGACTATTTTAGGGTGTTTTATAGTTAATTATAGGTATATATATGTTTTATTTCTACCATTGATGTAAGATTGGTATGAATCTTATAATTCCTCCTAGATTCATTCATTACATCCTGAACCTAGTGGATGAAATAGTTATGCAATTAGCTAGATTTTGAGATTGTGTGAGCTAGTATTGTCTTATGTTTATTCAATATATATTTCATGCTTGTGTTATTTCTCACTTAATTTGGTACATCACCTTTTTATCTTTCTTAAGATCCACATTTCATCATTTATAACCCTTTTCTTAGTAGTATCATTAGTTTAGGTGTTTTATCAAGAGGAAGCCAAAATTATATAGAGTTCCAACCTCACCAATGTGACTCATAGCCTAGGGTTGTTCCCATAGTGTATCTCAATTGGAGAGAGCCTGAAGAACTCTCTCCAAGGGTGAAAATGGATGCTCCAACAACTCCTTCAAGTGCCTTCATCATTCATTGAGGAAGATCAATCAAGTAGTAAAAAATTATGTGCCAAGTGTAACATAGATACTTATAGGCCTTCTTATGGTCTAAAGGGGCCTAATCTCAAATATCCAAGGGAAGAAGTGGAACATCCCCATTAGGTTTTACATAGACTAACATAATATTTTTTAGATAAATAAACAAATCATATTTCTAGTATTCTTTCATTATATTACACCATGAGAATCTAATTAGTGATCCTAGTATAACACACTAAGTATGTTAACCAAATAAAATTGTAAAATCTACATGTTACTAACCACTAACATCATATGAAACAAAACATAAATGAATATAGAAAGTAATTAAAAATTTTTGGCCATGGCTAGTATAATAATACATCCATTTATATCAATGTATAATGAATAAATAATTACATTTCATCAAGAATAAAGTTTCAATAATAATAAACACAATATAATATACAAGATAAAAGGCTCTACTCAGAATGAGTTCCCCAAACACTAGTATCTATGGTAATCTCAAGTGTAGTCTCTAAATAAGTACTGTTATGGGGGGGGGGAGAGAATCATATGAGTGATTTTCCACACCAACCATGAACCATCGATCCCCTACATAATCCCCCATGAGGCAACAACCCACCCATCATAGATGGGTAGATAGTGACGGTGTGGGAATATAGAGAGACAATCTAATACTCATGTTATGTAAGATTTATAAAACATAATATGTACCACAAATAAATAATTCTAACATGATATATAAAAATTATGTAAATAATACATATGAAATGATAATATTTAACTAAACATTAATCTCACCAAAGTTTTCAATAGTTATTGATCTCTAGGATCAGTCAAATTCATATGCAACACTTGATATGGTCACCTTCATCTAGAATTGGTGGTGCTAAGTAACCTAGTGAAGTTCATCTCACTACTTAATTAGTACCAAAAATGCAAGAGTTGGTTAATATATATAACCAATAGATTCATACATATTAATTCTTAATATCAGGCATAAAATATGCTAAATACAAGAATAATCAAAATACATCCATTTATCCCATCAAATGTATGAATGTATCTTTAACTATATTATTTATCCCATAAATAATAAGCATATCAAGTATAGTTTATACCAATTAGGTATAATACATATTTCTAATGTTTGTAAGTAAATTCAAATGTATTTCATTCTATGACATTTAATATATTATAGTCTATTATATTTTTGTACACATTACTCAATTACAAACAACCAGTCATAATAATTTCAAAGATCAAATATCTCATAAATAAGAACATAATATTTCATTTATAAACCTGTTACACATTTAAGAGGTTGTATGCATATATTCATAGTGTTTTATTCCTCAAGAATCTATGACTTAATTTTAATAGTGAATAAACCTATAAATATAAGCACATATCCCAATACCCTAATATATGTTATATATGTGTATGGGAACCTAAGTCCTCATATAGATATATTTCATATATTTATGTACTTTATCAAATACATGCATAATATATATGTCTTAATATATAATTAACATATAAAAATACATACACAATTCACTATTTTGAATAACATTATACATAGAGTTCAAACTTATATAATCTCATGGTTTGATTGACAAATTCACATAGTTCACTATATATATATATATATATATATGTATATCAACAAATGAATACTAAATATATATCAATTCATTTGTTTCCCCTAATAACTCAATATATACATAGACCCATATATTAGATATACATATACTCAAGATTTAGAGATATAAATCTAACTTTGCATATAAATATATAAAACATATTTTCAAACAAAATTCACTTTTGAGTATATCAAAACCATCTACCCAATGTTGTCTATTTCCTAAGCTAGGGCATCATAGAAAACTGAATCACTATAACCTTAGTAGATACACATGAAATTCATTTGAATTAATAGGGATTTAGAGGATATAGGTTTAGTGATGTGGATAGCTGAGCCATTCATAGGACTAAGTCTATATCTAATTTAGAATGATATCCTTTTCAAAAACCCTAAAGAACAACTATTATACTAAACATAATAGTATTATAACAACGTAATTGTTGTTTCTTACTACATTATATAGACTATCCTATGTCTTTAGTTGTTATATATATATATATATATATATATATATATATATATATATATATATATTCATTAAGCCACATAATGGTATTTCTCAATATCATAA
Source organism: Torreya grandis (assembly GCA_037957365.1). Lineage (NCBI taxonomy): Eukaryota > Viridiplantae > Streptophyta > Pinopsida > Cupressales > Taxaceae > Torreya > Torreya grandis. The sequence continues at coordinate 454,794 of JARHVA010004890.1, forward strand.
AGATAACTAGCTAATGTTCTCAAACATTACAAAGACATGATGGTTAGTCTATATACGATAGTAACCAGATACTATTTTGACAAATTTATGTTCTCATAAGCATTAACAATCATGAATTCAATAACATGACATAATCATATTGTAACATTATACATTAAATCTATGTATAATATCCAAAATGCAATCACATAATATCCACATAAGCATTAAACTTAGCTAATACACAACTAACACACATAATCAATTATGTAAGTGTAGAGAACATTAAAACTTATAATAATTCTAACAATTTAATCAATGAATATAATGTGTAATATCTAATATGGTGTGTGCATGGGTTTTATTTTTTCCTCTCTTTTCCCCCAACACCTCCATCTATCCCACACTCTCTGATGATGCTATCCCTCCATCATGCTCTAAGGGATGAATCTCTCCTACATACAACTCATGAGAAGGAGGTTAGCCCATAAAATCATGCTCTATATATCATAAAATTTTGTTGTAAAAAAAATCAACATGATCATAATGTAAGGAATATATAATACAACTAACTTATAGCAATGAAATCATGTAATCAGAGTAACATATAACTATCCCATAACAACATATGACTTATAGCTTAGTTAAATATTAATCAAATAAAATTATCAACTATAATCCATGAATAATCAGGTAAATTAGTTTAGTGAAGAATCAAGTTATGACATTATTTCCCCTATATTTGGTCATCATCTTGATGGTACTTGTTCAAACACCAGTTCTATATAAAAATAACATTATTTATTAGACAAATAACATAGTATGGAACATCAAATCAATCAAACAAATGTGGAAATCACCTATAGAACTCATCATAGTCCCCCCATGTGGGTCTATCCTGAGATCATTGGTCTCATAAGACCTTGCACTATTACACTTATCTATTATACAAATGAAGATTGAGAGTGCCAATTTGTAATGAAATTACTTCAACAATAAATTAGAATAATAGAAATAGATCCAAATATGACTATAATATATCTGAATATATGATAATAGACAAGCCAATTTGAGGGGGCAACCTCCACAAGCTTTAACAAGAATAGAATTCACAATATGATGATAAATAATTACCCACTGCCTCCTATATATAGTCTATCTAGGCCGTGGTTACTCCATAAGCTGACCTACTAATCAAAAGAAAGCATAGATAAATGTAATATAACATCAAAGAGGGATAAGTAAGCCACAATTTAGCTAATACTATCCCCATACATGTGATAGGTTAGGGGCATAGTATGCCCTTCCCCTTTAAACCAACATTGTCCTCAACATTGAACAACTCTGGATGCTGTTGGAAAAAATCTTCACCTTCCCAAGTTGCATATTCACTGCTCTAGTTTCTTCATTTGATCAAATATTCCCTAATCTCTCTAGTTCTCAACCTCTTAGTACGTGTTTGGAGGATCTTCTCTGGTTCCAAAATGACTCAACCTTCTTCATCTAGTTCTTGGAGCTCTATCTAGGCTAAAACTTTCTGTCCAATGACCTTATTCAAATAGGAAACATGAAATACTGGGTGTATGTGAGATGAATGAGGTAACTCAAGCTTATAAGCCACACTTTCAATTTTTTTTAGAACCTAATAAAGGCCATAACACTCAAGAGCAAGTTTATTGTCCTTTTTCTATTACTTTAAGGACATATACTTGTAAGGTTGCAAACAAACAAATACCCAGTCACCCACTTCAAAAATTTTCTCACTACAGTGTTGATCTGCTTGTTGTTTCATCCTATTTTGTGCCAAGACCAAATTATCTCTCAAACTAGCCAAAACCTCTTGTCAATGTTGAATGTGCTCTTCCACATCTCAAAACTTGGTGTGCAATTTAATGAAGAAGTAATGAAAGGTGGATGGTAACCATATAGTGCTAGAAATGGAGACATTTTAGAAGAGGTATGGAAAGATGTGTTATACCACCATTCTATAAGTGGTAGCCATTTAACCCAATGTTCTTGTTTATCTAATATAAAATAATGGAAATACCCCTCTAAACATTTGTTAACCACTTCATTTTGTCCATCAGATTAGGGGTGGTAAGATGAGCTATGAGCTAGCTGAGTACCCAAACAAGAAAATAGTTCAGTCCAAAAATTAATAGTGAAAATAGGATCATGATCACTTACAATTATTTTTGGGGTTCCATGTAATTTGAGAACTGCTTCCATAAAAATAACTACTACTGTACTTGCTAAAAATGGGTGTGAGAGCACAAAAATGGCCATATTTTTTAAGCCTATCCATAATTACCAAGATAAGATTCTTACCTTTAGAATAAGGCAATCCAGTGATGAAATCCATGTAAACCTCCTCCCACCTTTGACTATGAATTGCTAATGGTTGTAACAGACTTGGGGTCTTAACTATTTCACCTTTATTCTATTAGCATATCAAGCATTCTTCTGCAAACTTTTATACATCTCCCTTGAGTCCTTCCCAAAATAATTCTTTCTTAATTCTCTGATAAGTTTTTAAGAACCTTGAGTATCCCCCAATTGGAGATGCATGCAACTCTGCAAGAATCTTATGCTTAAGCTCTAAATTTTTGTACAAGTATAACCTAACCTTATACCATAGGACATTACCTTTCCATTCAAATTTTTTAGAGTCTAAATTACCTTGCTGGAGATTCTGAATCAGAACCTATGTATCCTTGTCTTGTTCCCATTCTAACCTAGCTTCATCCACCCAATCTACTTGCAACATGGACATTGCACAAAGTAATGCTTTTGTGGATGCATCCCATCTGGATAGTGCATCTGCTACTACATTTTCTTTACCCTTCTTGTAGATGATTCTAAAATCATAACCCAACATTTTGGTTACCCATTTTTGTTGTTCTTCAAATGATAATATTTGCTCCAAAAATTATTTGAGACTATCATGATCCATTTTCACCTTAAAGTGTCTACCCATCAGATAAGGCCTCCATTATTTAATTGCATGAAGAATAGCCATCATTTCTTTCTCATAGATAGGTTTTTATATATTCTTACCTTTGAATTGATGACTTTCAAATGTAATGGGTCTTCCTTCCTAAATTAGTACTACCCCCAATCCAGACCCAGAAGCATCACATTCAACAGTGAATGTTTGTGAGAAGTTTGGAGTAGCCAAAACTGGAGTGGTGCACATAGTTACTTTTAGTTTCTCAAATGCTTTGGTGGCATCATCATTCCAATGGAAAGCATCCTTCTTTATCAATGTTGTGAGTGGAGCTGCTATGCTACTATAAACTTTCACAAATCTTCTATAGTAGCCTATTAGTCCAAGGAACCCTCAAAGGTTTTTGATAGTTTTTGGCATGGACCATTCCATTATAGCTTTGATCTTCTGGGGATAAATTTTGACACCTTCATGGGAAACAATGTGACTGAGGTACTCTACCTCCTATACTTCAAAAGCACATTTAGATGGATTTTCATAAAGTTGGTGCTTCTCCAAAAATATCAACACCTATTTCACATGTTGCAGATGTGCTTCCCATGTCTGACTATAAATCAATATGTCATCAAAGAAAACTAACACAAACTTCCTTAAAATAGGCCTAAAAATAGTGTTCATCAAGTTCTAAAAAGTAGATGGTGCATTTTTATGACCAAAGGGCATTACCAAAAGCTCATAATGGCCCTCATGTGTTCTAAAATCAATTTTAAGAACATCTTCATCTTTGATTCTAATTTGATGGTGCCCCAAGCGAAGATCCAATTTTTTGAAATAATTAGCACCATGTAACTCATCAAGTAAATAATCAATTACTAGAATAAGAAAATTATCTTTGATGGTGTACTTTTTGAGTTCCCTATAATTTGGGAACATCCTCCATGTTCCATCCTTCTTCTGCACCATGACCAATAGTGATGAGTATGCACTTTGGCTATGCTTGATGATCCCTACCTCCAACATCTTATGGACCATCTTTTCAATTTCACTCTTTTGTGCATATGGATATCTATATGGTCTGATATTTGGTCATTGACTACATGGAATTAGTTGAATGGCATGATCATGTTCTCTTTTTGGTGGTAGTCCTTTTGGCATGGCCCCAAAAATAAATGAGTGGTCCTCAAGAATTATTTATAGATCAGGATGTGTAGATGCCTATGTGGATTGAAATTATATGGAGCATAATCATGCAATAATTCCATCTACCCCCTTTTTTAGTATCTTGGTCATCTGATGTGAACTAATCAATTATGGAGATTTTGCATGTAATCTACATAGTTCAATTTTCTTTCCTTCCAAATGAAAGTGCATGAATAGTTCTTGGAATTTCATCTCAATGGTACCTAAGGTTGTGATCCATTGGACTCCCAAAACCATGTCTGTGTTACCCATGGGAATAGAAAACATAGGAGAGTCAAGATTTTACCCACTCATAGTAAGCTTAATACTATGGCATTTACCTGAACAATTAATTGTGCCACCATCTATAATCATGACCTAAAATTCTAGTGTTGGGTAGATGAAATAGTTCAATCGAGTGGCCAACTTGTGGTTTATAAATTTATGTGTGCTCCCTAAATCAATCTACACTATCACCTTCTATTTCTTGAGGAAACCCACCACCTTAAGAGTTTGTGGAGTGATAATACCTACAAGTGCATGATAAGAGATTATAGGTTGGGAGTATTTAGGTACCTCCTCTATATCTTCCTTATCATCATTGGAGGCATCATCTACTTCTTCATCTTCATTTTGTCCCTTAATGTAGAAAAAAATATTCTTAGCACATCTATGTCTTTTACTCCACTTGTTGTCACAATTGAAACATAATCCTTTTGCACGCTTCTCTTTAATTTGTTGAGGGGTCAATCTAGTAGGTGGAGGATATGTTGGTGACGATATGCTATGATCTTTGAAGTGAGTGAATGGATACTTCTTGTTGGCTATGAATTTTTCATCAACTCTACATGCCATGATAATAAAACAAAAAATCTCAAGTGGATTAAACATGCGTACCTCATGTTGAATGTGGTCCTTGAGTCCATCCAAAAATAGGTCATTCAAGTTTGCTTTATAAATTGTCTCCACACATAAGGACATGTTCTAAAAATGATGAATATAATCCTTGAAAGAGCCAATTTTTTGTAATTTTTCTAGTTGGCTAAAGTAATTCTCTATCACACTATTTCCATAGTGTAATTTCAGCTCCTCTGTAAAAACTGACTAGGTGACATTGAGAGTCATCTTTATATTTTGAGCACATAACCATCGATACCAAATGAATTGATCAGGTTCAAGATACAAGGATGCTATGGAAACCTTCTCTTCACCTAGAATCTAATTTAGGTCAAAAAAATTTATCCATTTGGATGATCTAATTGAGTGGATCTTTTCCATCAAATTTGTGCATATCCACCTTTGGTAATAGGTTCCTCTATGGCCATGGAGTTAGATTTGAAGTAGACTGGTTAGGAGAACTACCCTAGTGGGGTTGTGAAATAGAGTTATATTGATGATTTGAATAATTAATTTTCAAAGCCATCACGATAACTCCCAAACTATCTTGTATAGATTGCATATTAGATTGTATGCCTTGCACCTCACTCTGAATGCCTTGCACACTATAGTCAAGTTGGCTCACTTTGTGATCTATGTCAAAAAACCTTGGTACAAGGGTCTATCACATCCCATTTCTAACTCCATCTCTTCCTTATTAGGAGTTTTACCTAGAGTTTTAGTACCCTTTCATTGGCCCTAAGTTTGTTGACCTGCCATAAAAGGGTTTTACGATGTCGACCCTTATTGGCACTTTTGACCCAACTTTGACCAAGTAATTTTGGAATTATGTTAGAATAAAATCAAAATATATAAAGAACATACCATAGGAAAATTTTTCTAAGCTTTCCTAAAATGTAAATAACTCAAAAAAATTCTTTGAATTGTGCACTATAGATCAATTTTATGAAAAACCATAAAATAACAATAACTTTTGTAAAATAGATCTAAATGAGCTAAAATTTTAATGGAAGATTAATTTGAATATTTATCACCTCCATTAAAAATTTTGAATATAAATTCACAACCTTTGTTTATATATCACAAAATTTAAAAATTTAGTGTTTCACCCACAAGATTGCCCAAATCGCAGCTCTGATACCACTTGTAAGGAAATTACTTCAACAATAAAGTAGAATATAAGAAATAGATCCAAATATGACTGTAATATATCTGAATATATGATAATAGACAAGCCACTTTGAGGGGGAAACCTCCATAAGCTTCAATAAGAATAGAATTCATAATATGATGATAAATAATTACCCACTACCTCCTATATATAGTCTATCTAGGCCATGGTTACTCCATAGGCTGACCTACTAATAAAAAGAAAGAATAGATAAATGTAATATAACATCAAAGAGAGATACGTAATCCATAAATCAGCTAATACTATCCTCATACATGTGATAGGCTAGGGGTGTCGCACAATTACTCTCATTGGTTCTACTATGACCACCTAAAGATCTAGAAATTGCAAAGCATTCTAGTCCAACACATGTGAAGGATTGACTATATACCTTTCAAGATAAGAAACATGTAAGACATTATGCAATAGAGCTAAGGATGGTGGAAAAAGAATCCTATATGTTACAAGATCAACCACTTTAAAAACCTTGAAGGGTCCCACATATTTTTGTGAAAGTTTCACTAACTTCCCAAATTTAATCAAGATCTTTTTTAGATTAACCCATAAGAACACTTTATCACCTAATAAAAACTACCTAGCTATTATATTCAAATCAACATAACTCTTTTACCTATAATTATCCTTGGCAAATATCTAATTAATTAATCTAACTTGATCATCCATTTTTATAATCATTTTAGGTCCAAAGACTACCTTGTCTTCTAATCTACCGAACTAATTGATGTCATATACCTTACTTCATACAAGACTTCAAATGGTGCCATCTTCAAATATGATTGGTATTTATTATTATAAGAAAAATCAATAATTGGAATATATTCTTCCCACTTGTATTGTTGATCCATGTAATACATATGAAGGAGATCCTTTAACACCTCATTAACTAACTTAGTATGTCCATTAGTCTATGGTTGATATGCAATACTAATGTTTAGTTGTGTAACCAAAGTTAAATTTAGAGTTAAAAAAATATAAAAGTCATCTTCAGATCATGATCTAAAATGATCTTCTCTAGAAATAAATTAAATTGATATACTTCCTTTACAAACCTATTCACAAGAGTAGGTGCATCATGTGTCAAATTACATGGTAAAAAATGAGCTACCTTGGTTAGTTTATCAACTATAGCCAAGATCATGTTGTGTGTATTATATGACAAAGGTAAACCTTGGTTAAATTAAATATTGATCACCTGACACTTCCATTATGGTATGTCATGTGAATACAAAAATCCAATCATATACACATGTTTAGCTTTTAGACACTAACATTCTAGACAACATAACAAAAATTCCACTACATATTTTTTGATTCTCTTCTAGAAACAATGTGGGGTAGGCTCTGTAATGATCTTGGTTACTCCTAGATGTCTTGAATAGGGGGCACTGTATAGTTATTTTATCATTATGATCCTTAGATTCTATTGATTGGGGACATACATCCTACTATTATATCATAAAAAACCATCATTATCTATTTTATATCCTTTATAATTACGATTCTAAACATTCTCAAATAACACTTTCCTAACCTGATCATAGAATTCATATCCTAGAAATAATTTGATCACTTGATCCCTAAAAATACTCTTGATAGTAGCCATGGCTATTATGTACCTCCTACAACTTAGGGCATTAACTAATCTATTTTACTTAACTTTGATATAGTTGATATCAAAATCATAACCAAAAAAGAAATCTAAACAACACATTTGAAAAGGATTCAAATTCAGTTGGGTGAATATGTGCTTGAGTCCCAAGTTGTTATTTTTGATCTCAAACCTTTTCCCAACAAATAATGTCTTGAAACTTTCAAAGCATGCATAATTTCTGCAAGTTATAGGTCCTAAAAGGCATGGTTTGTCATGTCCCCTTTTTCATGGACATTGACAGTCTTGATGATTAGCCTATTATACGACCTTCGTAGGCTAATAGGATGGATAGAGGGTCATAATGGAGCTTGGATTGACTTTGATTCACAGAATTTCTACATTTGGTTTTCATTCAGGGTATTTCAGATGCATTAGGCCTGAGCTCCTACTTTTTAGGGATATTTGATATGCAGTGGAGCACCTTTATTTTGTTATGGTCATGTGCGGAATCACTCCCTGATTCACCTGCTTCGATCCGTTTGAGGATCTGACGTATATTGAGGGAGATATTAATATTTGATTGATTTAATCAAATATTAATTATCTGGTCTAATTAATTATTAATTATTTGGTCTAATTTTAAATTAGAAAAACCTTAATGCTTATTTAAGAAACCCTAATTAGGGCAAGCATATATTTTGAGGGTATAAGGGTTTCACATGGAGGCCATTATTGATTATGTATGAATTGATTATTGAAATTGGAGAAATTCTTCTGTGAAGACTAAGCCAAGGGTTCCAGGATTCCATTTGCAGTGGAGAACGTCAACTCTTCATTGTGTGTGATTCAGAGGTTGTGAAAGATCAGCCGATCTATTGCCAAATTGAGAGATAGCTTCATCTAGAAGTTATCACAGAGGTACAGATTTGAGAGATAGCTTCATCCAGAAGTTATCACAGAATTTCAGGGTTGAGAGATAACTTCACCCAGAAGTTATTACAGATATTTTAGGTATTTATCTTTATTTAGTTTTGATCCAATAAATTATACAGATATAAATATTCTGTATTAGAATAGTATATCTTCAGATCAGGTTGTTCAGTAATCAGGGGTTAAGAACAGACCGGTTGGCGGCCGTACCAAGTCCGTACAGGTCCGTATAGATTTGCATCAGGCACCAACCTCAGCAGAGAGAGCTTCTAGATACCGACATCGGTCGACTGAAGACCGACGTTGGCAAAAATCTGACTGACAGCGACCGACGTCGGCGATATATCGACCGATGACGGCATCTGTGTGTCGACACAGAAAGGCTGAGACCTTCCAGAATCCACTTTTCACTTCCAGTTTTGCTAAGCCAGAGTTTTTAAGACTGTATTTCATTTTTATATGCATAAGGAAGGACTGCAATTGTAATAGTTTAGAAGGACATATTTTGTAATCATTTGAAGGAATGATAAGATCTGTGATTTGTTTATGCATACTTGAATCTATTCTGCAGTTTGTATCTATGATTAGAGCTTTATGAGTTTATATATTTCCTGTTTGGAGGGGACATCACAGTGGTATCAGAGCTAATGTCTTGACATCCTATTGGGTAGTTTGGGTAGATTGAATCAGCAAAGTATCATGATGCCTTCATATACTCAGAAACAGTGGGACAATGATATGAAGAAGCTGGAACACAGTTTGAAGCAATTGGAAGCAACTCAGAGGAGGATGAATGAAATTCTTTCATATCCTACATCCAAAAACAAACCCGCATGGTATATGACAGCGAATGATGAGTGGGACTTATTACCTCCTCATGTTCAAGAGAGGATGACCTTTGATCATTTTGTCAAGCTGAGGAGAGAGCACTACAGATCACTTAGACGAGAGAACAGCATGTCCCATAATTGTTATGATTATGAGATAGGATATAGTGAAGATGAGGATGAGTTAGATGCTTGCACTCAGAGTGTACAGGGGTGCTCAGATGTTACTGCACTGAGGGTTGATGATCTCTCAGCTATGGCAGTAATTGTAGAAGAGTCCCAGGATCCGATTATTGCAGATGATACTCAAGAGAATGCAGTGGATAGTTTTGAGGACTTAGTTTCACCAGATGTTTCTCTCCATATGGAAGACTTAGACAGTGATGCTATAGTTGTTGATACTCCATCTGTTGATATGAGCTTTGGTGTTGATTTACAGAGTGTGGATGATCATTTGTATATTGAGGTGGTTGGTGATGAGTACCTTCCTGTAGTTGTTGCTGAGGAGCATGTTGCTGATGCTGATACACATGTTCAGGATTTGGGAGTACCTGATTCTGATGAGTTTGAGATACCCGTGGAGTTGAGTCTCCAGATTGATTATTCTCACATGGATGACAGTGTGGTATAGTTGGTTGTGCCACCTTTACAGAGAGATCAGTTGGGGTGTGTGGGGGAGTATGTTGATGCTTCCACATATAATTTCTACTGCACTGAACCATTCATGGAGTATTTGCTGGATAGTGCAGGTGTTCGTCTGCACTCACATAAGATGACAGAAGGTGTTCTTGTCTGAGGTACTAGTGCTATTAGTAGATTGGGTGAGGAGATTTTACGAACCCTTTCTACTATGTTACCTTACAGGGATGTTGAGGTGATGTTTGTTGAGCTGAGATTGGAGCCATCCATTGAGTCCCAGTTTGGCAATAGTGAGCCAAAAGCAGAGTTTGGGGGTTCTTACCAGCATCATACGGTGAGGTATGCTCCTTATTCTTCTTTGCATCTAGAGATTAGTTTTGGTGTCAGTGACTCAGGGACCAATGATTGTCATATCCACGGTCCAGTTGGGTGTGAGTATCAGTTAGATAAGGACTTGAATTGTGACAGGGTTGATATTTTAGTTGGCTTGAGTCCCTCAGAATGGTTTCTTCTACCAGCATCTACAGTTGGTCTTCAGATAGTTGTTTGGGTGTCGAGTGCAGTTTTTCAGTTGCTGATTTTGATACTATTGATGCTGTTGATGTTGATGATTTATTTGCATGGGTTGATTGGTGACATGATGGATGTTACACAACTTTTTTCTTGGGATCCAGGTGGATCGAGTAGTTCATTGTTCCGAGATTGCTTGGGGACAAGCAATTTCTAGAGGGGCGGATTGTCATGTCCCCTTTTTCATGGACATTGACAGTCTTGATGATTAGCCTATTATACGACCTTCGTAGGCTAATAGGATGGATAGAGGGTCATAATGGAGCTTGGATTGACTTTGATTCACAGAATTTCTACATTTGGTTTTCATTCAGGGTATTTCAAATGCATTAGGCCTGAGCTCCTACTTTTTAGGGATATTTGATATGCAGTGGAGCACCTTTATTTTGGTATGGTCATGTGCGGAATCACTCCCTGATTCACCTGCTTTGATCGGTTTGAGGATCCGACGTATATTGAGGGAGATATTAATATTTGATTGATTTAATCAAATATTAATTATTTGGTCTAATTAATAATTAATTATTAATTATTAATTATTTGGTCTAATTTTAAATTAGAAAAACCTCAATCCTTATTTAAGAAACCCTAATTAGGGCAAGCATATCTTTTGAGGGTATAAGGGTTTCACATGGAGGCCATTATTGATTATGTATGAATTGATTATTGAAATTGGAGAAATTCTTCTGTGAAGACTGAGCCAAGGGTTCCAGGATTCCATTTGCAGTGGAGAACATCAACTCTTCATTGTGTGCGATTCAGAGGTTGTGAAAGATCAGCCAATCTATTGCCAAATTGAGAGATAGCTTCATCCAGAAGTTATCACAGAGGTACAGATTTGAGAGATAGCTTCATCCAGAAGTTATCACAGAATTTCAGGGTTGAGAGATAACTTCACCTAGAAGTTATTACAGATATTTTAGGTATTTATCTTTATTTAGTTTTGATCCAATAAATTATACAGATAGAAATATTCTGTATTAGAATAGTATATCTTCAGATCAGGTTGTTCAGTAATCAGGGGTTAAGAACAGACCGGTTGGCGGCCGTACCAAGTCCGTACAGGTCCGTATAGATCTGCATCAGGCATCGACCTCGGCAGAGAGAGCTTCTAGATACCGACATTGGTCGACTGAAGACTGACGTCAGCAAAAAGCTGACTGACAGCGACCGATGTTGGCGATATATCGACTGACGACGGCGTCTGTGTGTCGACACAGAAAGGCCGAGACCTTCCAGAATCCACTTTTCACTTCCAGTTTTGCTAAGCCAGAGTTTTTAAGACTATATTTCATTTTTATATGCATAAGGAAGGACTGCAATTGTAATAGTTTAGAAGGACATATTTTGTAATCATCTGAAGGAATGATAAGATCTGTGATTTGTTTATGCATACTTGAATCTATTCTGTAGTTTGTATCTGTGATCAGAGCTTTATGAGTTTATATATTTCCTATTTGGAGGGGACATCACAGTGGTATCAGAGCTTTGTGCAGAAAAAAGGAGCCCCTAAGTAAGGGACATCACATGGTTCATCTCATAGGGATTTACCTTCCTTAATTTATAAGATACCAATACATCATAATATATAGAGACTCCTCCAAGTCCATCCTTAGATGCATCTATGATCATTGAAAATTAATCATTACGATTAAGAACTCTTAACACTTATCTTGAAGTAAAACTCTTTTTAAAATCCTAAAAAGCTACTTCATACTTATCTATCCAAATAAAAATTTGGTTTTTATGTTGTAGAGAGGTAATTAGATTCACTATCTTAGAAAAATTTGGAATGAACTTCCTATAATAGCTGACTAATCCCATTAAAATTATTACATTATGGATATTATTTAGTGTTAGCCACTCCATAATGGCTCTTATCTTTGAAAGATCTACTGAAATACCATCTATAAAGATAATATGCCCCAAATATTCACTCTCTTTTGGAAAAATTAACACTTGGATAACTTACCATAAAAATTGTGCTTGTGTAACCATTGTAAAACGAGTTCCAGATGTCGAAGATGCTCCTCTTCATTCTTAGAATATATAAGAATGCCATCAAGAAAGACCAAAAAAAATGATCTATATAATCTTTGAAAACATTGTTCATGAGATTCATAAATCTTGTCAGAGCATTTATTAACCCAAATGGTAACACTATGAACTCATAGTGCTTATAATGAGTTTTAAATGTTGTCTTTAGGATATCCTCATCTTTAATCCTTAGTTGATGATATCCTACTCTAAGATCAATCTTAGAAAAAATTGGTTCCCCTGATATTTGATCAAAAATTTCATCTATACAAGGTATAAGATACCTATTTTAAATATTTTCCTTATTCAAAACTATATAATCAATACAAAGCTGAAGAGTGCTATCCTTATTTTTGATGAAGGCAACTGGTGCACCCTATTGTGACACACTTAGCCTGATTAACTCTTTTGACAATAATTCCTAGAATTAAGCCTTAAATTTAACTAATTCAATTTTTTTCATTCTATTTAGTGATCTAGACTATGGTTCTAATCCATGTATGATATAAATAGAGAAATTAAACTCACATTTAGGAGGTAATCCTAGCAATTCCTCTAGAAACACATCATGAAAATTCTTAAGGAATGGATAATCTTCAAGGATTTGTTATTTAGATTCTTCCATCTCATTTATCTTGACAATAAATTATTGGACTCATTTTCATTGATACTTCATAAGCTACACTACATAAATATTCATAATATTCAACTCCTTATTCTTGCCCTAAATTAGTGTCTGATTTCCATAATCTTCTAGACACTCAACATTATTTAGATGGAAGTCAACCTTGGCTTTATGCTTTTCAAAACAATTGAATCAAAGGATCACATCATATTAACCTATATGTGCTACATAAATATCCACTATTATTTTGAATTCAGGTAGCCTAAACTCAACTTCAACTAAACACTTGTTAACTTTGACCTTTGTTTCACTCTTATATTATACCAACCATGCCTTTTCCATTACTGTGGATTTTCTAGATAACTTATTTATAATTATAAGAAATGAAAAACATTTTGTATCCCTTGGATATATCAAAATTGAAACTAGATGTTCAAATAAAATACCTAATAGTTCTTATGGGTGAATCTTAAAATTTGACTTGCCAATTATTAACTACCACATGAACCCATTATTGAAATTTTCTTTGATGAGGCGCATAAACTTTGTTCCTTAACTTATATTGGGTACAATTATGTTTAAAATGGTCACCTCTATAAATGAATTAACCCCTAGGTGGTCCTTTCCTATTAGACTATTAGTTTCCCTTGATATCACCTTTGAAACTATAACCTAATTTTTAGTTACATACACCTATTAGCCAATTTTGGCCTACATACAAATATTTTACCTAAATGGATAGATGATCAGAGTTCTAGATGGAATGAGTGGTCTAAATATATCATATTTATTATAAATATTTTGAAAAACTTTATTCAGTCTTAAAGTGCAATTTGTTGATCTTTAGAAAATAGGGTTAGAAATAGGTCCAAGATTGCAAAGTGAAAAGATCAGTGGGTTCTCATGGTATTCCAAGAATTTAGGGGAATGAATCAAATTGCACAAAGTATTATAATTTCATTGGAGCCTCATTCTTAGTCTTGAAATTTCAAGTTTAAGCCTATAAGAACCAAATTATTATAATGACATCATGATGGAATGGATAGATCAGTCTAGTTGCACATTTAATAGATGCACTTAAAAAATCAAACATGGTCAAAGAGTTACATAGATATGATGTTTTTCATGTCTTGAACATTATATGACAAATTTCATGTATTGAAGAGTTTTCTATCGCAATATATAAGTGTTCAAAGTTGAATAATTAGAATGAAACATGCATGGGGACATCAAGTTAAAGCTACAACAATTAGTTGTTTAGATTTAAAGTCCTTAAATGTGTATATAAACATCAAATTTGGGAATCATAAAATATAATTTTGAATTAAAAGGATCCAATATCCATGGTCCATGTTAAATCATACCAAATATCCAATGATGACAAAGTAAGGACAGTGTTAGTGGGTCCCAAAGATCTAATGAAGTGCATTTTATCATGCACCCAAGATCAATGATGAGCATCAAGTCAAAAGGTCATCATAATCATGAAGTAGAAAAGTGGTAATAACTTGGTTACCTAAATATATATATCATGGTGCATAGTTTATGATAGTGTCAGTGGACCTAAATAGATCGATTGTGTATGATCCATCATATAAAGAAGATTTAACAGTGAGTGATGGGTCAAAAGGTCATTAAATATCAAAGACAAATTTTTAAATGAAAAGTGTCTCAACTATGTTAAACTAGTATAATATCTATGTCTCCCATATATTCATATATAATCAAATCAATGGTGTACATTTAAGTTGAGAAAGTAGATCAATGGTATGTAAACAAGCTGATTGATGATCAATATTAAAAGTTCAAAGCCAAGGACTTCATAAAGAACAAATGTGACCTAGGTCAAACTAGAGCAATGTTTTGAAAGGCATATTTTACCATTATATATTTTTAAAGAATAATTAAGAATAATACATATTTATATAATCATGGTATATCAATGATAAATTTTCAACACCATTAAAGCTTAGTATGAACGTCGAGTTTGAAGATTTGGAACATGCAGGGTCCTTATGTGGTTGTAGTGTTATTCCCTAATTGTGTTGGTTTTTTATTAAAGAAGATATGTGAGTATAATGATTTATCATTTCCTAAAAGGTTTAAAGTTAGGATATGTCTATTTATACCTAATGGAGAGCAAGAAGGAAGTTATGTGGCCTGTGGGATTTTCATTGATATAGTGACTATAGGAAAACTAATAAGTGAATTGGTTCTCAATATATAATAAGACCTATGATCAGGTATTTAATTAGGTGAATAAATTAATGGTTATGAACAAGTGTATCATATTACACATAGCTACATATTTTACAAATAGGCACTATAGCCACTCAAAGTAGACATGACATGGCTGTATCTAGATTCAAGGTATGAGGACTTTGTCCTTACAGTAAAGACAAGTGGGAGGTGTGTAGAGGTTCAAGAAGTAATTTTTTGGATTAGATAGGTATAGATGTGGAATTAAATTATTTTACAAATCCTTTAAAGTGTTTTCTTCATAAACATAAATCATGGCTCAACACCTCTAACAAGTTCTTGTCTTTTAGTATGTATTCTAAAGCCAATAAGGGGATTGAATTTATATGGAGCTAATGAAGGCTAATTGGGAGTAAATATTAATGATAATAGATGAAAAGTGGTTAGCATCCCATCCAAGTGATTATAACTCATTTAATGATCTCAAATGGCATGCCCCCTCTCTCTCACTTTTCTCTTACATCTCTTTTCTTTTCCATTTGTAAATCTCTCTCACAATTTTAATAAGAAGAAATTCTATCTCACTTTTAATAAGAAACTCTCTCTCAATTCTATAAGAGTAGATACTCTCATTTTATATGGCTAGACCCTATTAAAACTTTTATGAAATATGTACTAAAGCTAATAAAGACTTTTTTTCCTATCTCTTGCTTTTAAACTATGTTTAATAAGCTTGTATATGATGGCATTGTGAAGGAGAATCTTCCATGCCCATTTCCATTCTTTCTTGAATATTTTAGGGTATTTTATTATTTATTGTAGGTCTATATTTATGTTATTTATGCCATTTATTTAGTCTTAGTGTGATTCTTAGAATTCATCCTGACTTCATTCATTGCTTCCTAAACCTAGTAAATGAAATACTTATGTAATTATCTACATTTTGAGATTGTGTGAGATATTACTATCTTATGCTTCTTTAGTGTATATCTCATGCTTGTGTGAGTTCTCACTTAATTTGGTGCATCACCTTGTTATCTTTTTTAGGAGGCCTATTTCCCTCTTTCTAACCCTTTTCTTATTAGTAACATTAGTTTAGGTGATCCATTAAGAGGAAGATGACTTTCTTTAGAGGTGCAACCCCACCATAGGGGACCCATAGCTTGGGGTTGTTCCCATAGTGTAGCTCAAGAAGATTGGTCAAAGTTTGATGTTGGTTTGACCAATTTGTATAAAGTTTTATATTATAAGAAACAACATATGGTGACTTCAAAATAAGATTCAACATTCTTATAATAGATTAGTGACTACATCTCATGCCAAAGGTGATAACAAGGTTATATTTTAGAGGTATTCCCTTTGAATTTGTTGAATTACCTCTTAATTTAGTCAAAAGGTTAAGGTTTGCTAATACACAACCATATAAAGGAAACTTTGTTCCTAAGTAAATTATAAGGCCTACCCCTATAAGAATACCTTTTTTAAACTCAATCATTTCCATGGTAACCCCTAGAGATTTTCCCTTTATGTGTTTTAATGGACGAAGTCCTTTAGATCGGCTTTAATATGATCTTATTCTAGTAGCAGCTCTTAAATATGTCCACTATTTCATAAGAGATAAAGATACAACCCCTTCTAATTACCTCATGGATATAGATAACTTCTATAACATTTGTGATATCAATGAGGAATATGTAACAATTAGGTTATTATCCATCTCTTTTAAATGTAAAGCCTTACATTGGTATAGAAGCCTTGATACTAACTCTATTACATCATGGGACTAGTTAGGAGATGTATTATGTAACATATTTTTAGATAAAAGTTACTATTTATCACTTTTAGAGTAGTTGACCACAATTAAAAGAACCCCTCATGAAGTTATTCAAAACATCAATACAAGGTTCCAAAAGACATAGGTTAGAATCCTAGTCTTTATTAGGCCTACCCCTAACTTTGCCTTTCTTTACTATTTAAAGGCCTTAGATAGTGACATTTTAGTAATGATCCAATCCATAGGAGGGAATACATTGAAAAATTCATATGAGTTGGAAATCAAGGAAAAAAATTATCTAGTCCAAGCTAACAAGCTAACACCTAGACCACTAATGCCTTTTTCCCTAAGATCAGACCACCCCTTGTTTCTAGTCCTCCCCTTAATGTCATTCCTCCTATTCCTAAAATTACTTCTATACCCTTACCCAGTAAATAAAAGGCTTCCACCAGTCAATCAAGTGATTCTCAAGAACATAAAAACATTCAAGAGCTTAAGATCATGTTTTTGTCCTTAGGAAATGAACTAGTGAATGTTAAGAAGTATCAAGCTTTTAATAGACCTTAACAAGATTAATATCAACCTTGATAATAATATTATAAATAAAATAGGCCACCCTATAGAGGAAAATTCCAAGGCCAAAGCCAAGGTCAAGGCCAAGGACAAGGGAAGCCTATCTATAATAGATATATAAACTATAATCCAAGTGTTGTAAGTACTTCCAACACCTTGGTCCATATTAAAAATAATATTTATCAAGAAGCTAAGGTTACCATGACTTGGAATTAGTATTTTTGGAAATCTATTATCCTAAACACTAAATTCAACCAAGATTTAAATGGTCAATTGGAATAAGATTCAAATTATGGGTAAGAACAAGCTCTTATGGCTCACAACATAAAGTTACCCATGATGACAAAACTAGAAGAGACTCAACAAATTCTAGGGCCTGATCAAGGACCAAGAAATTTTGGTAGTAAAATGATGAATTAAAAACAAGAAGAGTTTTATGTACTCAATAAGCTGGCTAGTTATATCCAGACATACATTCTAGTGGTAACAAATACAAGGTTCAAAAGAAAGAACATGGATGGTAAATAGGAAGCAATTGAGGAGATTCCTTCCATTACTCCTTAAATATCAAATCCAAATGGACTTGTTACTATTTAAAAATATCTAATATCTCTAAGGAATCAAAATTAGGGGAATGCCTTTGTCCCTCTAAAATCAAAAACTCAAGGTGTAGTTGTGGCTCCCAAAATAGAACCAAAGGTTGTTGGTTCACCCATCAACATTGTGAAATATATGAAAAAGTCCAATGTGAGTGTGACAATGTGGGATATTCTCTCCATGCATACTTAGGTAGACATCCTTTAGGAAGGATTATCAAATATCAAGGTTCTTGAGAAGGAACCAAGTGAATGAAATGTGGTTCTCACCAATACATCTAAAGGATCTAGTGAAGGACAATTAGTTAAGATGGCCAAACCTCTTCCATTTTACATTTCAATAATCATTGGTGACTATTTAGTGCATAATTGTTTGTTATATAGTGTGGATAACACCTTAGTAATGACAAAGTTCATAGTTGATTAGCTTGGTCTAAAATATGAGCCCTAGTCTAAAAAAGATCTACAACTTGATGGTTCTTCCACCAAGCCAAATGGTATCATCAAAGACCTCAACTTGACCCTCAATGATTATCCTAACACCTCAATAGTTCAAGATGTGTTGATCTTAGATGTACCTCCTCATTTTTCCCTATGCCTATCTATGTAATTTATAATAAATATTGGAGGTTATCTAGCATCAAATTGATTATACATGACATTTAGAATAATATATGTGACCAAAATATAAATCAAAGATGATCCCATTGCATAATTTAACATAGAGACTTATGGGCCAAATATCATAAACATCAATTTCACAATCATTGATGAAGATGAATTTATAGTTGGTAAAAAATTAAACACTCATCTTAAGGAGATACTAGACATGTTCTTGGATGAACTATGGAATGACAATCAATTGGTTGACCCCTTGGAGAGAGTTGAAGAGAGGGAAAAGTGTTTCTACTTATTACATGAAGAGAATTAGTCAATTCCATCCCTAATTATACCTTAATTAGATCTTAGTGGCTTGTGGAAATTTTTCTTTGATGGTTCAAGGAGAAAACATGGAGTGGGTATATGTGAAATGCTAGTATCCACTTCCAATGACAAGTATTTATCTTCTTATAGGTTTCAGTCTAGTTGCTCTTACAATGTAATAAAATATGAGGAACTTATCCATGGCCTTAAATGGGATGGTAACAGAGGGATAAATAAGTTTCAAGTTTATGTGGACAATGAGATAATAGTGCACCAAGTTTAAGTCTAAAATATCGCCAAGAATCCCTTCATGAAGTCTTAAAAACATAAAGTGTGTGACCTAATTGAGGATTTTGAGGACTTTAACATCCAAGCAATACAAAGGAACCAAAATGGACATAATAATATGTTGGTCACTTTAGGATCTCAATTTGATATCTCAAATGAGTTAAAAAATACCAAGGTGCATCCACATGTCAAAGTGGTAGTAAGACCATTAGTACCAAACAATGAATCTCATTATCAAGTCTTTGAAAATGACAGGTAAATTACCTATTTATTGTAGTAGTAAATAGAGTTTTCTTCAATAAACTAATAAAAGTGTTAATATTAATATGAAGAGAAAATAATTCAATTAATATCTAATAATCTTCCTAAAAGGTTGGTCACCATTGAAGGTCTTTTACATGAAGGAGATCATATGAGAAAAGATAAGACAGTGATGTCAACAAGCTAAGAGAACTATGAAAGAGAACTTATCTTCAAAGTTAAGATCATCAAGCTTGGAAAGGTAAGTACTAAAGATAAGGGGCATGCTTTCATATAACTTTGTAAATAATATGCAAAAATCTTTGCTTGGGAATATATTGACCTAACAGGCTTTGACCCCAAGCTGGCCCAACGCATTAAAGAACTAGAGGTTAATGCCAAGCATGATAGGTATAATTAGATGCCTATAAAACCCAAAATTTAAGAACATATAAGGAAATAATTGACTAAATTTCTTAAATCCAATATCATATTTCCCATTTATAACTCCTCAAGTGTAGCCAATTTGGTGCCTATGAGGACAAAGAGTGGGGAAATTAGATTGTGTGTTGACTTTAGGAATCTGAATAGGGTTAATTTGAAATATCACTACCTCTTGTCATCCATGGAGTAACTACTTTAGATAGTTGTTTGTTTATAATGCTTATCCCTTTTGTATGGATATTAAGTATACAAATAGGTGTTGGTGAGAGAAGAAGATCAATATAAGACTACCTTCACCACCAAGTGCGGTAAATATGCTTACCAAAAGATGCATGTTAGATTTTTAAATGTTGGGGCAACTTTCCAAAGAGGCATGGACATGGATTTACAAGGGTTAATAAATCAAATCATACTATTTTACTTGGATGACATAATAGTTTTATATAAGAAGGCTAGTGAGCACATGGACCATCTAAGGTGGATCTTCCATAGATGTAGAGAGTATGGGATCTCTTTAAATCCCAAGAAATGTGTGTTTATTATTCATGAAGGAAAACTTTTGGGTCACATTATTTCAAAGGAAGGATTATACATTGACCCTAATAGAATAAGTTCCATCTTGGCCTTATCTTTACCCAAGCATAAGAAAGGAATCCAAAGATTCCTTGGGAAGATAAACTTTGTGAGAAGGTTTATACCTAGTTTTACAAACCTAGTCAAACCCATCACTATCATGTTAATGAAGATACAAGTTTTTACTTGGTAAAATTAAGGTAAAGAATCTTTTTAGTCCATAAAATAAACCATTTATCAAGTACCCTTTCTCATAAACCTTAATTTCTCAAAGGATTTTACATTATACACCTTTGCCAATGTTGACAATATATTAGCTATGCTGATGTAGAAGAATGGTGAAGGACTTGAGTAGCCATTTGCCTTTTTTATTCAAGTGCTAGATGGATATGAAGTAAGGTATACTTTCATACAAAATTATGTTCTTAAAGCTTTGAGAAGCCTCAAAAATCTCATGCCAATTATTTTCAATAACAAGATTCATCTTATGGTGTCTCGTCTTGGAGTTAGCGACTTCTTCCTTAATAAAGAATTGAATGAGAAAAGTGTAGGCTAGATAACCAAAGTAATGGAGTATGATGTTGATATCAAAGTCACCAAGTTGTTAAGAGGCAAATTCTTGTGTGAGCATATGGTAAAATATCTACAAGAAGACAAAGAAGTTGTTTTGCTGACACAATATAACTCAGAAGTAGATGTACCTCCACATAATAAAATATGGCTCAAAGATATGACACTTTTATTAATAATAGGAAAATGCCCTCAAGGTTTGGATAGAGCAAAAAGAAGGTATTTCAGACTTTAATTCATATCTTATGCATTAGTTTATGATATTATTTTTAGAAAGGACTTCAATGGGGTACTTCTTAGGTGCATTGATGATGATCAAGTGACAAAGTTCTTGGATCAATTTCATGATGGACCTATAAGAAGCCATTTTTCTCTAAGAATAATAATAGAAAAGGTAATGAAAGTTGGTTATTACTAGCCCAACATTTTGAAGGATGCCTATCCATAGGTCAATAAATATCATAAGTGTGTTCTATTTGTAGGCAAACAAATATTAGAAGTTCTTCCACTCAACCCAATCCAAGTAGAGCAACCCTTCATGTAATGGGGGTTACACTTCATAAGAATGATCAATCCACCTTCAAGTGTAGGGCATAAATGGGTGCTCATTGAAATTGAGTACCTCACCATGTGGGTGGATGTAATTACCTTGAAATAATCTAATAAAATTAAAATATTGGAATTTTATGACAACATAGTAACAAGGTTTGGTGTCCTAGCTACTATAATTTTAGATAATGCATTAGCATTTATTGGTATGAATATAAGTGAATGGACATTCAAGCTAAGAATATAACTTAGTATATCCTCTAATTAATACCCTTAAGGTAATGGACTATCACAGTCCACAAAAAATAAATTGCTAGGGATTATCAAGATAACTATGGAGTAAAATTAGAGAACATGGCATGCAAAGCTAAGGATAGCCTTATGAGCTAACAAAGTGACTCTAAAAGATACTATGGGAAATTATCCATATGTCCTTATGTATGGAAGAGAATCCAAATTTCCCATTTCTCTTTAATTGAATACTTATAATTATCCCATTACTTTGAGTTTATGGAGAGTGAGCCTATGAATAAGAGGATGATAAAGTTCACATATCTTGAAGAAAATAGGGATCTTGTAATGAAGATATTAGAGTCACATCAAGCTCAGATCAAAAAATATTTTTACAAGAGATCCAAAATAAGTAATTTTAAGGAAGGGGACTTAGTCCTTAGGTGGGACTCAAATAAGGCCAAGACAACAAACCATACAAAATTTGATAGCTTATGGTGCAGTCCTTATTTGATCCATGGATGCAAAGAACATAATGATTTTTAGCTTTCCCAACTAGATAGAGAGGTATTACACATCCAAATCAATGGAATTGATCTAAATCCTTGTTATTATAAATGTTTGAATCTATTGTATAATATTGTAACATATTAGATTAGTTTTTCAGGCTTTCATCTAAGTGTTTTGATTACATTTCCTTTTAGTTGTGTGTTTCCCTTTCAATAAGTGTCTGTGACATAATTGTTTTTTTCTCTTTTGTCCCCTTTTTGATTCAAGAGGAGGTTGAAGAGAGAGTCAACCTTGTATAAATATCAAAACAATTTGAGTTTGGATTAAATATTGAGACTCCATTCCCAATGGATTAGTTCAAGGTTACTAGTCTTTTACATAACATGCATGCAACTTTAGGATGCCACCAGAAATGTTTGCAAATTTTGGCCTACATATAAAGATTTTACCTGAATGGATAGATGAGTATATGTATAGATGTAATGCATGGTACAAATATCACATATTTCTTACAAATATTTTAAAACAATTTAAGAAAACATAAAATGCAATTTGTTGATCTTTGGAAAATAGGCTTGGAAATAGGTCCAAGATTACAAAGTAAAAATACCAATAGGTTATCATGGTATTCCAAGAATTTATGGGCATGAATAAAGTTTAAAAATGTATTATAGTTTCATTGGATCCTCATTTTTATCCTTGAAAGTTCAAGATCTAGACTAAAAGAACTAGACCATTATAATGACATCATGTAAGAATGGATAGATCAGTCTAGTTACACCTTTGATAAATGAAATTTAAAAGTTAACAAAGGTTTAAAAGTTACATAAACATGGTTTTTCTCATGTCTTAAAAAATATCTTCAAATTTCATGTATTGATGAGTTTTATATCTCAAGATAAGAGTGTTCAAATTTAAACAAGCAGAATGAAATGTGCATAGGGACGTCAAGTTAAAGCTACAATAATTAACCCTTTGGATTTAAAAATACTTAAAATTGCATGAAAATGTCAAATTTTGGCCTCACAAAATATCTATTTAAATTTAAATTATCCAATATTCATTGTCGAGATTCAATTGTATCAAAGATCCAACAATAAGTGAGGGAGGATAGTGTTAGTGGGTCCCAAAATCTAATGGAGTGAATTTGATCATTCACCTAAGATCAATAGTGAGCATAAAGTCAAAAGGTTAGGATAAGCACAAATAAGACAAGTAGAAATATCTTGGGTACTTGAATATATATCTAATAGTGCAAAATGATTTATAGTATCATTGGGCTGAAGTAGATGGATAGTGTGCAATCCATCGTACAAAGAAAATCTAATAGTGAGTGATGGGTTAAAAATTAATCAAATCTATAATATAGATGTGTGGGTGAAAAGTGTCTCAAACATGTTAAATTGGTTGAATATATATGGATCATTTCCATTCATATAAAATCAAATTAATGGTGCATGTGTAAGTTAAAAAAGTAGATCAATGGTGCATAAATCGGTTGATTGATGGTCAATATTAAAAGTTAAAAGCTAGGACATTCCTAAAGAACAAATGTGACCAAGGTCAAACCAGATCAATGTTTCAAAAGTCATATGTCACCATTAGATCTTAGTTGAGAATCCTTAAGCATAATATATATTTATATAGTTAGGGGTTGTCAATGATAAAGTTTTGATGCCATTAAATCTTAGTATGAACCTTTGGTTCAAAGATTTAGAACATGCAAGGCCTATCTTATGGGGTTGTAGTATCATTCCCTTACTATGTTTATTTTTTATTTAATAATATCTATGCATATAATGAGCTCTCAATTCCTACAAGGTTCAAAGTTATAATACGTCAATTTAGACCTAATGGAGATCAAGAAGAAAGCTATGTGGCCTGTAGGATTTTCATTTATATAATGACTATAAGAAAACAAATAAGTGGATTGATTTTCAATCTAGAGTAACACATATTCTCAAGTATTTAATTAGGGGTATAAATTAATGGTTATGAACAAGTGTCTCATATTTGACATAGCCACATCCTTGACAAATAGGTAGATATAGCTACTTAAAGTAGACATGGCATGGATCTTTCTATATTCAAGGTATGAGGACTTTGTCCTTATAGTAAAGACAAGTGGGATGTGGTATTTAAGTTCAATAAGTAGTTTTGGGGATTGGAGAAGTACAAGTAGGGAATTCAAGTCTTTTATAGATCCTTTAAAGTTTTTTTTCATAAATGTAAATCATGACTCAACACCTCCAACAAGTTCTTATCTTCTAGTATGTATTCTAAATATAATAAGGATATTGAAGTTATTTAGAGTTACTTAATGGCTAATTTAGAGTTATAATTAATGATAATATATCAAAAGTGGTTAGGATCCCATCCAAGTGATTAGACCTCATTTATTGATCTCAAATGGCATGCCCCCCTCTCTCTCCCTTTTCTCCTATATCTCTTTTATTTTCCATTTGTAAAGCTCTTTCTATGTTTTTAGAAGAAGAAACTCTCTCTCACTTTTGATAATAAACACTCCCTCAATTCTAGAAGAGTAGAGACTCACATTTGAAAAGGCTAGACCCTATCAAAACTTTTATGAAAGATCTCTTGAAACTAATAAAAACTTCATTTGCCTATCTCTTCATTTTTAACTATGTTTATTAACCTTGTGCATGATGTAATTGTGAAGGAGAATCTTCCATGCCAATTATCCTTCTATCTTGACTATTTTAAGGTGTTTTCTAGTTGATTGTAGGTCTATATTTATGTTCTTTCTTCCATTGATGTAAGATTGGTGTGAGTCTTAGAATTACTCATAGCTTCATTCATTTTTTATTTAACCTAGTATATGAAATACTTATGAAATTAGCTATATTTTAAGCTTATGTGAGCTAGTACTATCTTATGCTTCTTTAGTGTATATTTCATGCTTGTGCGAGTTATCACTTAATTTGGTGCATCACCTTGTTAGATTTATTAGGATCCCTATTTCCCCCTTTCTAAACATTTTCTCATTAGTAGCATTAGTTTAGGTGATACATCAAGAGGAAGTCAACCTTCTCTAAAGGTCCAACCCCACCATAGGTGACCCATGGCCTAGAGTTATTCCCATAGTATATCTAAACTGGAGAGAGATTAAATAAATCTCTCCAAGGGTGAAAATTTATACTAAAACAACACCACTATTAAATATATAATTTTTTTCTTGAATTGACTCTTCGAGTCTCTACTCCTATGCTTCTAGTTATTTTTGAATGTTGGATTAGAAATTTCAAACTTTTTCTTAAACCTATCTCTTATATGAGCATAATATTTAAACATATGTTCTTATTTTACTACCCTATCAAAGAATTGGTCCATGGTATATGGTCCATGAATGTCCACTTCTCCACCAATCTAGGGTTTTAATCCCATGATTAACTTCCTAATCTTGAACCTTTCACTTCCTTAATACTGAGGTACATATTTTAGAAATTTGGTGAACTATTCTTATTAATAATTAAAAAATATATCTCCTTAAATTAAATTATAAAAATATGTAAGATTTTAGTCAAAGTATAAATTTTGAAGCCACTTTGATCTAGACAATGTCACAAACTACTCCCATATAGTGGTGGTCAAGTTAAGATTCATTCTTGACTTGTTGTTGACCCACCACATAGTTGATTCACTAGCCAACTATTAATCTCCCTAGAATACTTTAGTGAACTTAGAGTATTTTTTTATCTCAAAATACTTTTCCATCTCATTCAACCATTTTTCATCTCCCTCTCCCATAATGGTTTTGTCAAAATTAGGTGGGTTCACTTTTTTGATATTTATATCCAATTACATGGCTATACATAATTTCACATCCTAAGTAACTTTTACATGTATTTAATCTTAAGGTAATTATTAATTAATAATATGATATTTAGGTACCTCCTAATGGGATTTTTCTTCATGTCCATGAATTTCCTTTTCTAGGGCTATAATTTGATCCCTAGTTTCATTTATGGTAGCAAGAATCTAATCAAATTTTATTGCTTTCTCAATAGTAAATTGGTTAGGATAAAACATAGGGTTTTTATTATTTCCATAAAATATAACATCACTATATACTCTATCTCACACCATTATATTTTTTTTAAATATAAGGATACAATAATTTTATTGGAATCATTAAGTCTTAGAGTTTGAGTCGTAGCTTTAATACCACATGTAACATCACCACAGGGATTTACTTAGAGTAACATAATATATTTTTTAATTTAAATAATATTCAAACTATTATTTATTTAGATTAAACCATTATAATATAATTAGTGATCATATTATAACACATTAAGTATGTTAACCAAATTAACATGTAATGTCTACATGTTACTAATCACTAGCATCGTATGAAACAAAACGTAACTAAATACAAAAAGTAATTAGAAATTTATAGCCATGGATGGTACAATAATGAAACCACTATTTTCAATGTAAAATGAGTAAATAATTACATTTCATTAGGAATAATATTTCAATAATAATAAATACAATACAAGATGTAAGGCTCCATGAAGCATGAGTTCCCCAAACTCCAATATCTATGATAATCTCAAATTAAGTATCTAAATAAGTACTATTGTGCAGAGGGAGAGAATAATTCAAGTGATTTATCCCCTATATAATACCATTTTAATAAATGGACCTCCCTTCATGGATGTGTAGATAGTGATGGTGTGGAAATCCAAAGAGATAAGCTAGTACTTGTGTACTGTAAGATTTCTAGAATATGGTGTGTACCATAAATAAATACATTATAACATGAAATCACATAAACATGTAAATCATACATATGAAATGAAAATGTTTAACTAAACATTACTTTTGAAAAAAAAATTAATAGTTATTGATCTCTAATATTAGTCAAATTCATACACACCACTTGATTGGATTACCTTCATCTAGCATTGGTGATGCTAAGTAAGCTAGTGAATTTTGTCTCACTACTTAATTAGTAGTAGCAATGTGAGATTATATATATATATATATATATATATATATGTATATATACATATATATATATATACATATATATATATATATATATATATACATATACATATACATATATATATATATATATATACATATATATACATATATACATATATATATATGTATGTGTGTGTGTATATATATATATATATATATATATATTCATATAGATTACTTCTTAATAGCATGCATAAAATATGTTAAATACTAGAATAATAAAAATATATACATTTATCCCATCTAATGTATGAATGAATCTTCAACTATATTATTTATCTCACAAATAATAATCATATCTAAAATATATACCAATTGAGTATAATATATATTTAGACACCATATTTCTAATTTTTTAAAGTAAATTCAAATACAGTTCATTCTATGACAAACAACATATCATAGTCTATTATATTTTTGTACACATTACTCAATTACAAACATCTAGTCATAATAATTTCAAAGATTAAATATCTCATAAATAAGAACATAATATTTCATTTATACAACCTGTTATACTTTTAGGAGGCTATATGCATATATTCATAGTGTCCTATTCCTCAAGAATCTATGACTTAATTTTAATAGTCAATAAAACTATAAATATAAGCACACACCCAATACCTTAATATATTATCTATATGTATATGATAACCTAAGTCCTTATATATATATATATATATTTGTACTTTATCAAATACATGTATAATATACACCACATAATATATATGTATTAATACACAATTACTATTTTACCACACTAATAGTAGATTCTTTTTTTATTATATAATTTCATGTGTTTTAAACAAACTATTAAACTATACATGAGATGGCAATCAAAATATAGCATAGGGTCTTGACATTCTCGACCCATGTTTTCCCTATTTTAGGTCATTAGTTTTATCTACCATTCCAAGTTTCTTAAGTATCATTTAACTTAAGTTGACTCTAACTCTATTTTGTGATAAACTAAATAACCATTACACATTACTTATTTGCATTTAAACTTATAGAGTCTATACTCAGTCCAAACATAGTAACTTATGTATTATTCCAAGTTTTACCGTATCGGCTTATTAAGTATATTAAAACTTATATTTATTATTGGTTTCCATACTAGTTTTGAACCAGATAACAAAAGACAAGTCTCATGATCAGAATAATATGAATACAAGATCCCATTAATATAGTTACCAAGTTGATACTAATACTCACTAATGATATACACTACCAAATACTCTTTTTAATAGATAATTGATTTAGTCTTAGTTATCGATCTAGGTTTGATATGAATATAGACATAGTCCTAATATTTAATATCATGGCTTTGGAAAATAATTGGAGTCAGACCTATATAAATATATACTTGATTTGAATGATAATTACACATAGTCCTTCTTTACATTTGTTTACAATTTAGAAAAAAAGTTACACACAGTCTTGTTTTACATATGTTTATGGTTTCAAAAACAAGTTACTCTATTCCTAATCATATGCTCTCATTATTTAAATAAAAATAGTACACAGTTGATATGTATAAAATTTCATGGTTTGTATTATAATTACACATAGTCCATATAAAAACATATCAAAAAATTCTAAATGCACTTCAAATAATTTATATATAGAATGTCCATATAAATCAATTCATTCATCAAAGTCACACAGACCATATGTATATATTTATTATTTTAAATGACAAATGTATACACACATTTCACTATTTTGAATAACATTATACATATAGTTTGAACCTATATGATCTCATGATTTGATTGACAAATTCACATAATTCACTATTTATATGTATATCTAACACCAAATGAGTACTGCATATATATATATATATATATATATATATATATATATATATATATATATATATATATATATATCAATTCATTTATTTTACCTAATTACTCAAACTCCATGTTTATACCTCTAATAACTCAATATATAAATAGTCTTATTTATTAGATATACATATACTCAAGAGTTCAAGATATAATTCTAACTAGGTATATAAATATCTAAAACATTTTTTTAAATAAAACTTAGATTTGATTATATCAAAAACATCTGCCCAGGCTTCTATATCTCCTAAGCTAGAGCATTATAGAGAATTGAATCCCTATAACCTTAACAGATACACATAGAATATATTTGCATTCATAGGGATTTAGAGGATATAGGTTTAGTGTTGTGTATGTCCAAGCCACCCATACGTCTAAACTTGTTTCTAATTTAAAATGTTATCTTTTTCAAAAAACACTAAATAGAAAATTTACACACAAAAGTTTTATGAGCTAAAATAATAAAATGGCATCACCAACCTTTTTAATAGCTTCCAAATGGTACCATAAATTACTCACCTTCCTTTCTCTTTACTCTACTTCATTCTCTTCTTTATTCATGACATGTCCTTCTCCAACTCTCATTTTTATCATCATTTTTCCATCTATATCTCTATCTCATGTAGGTAAAATATCATAGTTTCCTAAATTCCATCATGTATAAAATCCATATTTTTGTCAAAATTGTAACTAATCCACATTAATTCCATTTTAACACAACCCAAAAAACCCTAATTTCCTCTAAAACTCTCCCCAAATTCTTTAATCATTATTTTATTTCTTAAATCCTACATGGTCAATTAACTTACATGTCTACATATCCATCTTGCAAAAATTTCAATATTAACAGTATTTATAAATGGTAACTAACACTTTCAATTCAATTTATGGATGTATAAGGAGATAATGGAACTCAATAGGAAAATGGAAATAATGGAAGGTAACTAGGAGGCATTTCAGAACAAAATCAATAACATGGAAAAGCAGATGAGGGATATTCCCATAAAACTCAAAGACTATGAGAACAACTTAAGGGAACTCATTAAGGAAAGTAGAAGGAAGATGGAGGAGGTTACATCTAGCATATGTGCTGCTACTGTAAACATTGGAAAAAGAGAAAATGAGGAAATCAAATCCTTGGAGGGGCCTAGCAAGAGAACTAGACAGAGCTCAAGAAAGAAAGCAATGCAAGAGGGAGCCACGTCGGTGGATATTGCCATTCAGGACACTGCTGTGAAAGGTAAGGAAGTAGTGAAGATGATTTTGGAACTAGAAGAATAGGTCCTAGTTATTTTAGTTGGTTGTGATATCTGGTCTCGTTACCTGGTTTTTTGTATTACTATGGAGTTTCTAGGTTTCTGTAAAACCTGGGGTCTGTCTTTTGAATTTCTTTTCCGGTGGTTTTAGGTCCATGTAAAACCTGATTTTGATACTTCTTGAAGTAGGTTTAAGGTTTGGCCTATGGACATTACTATTTTATCCTTCTCCCTTTGTTTCAAGGTTTTGGGATCCCTTCAAAACCTATTTTTACCTTAATCTAAAACTAACACTTTGAATTAACACTATTGACTATGCATTCTAAATAATGTCTAGGTTTAGTTCATAGATTAGTCTTAGGACAAAATGTAATATTTGTAATAACCTAGTAAAAATAAATAATATCATGACCGTAATAATTATGTTTCTAATATAAATTTGATGATAGTCTCTTAACTGAAATGGTAAGTCAAATAACTACTATACAAAACATAATAGTATTATAACAACATAAAATTTGTTTATTACTACGTCATATAGCCTGTCCTATGTCTTTTTATCTATATATATTTTATGGCATTAAGCCACATAATGGTAATTCACAATATCATAAAGATAACTATATAATGTTCTCAAACATAATAAAAACATGATGGTTAGTCTATATATGGTAGTAACCAGATACTATTCATGGAAATTGGCATTCTCGTAAGCACTAACAATAATGAATTCAATAACATGGAATAATCATAATATAACATTATACACTAAATATATGTATAATATCAATAATTAAATCATGCAAGATACACATAAGCATTAAACTAATCTAACACATAAATAATAAACATATTTAATTATCTAAATGCATACAACATCAAAATTTTACTAACTCTAACAATTCAATCAATTCATATAATTTTTACTATCTAATGTGGTGTGTGTATGGGTTTTAGTGAGTCCTATACTATCCTCCAACACCTCCATCTATGCTACCTTATCTGATGATTCTCTTCCTCTGTTATGCTCTGAGGGATGAATCTCTCCTACATCCAACTCATGACAAGAAGGTAGTTAACCTATAACATCATTTTATATATAATAATAATAATAATAATAATAATAATAATAATAATAATAATAATAATAATAATAATAATAATAATTATAATAATATATTGTTGTAACAAAAAATCAACATGATCATAATGTAAGGAATATACAATATATCTAACTCATAGAAATTAAATCATGTAATCAATGCAACATAAAATTGTCCTATAAAAACATATTACTTAAAACTTAGTTAAATATTAATCAAATCAAATTATCAACCATAATAATCCACATATAATTAGGTAAATTGACCTAGTGAGTAATCAAGATGTGACAAGAAGAGTATGAGAGATCCAAATGGGGTGGGTGAAACTTTATTATAGGATTACAATGGATTGGAATGATATGGGGACCACATGTATCATAAAAATAATCAATAAACCCAAATGTACATCTATATATTACCATTGAGAAAGTTGGTTGAAGTGATATGATTGTAGCTGAAAACTAAGTGGTGAAAGTAAAAGAAGGGTGCATGGGTTAAAATTATTTGAATGAATAATTATAAGTCATAATTTTATATGATCTCAAATCACATCAACCTCTCTGATGTAGGAGTACTCTTGAAGCTTATTGAGGACTAGAGGAGTATTATCATGTTTTTATCCAACTAGGAGAAACCAATATGGGGTTGGTTTCTCAATCCCATAGTGGTTCAAAAACTATTTTTTTTTCTCATTACAAACATATATACATTGAATGTGTGTGTGAAAAAATAAAATGATGAAGGTCATGGGTAGTCAATCATGAAGAGAATAGACATTGAAGGTGGATTGTGTGTATCAAGACAATGACCAATCAGGTTGATCAAAATGATTTTCATTGATAAATGAATTAATAATAATCCATAAATAAAGAAAATAAACTACCTACATTATAAATAGTGATCACATAGGTACTATAAGGTAGAACAACATGCAAAAGATACAATTTTGGCCAAGTGACTACTTATAAACCTATCACAGGCCTATGTGAGAGAAACATGTGTTGTTACTAGATGAAGGTCATAAAATGTCACAAATTTTATATAATATGTGAAAATTTTGGAAAACCTCATCCTTACACTAGGAGAGATAAGACTGACTTAAGACATCCTTTTTTTTAACCCACTATATAATGAGCTCAAATTACCACCTACATGCCTCTTATAGGTAGACTTTTAAAAAGCTACATGTACGATGTGAATTAGGGTTGGATAGATATAAAAAGGGTAAATAATAACATTTATATAATGTTTATATCATTCAAGCCATCGAAAAATTTCAATGAGTAATGTTCACACTCATCCTACAATCCAAGTAGACTTAATGGGAACCTATATGCAAGTTTTGAGATTGAAAGAAATGTGTTGACTATATCTTGTGATAATGAAGTGAAAATAAGATAAAATATATCTATTTAAATTAATACTAAAAACTCAAAAATATATATATTTTTTTCAAAGTGGTTAAAGGCAGTGAAAATCCTAAAAGGACTAATTAGGCATAGTAGGCCTAAATAAGCATACACAGGCCTATTTATTAAATATGAGAGATATTTTCATCTATATGAATTATTGGTTAATATATGTGTGTAATTTTATGAGTGATGTGTCTTAAAATATTTCCATGAATATTTTAACCTTTGAGGAAAAAAGGAGAATATGGGAAAGGATCTATTAGGGCTAAATGACTATGAATGTCTACAAACCCTCATATAGGGCATAAGGTAGTTTATAATGGTTTGGAGGGTCAATAAATATAATATTTAACTTTAAAATATCATATATTTTTACCTAAAACTAATTTAATTTTATATAACTCAAAAAAATCACTCCTTTTTCCCGAAACATCCTCTCTCTTGAGCTCAAGAGTGTAGGCCTGGTTACTCGATAACCATATTCTCCACATATGAACATCCATGAGAAGATTAATGGTATATTGTGCCAATTTTTAGAGGTTTATATGGTTTTATAATAAAAAATACTAACATTTTTTTAGTCATTATGGCCCTCAGGGATATGAACAATCGTTAAGATCTCAAGTGCCTTAAACCCTGCCTAACCCCTCCATAATGACCCTATGGAAGAGTTGTATTGTCTATGTGCCCAAGATGGATTGATAGATACTTGAAATTATATTAATTACATTTTTAACTCTCTCATTCATTTTAATAAATATATTTTTGTCACATGTGAGCTAAATGTGTATGGATATTGACCTAAAAAGATCTTTCTTGAGCCAGTTTTCAAGGTTTTAAACAAGATGAATGCTTCCAAACAACTTTAAAGGATAATTGAGAAAATATAAATATTAATTTACCATATTAAAATAATATAATAAGGTTTAATGTTATTTATATAGGCCATAAGTATTGAAACATGCCTATGTGAAAGATATGGCTTGTATGGCTTTAAGAAAATTGTATATAAGCCTATCTGAAAGTCTAGAGAGAGAGAGAGAAGTAAATTAGAACTCCTTGAAGAGAATATAAAAATCAATAAAAATAAGTATTAGATTCATTAATTCAATATATATCTCAAACTTAGGAATCAAGGCTATTTTGAACCTCTGTGGTAAAGAAACTCTCTCCCTCTTCACTTTATTAACTAGTTAAGGCATAACTGACTTCAACATGAATTTTATTGAAGGCTCAAAGCCTCATGAATTTAAATTTCATATTAATTTAAGTAACAATGTATAATGGAGGTTTTATATGGTAAAAAATCAAAACTACGTTTGGAGGTTATACCTTGATCATAAAGTGAATGTGAATCATGAAGTTCAACACTAGTCTCCCAATCAAGAAGAAGCTTTACAAGAGGTAGAAGTTGGAATAGAACATACTAAACATGACAAGTGTCAATTGGGAGATATGTAACTATATTAGGAGGAATAATATTAACTATATAAGGAGGGATTATGACCAAAAAAACATCTAAACTACCAAGGAGTTTTCCTACACTACTCTTGGGAAGAGTTTCATCAACAGTTATTCTAGAAAAGGAGGAAGACGAAAACACACTCTTTTAATTCTTGGTGTCATTATTTCTCTAGTTTTTAACTGATATAATCATAAAGGACAATTCATGAATTCTCTTCTTATCTCTTTCTTCTCTCTTCTTCAAATTTATTCTATAAATGCAACATTGAAAGACATTGTAAGCATCCTCAAATAGGTGATGGTGAAGCCCTACTCAAATTAAAACTTATAATTTCCTATTGGAATCAATTAAAATTAAATATTTATATCTTAATATTTCATACAATTATCTATAATGAATTTTTTGTGAGTTTTTTATGATGGTGAGTGTACTTCCTTGAATTTCTCCTTCTTTTTCATGCCTCTATGTGAGTTTGTATTCCTTTCACACGTCATATAAAGTGTGATACATGGTTTTTTGAGTTTGAGAGATGACATGTCATTAGTTACTTATATTATTTCCTCTTTAATAGTCATCTTAAACCTTTTTAATTTCCATAACCTTCATATTGAGGCACTAGTGTGATAGGGATTATCTTGGAATAGTAGAATTAGATTGTAACTTGTTGTTTCATAGTGAAAACCTTAGCAAGTAGAGGATATCATTTTTGATGAATCATCTCAAATTTTTATTGTTAGTTTTATCTTCCTTATATCCCTTTTCCAAGAAAATTAGTAGTGTATTTTTTAGTATATCCATTCTACATCATAGAGGTTTATTCTACTTAAGGGTCACTCACAACCCAAGACTAATCCCATTGTATAACTCAAGTGAGAGGGATATAAGACACCCTATTAAGGGTGAAAATTTGATATATAATATTTATAACATGCCTAGTGGGATTTATTTGAATAAGGATTGTCGAAGATTGATGTTGGTCTTGGTAAATTTGAAGTTGTAATAGCCTCCTTCATGTAGCATCTAGCAACTCCAACAAGTTCTTAGTTATTGGTTGTAGACTAGAAAGATATTTTTCATGCCAGAGGTGACAAGTTTAAGTTGTAAATGTATTCCTATTTAATTTGTTGAGTTATAATTATTTTTAGTCAAAATAAAAATACTTATACATAATCTTCCTTATACCAGGACACCAAGAAGAAAACTTCACATCCCTTATATTCCAAGCTCTCTAAAAGTTAAAGTTATGGATATAAATCTGACCTTTATGCCTTTAAATCATTATCTCCCCTAAAACTTTCCCAATATGATGAGATCCCTATGGCATCCATCAAGAGTGTTCTATATTTTAATGGAGAGAGAACTATTACACCCATTGAGCATATAGGAGATATGGCCTACTTTTGTAATATCCATAATGTCAACCAAGATAATATACCCATTAGGTTGTTTTAAATCTTCTTCAAAGTAAAATAATTACATTGGTATATGACTTTGTCCCCTAGTTCAATTAATAGATGGGAGATAACTTGAGTAAAAGGCTTGAAGATAAGAGTGACCATTTGTCACTCGCTGAACAATTGACTAATATCAAAAGATCCCCATAAAAATTCATGTAATAATTTAATTATAAGTTATAAAACACATGGGAATGATCTCAATTCTTGTGAATCCCAATCCAAATTGTGTATTATTATACTATCTCAAAGCTTTGAAGAGTGATATATCTGTTATGATATAATCCATGGTAGGGGAGACCTTATCAGAAGCCTATGACCTTGCCATAAAATATAAAAAAGATATAGTACATGTTGAAAATATATCCCCAAGGCCTCTCATGACATTTTTTCCTGATATACATCCTTCTACTCTCACAATGGCTTCCATTCCTACATTGATTGGTGATATATTAGTTACTCCTAGTCAACCAAGCAAAGAAAGTGATGATTAGAGGGTATTATTCAAGACCCTTGTAAATTATTTGAAATGTATAAATAGGTGGGTAAACCAACCCTTTATACCCTATCAAGATCCATACCAACCCAATTAGTCATGGTAGCCCAATAGGCCACCCTTCTAAGCTAATTCTCAATGGCAATGGGAAATTAACAATGTGAGAGCATATAATAGTTATAACCATAATGTTGCATTTAATTTTAAATCATTGGTACCTAATAAAAACAATTTGGTTCAAGAGAATGACTAGTCTTCTCAATGGGATCAACCCCTTAATTAGCCCTCTAGGCAAAGTGAAGTGTTTACTCAATATTTTATGCAACAAAATGGAACCATTGTATTTATGACACAAGTTGAAGTTTTATATTAGGTCATGACAAGTACATAAAAATTTAAATAAAATGTGACATTAGTTAATTTGAAAGAGGGAGATTATTTCACAATCAATCAATTGGGAGGGATAATTATATATGATGATACTTCTATTATAGCTAACACAAGTCCAAAAGAAGAGAAATTGATGATGCTCAAGAGATGGTTGGATGTATAGACACCATACATTATATGCCTAAAGAAATAAGGGATTATAATTCAGCTCACAAATATCAAGAAACTTAAAGAAATTAGAAAGTGAAGAGAACTTGCATTCCTCAAACTATGTATCCCCAAAACAGTATGACAACTCCTAGAGGATAACCAAGAGTTATTAGCTCTTACATCAATATTATAGATAAAATGAATAAGGTGAATGAAAATATTCATATATGTGATACATTGGCTCTTATTGATTGAATTTATGTTCTCCAAGAAGAATTATCAAATAGTAGCCTTGCAAAAACAAACTAGAAGAGAAGGTGAATTTTTTAAAAACAATCCTTCACCTACTAATGGGTAGTTAAGAAAAGATGGTAATCCACCTCATTTATATGTTTCAATTATCATTGGATATTTCATAGTACATAATTATATGATAGATATTGGGGTAAATATATCAGTGATACCCAAACAAACATATGATAGGCTAGGCTTGAAGTACAAGCCTAATGTTAGAGGTGTGTTAAGACTATATGGTTTAACTACTAAGACCATGGGTGTAATAAAGGTATTAAATATTAATATTCACTATTATCCTAATTTATTTATTGCTAAATATGTGGTTGTATTAGATTTTCCACCATACTTTGATCTTTTTTTATTAAGATATTTCACCACCAAGATTGGAGGATACTTATCATTTGACTGGTCCAACATGGATTTTAGGACTATATATGGAATTAAAGTCACCACCAAATCTAAGCCTATATACACTTTTCATTTGGACACATATAAGCCTAATATTTTTAATGTCAATATCACCATAATTGATCAGTAGGATCACCCTAGTAATCAATAACAAATTAGTCCTCTTTAAGACATTTTAGATCTCTTCCTTGAGTAGTGGGGGCATAAAATCATGATTATGACCCATATAGAGGTGTTGAACAGGTTGGTCTTGGTTTCTATTATATTAATAAGGAAGGTAAAGCCATACCATCTCTCTAATCCAAGTGATGATAGTGGTGGTTTATGGAAATTATTCTTTGATGGCTCTTGAAGAAAGAACAGAATAAGGGAAGGTATTATGCTTATTTCTCCATGAAATGAAAGGTACTATTATTTTCATTATATTATAGTTTAGTTTTACTTGTAATGAAACTAAATATTAATATATTACACACATTATTCAATGGGTAAGAAAGAAACAAGTGAAGTAAGTACAATCTTTTGGAGATAGTGAACTATTTATCCACCATGTAAGAGGTAATAGTGCTACCAAAAAAACATTGTTGAAGTCATACAAGCATAGAGTATGGGACCTTATTAAATATTTTAAGGCCTTCAACATGTAATCAATTATAATGTAATATAATCAACATGCTAATAGGTTGGCATTAGTTGTAGCATAATTTGATATCTTTAATGATGTCAAAAGCTCAAAAACTTATCCACACATCATGGAAGTTGTAAGGCCATCAGTACTGGACAATGATGTCAATTGGTAAGTGTTTGAGAGTGAAAAAAATAGAATGTTTTAACCAATAAGAATATAAGTTTTCTTGTAAAAATAAGGCCAAATTTTAGCACCAATATGGAGACCAAATTGTACAATTAAGGTCTAATAGGATTCCCAAAGGGATGGTTACTCTTGAGAACATATTCAATGAAAGTGATCCAATGAGAAGAGTTAAATTAATCATGTATACCAAAGAGGAACATCATGATAATGTGGCAATCTTCCAAGATAAAATCCTAAATCTTGGAAAGGTATGTACTTTAGCTAAGATGGTTGAGTTTATTGAGTTATGTAAAGAATTTTTTAATCTCTTTACTTGGGAATATAGTGATCTCAAGGGGTTTGATCCCAAATTGGCCAAAAACGCTATATAAATTGATATAACTGATAAATATATAAGTCAAATATAAAGGTCCATCAATCCTAAATTAGAGATGCTAAAGTAAAAAGAGCTCACCAAGTTGATAGAGTTTAGAATTATTTTCCCTATCAAATACTCTTAATGGGTTGCCAACTTATTTCTTGTAAAAAAGAAGAGTGGTGAGATTAGATTATGTTTGGATTTTAGAGACTTGAATAGAGTGTAGTTGAAGGACGACTATCCCTTACCTTATATTGAATAAATACTTAAGTAGTTGTAGGTTCTCAACATTTCTCACTCTTAGATGGCTATTAAATTTACAACCAAGTCTTCATCAAAGAAGAAGATCAATTTAAAAAAACCTTTAATACTAAATAGGGAACGTACACCTACAATAGAATTAAATTTGGGATATATAATGTAAGGTATAAATTTCAAATATCCATGGATATGGATTTCCAAGGTTTTCTCATTCAAATGGTGCTAATTTATCTTGATGATATCACAATTTTCTCTAATAATGCTAGTGATCATCTAGTTCCTCTTAAGTTGATTTTCGAAAGGTGTAGGTAGTATAAAATATTTGTAAACACTAAGAAATATTTTTTCAAATTCATGAGGGTAAGTTATTAAGCCGTATTGTCTCCAAGGATGGGCTTGATATAGACTGTGAAAGGGTAAATGCCATATTGGCTTTGTCCTTGCCCAAACATAAGAAAGGATTGGAAATTTTTCTTGGGAAAATAATTTTTTTGAGAATTTTTATATCTTGTTTCAATAACCTTATGAAGCCTATTATAGCCATGTTGAAGAAACATCAAGCCTTTGTTTGGACTAAAGAGGGTAAAAATAGTTTTGAGGCCATCAAGTAAGCCATTTCACAAGAACCAGGATTAATTAACCCTTATTTATATAAGGATTTATTATTGTATGCCTTAGATAAAATTGACACCATTTAATCTATGTTAATGAAACATAATAATGAAGTTCTTGAGCATCATTACTTTCTTTAGTTAAGGGCTAGTAGAGTATGAGGAGAGATACATAACTATTGAGAAGTAGGTGTTATCAATTATAAGGAGCCTAAATAAGTTTATACATATTTTATCTACTAATAATATTAATGTCATGGTGACCCATAAAATAATAATATACTTCCTTTTGAATAAGTATTTGAATGAAAAGAGGGCTAGATGGATAACCAAAGTCATGGAATATGATGTGGAGATTAAGGCCGCTAAATTCGTAAGAGGGAGAGGGTTGCATGAACACTTGGTATCAGACCATCAAGAGGAAAGAAAGGATTTTTGACACTAAAATATGATCCTATTTAATTTTTACCTTCACTCTCTCTAAGTTGGACACAAGACATGGTAAGGTTCCTTCAAATGGGTGAGTGCCCTACAGGTTTGGATAGAGCAAAGAGAAGATACTTTAGATTGAAATATATACCTTATGTTCTTATGGATGGTGTTATTTTTAGGAGAGAAATTAATGGTATTTTTATAATATTCATTTAAATATATTATATTGATAAAATATTAGAATAATTCCATGATGGACCAACTGAAGGCCACTTTTCACCTAAGATAAAAATTATAAAAGAAATGAGGGCTAGATACTATTAGATTAATTTTTTCAAGGACCACTATTCATGGGTTAAAAGGTGTCCAAAGTTTTATTTTTTATAGGTAAAAAAATGCTTGCATCCCTTCCTCTTAATACTATTTAAGTAGACCAACCATTCATGCAATGGGGACTAGTTTTATTGGCATGATAAATCCACATTCAAGTGATGGACATAAATTTGTGATTACAACCAAAAATTATTTCATAAGGT
Organism: Torreya grandis; assembly: GCA_037957365.1. Taxonomy (NCBI): domain Eukaryota; kingdom Viridiplantae; phylum Streptophyta; class Pinopsida; order Cupressales; family Taxaceae; genus Torreya; species Torreya grandis. Next base: position 495,990 of record JARHVA010004890.1, read on the forward strand.
GTGTAGAATCCATATAATTCAAGGAGGATATCAAAAACTTAGTTATTTACTTTTATAAAGGCATAGTGACTAGATTGGGACTACCTTCAACAATAATTTATGACAATGATTTATCATTTGGTGGTGCAATAATAATGGAGTGAGCTCATATGCATGGTATTTATCTAAGTTATTGTAATTAATACCATCAAGGTAATTGGATAAATGATTAAAATAATAAAAAATTGATAAAAATTATTAAGAGAACAAAATAAGATAGTCAAAGAGATTGGCACACCAAGTTAAAGTCAACTCTATGGGTTGATAGGATCACCCCCAATAAGGATAATGGTAAGTCATGATAAATTATTGTATATGGGAGAGAAGATAAGCTATATATATATATATATATATATATATATATATATATATATATATATATATATGTATATATATATATATATATATATGTATGTATGTATGTATATATATATATATATATATATATATATATATATATATATATATATGTATGTATGTATATATATATATATATATATATATATATATATGTATATATATGTATATATATATATATATGTACATATATATATACATATATATATATATGTATATATGTATATATATATGTACATATATATATACATATATACATATATATATATACATATATATATATACATATGTATATATATATGTATATATATATATATATATATTGTACTACCATCCTTTGAAATATATCATCAACTTGAGATGATGGAAAGTGATCATATGGAGGTAATATTGACTGAATTAATATCCTTAAAGGAGACAATAAATCATGCTATGCACACCATGGAGTATCATCAAGCCCATGTCAAGAATAATTTTGATAAGAAGGTTGTTTCAAGAACATAAAATATGGCATATCTTGTTTTGAATGGGATGAATATAATTCCAAACCTAGTAGGCATACCAAGTTTGACACATTATGGAGTAGGCCCTATGTTTTCATTGGTTGCAAATAACACACTCCTTTTCAACTTGTAAGTCTTGATGGAGAGGAGTTGAGTATCCTAAGTAATGGGATACATTTTAAGCCATGGTATTGATTTCAGATTTATCATTTCATACATAATAGAGTATTTTTTATTTCTCTAATTTATTATTGCACATGTTGCTTATTTTATTTTGGTGTTTATCTTTCCTCCAAGTGTCTTATGACACGTGTGTGAGTATTGTGTGTTTAGGTGAGTTTAGTTTCATTTTTTTTTCAAGGATGTTATCAAGTATAATTTTCATTTTGAATTCAATTCAAGATGCTTTCATGACCCCATATCACAATGGATTATCAAGGCCCCTAGTCTAGATGCATAAAAAACATGAAATCCTAGGAGGTCACCAAAGATGCTAGACAATTTCAGCTACCTAAGGTGAGTCTCATCAAAAAATTATCTAGTCAAGCCTCCAACTTGATTAATAATCTTGTAACCCCTTCATAGGGCATGCTTAACATATTTTAAGGTAATTTTGACAAGTTTAAGGTAAGTCTTATTTATATTGTCATGCTTATCTAGTCATGACTTATCCTAGTCAAGTTATTTCAAAGAGTTTCAAAAGTTTATACATCTATTGGGAGAAGAAAACAACTAAGTAAAGATGTGTAGGATATTCTTCAAATATTCATGCATTATGTAATCAACTATTGGCTATATGTATTTTATCATATCCTCCATGACTTGTAAAAGGATATAAGATCAATAATATCCTCTTTTGGTGCCATAGTACCAAAATAATATGAATAGATAGGGACTGTAAATTATTATATACATGCATGCTTGTACGAAGAAGATGAAATTTTGTTGAGATCAATATAGACTATATTGGTTATGGTTACCTATTGTATTTCTTATTTTATTCCTTGTGTGCATAATAATATTTAAGATATTGTTTAATCCTATCTAAGTTATCTCATTTGCTTTGTGAATGATTACTAAAATACTGGTTAGTTGTAATTCCAATAAAACTCACTAAAATATATCTCTACTATGTTTTTATCTCCCTTGTCAAATATGAATTCTTTGAATTATGCTGCTAACTTGAATAAGACTTAGCTATCCTTATCCTTAGCATATTCTATTGTATTAATAACCTCTACTAATAATGGTGTAGTGAGTATGGATACACCCTTTAGGAGGAAACTATGCTAAGATGGTTACTTGGATAGTGAGACATTGAAACATGGTTAGAGTAGAAAGTATAGAATTTTGTAGAAGAGGAATCTAAAAGGACTAGTCTTACCATAAGTGAAATTATCTAAGAGCATAAATATGGAAAAATATAGGATATTTTTTTGTATGAACTACCTAAACTACTAACTAACTAGATGACAAGATTGGAATACTATTGCTCCAATCCTAGAATGAAATAAATAATTACTTGGACTAAAGAAAAGATAGATCAGTTGTTGAAATTAGAAACTGAAAGGATGAGAGCAATAGACTATTATGTCTCCACCACCATAGATGGATACATCACTAAATTTTTAGTATAAGGTTATATGTCATTCAAATCTATGCAAAACCATTTTGTCTAAGGAATTAGAGGAAAGTTTTTGTAGTGACTACCTCTCATGATAAATATGTTGGTTGTGGATAAGGACATGGTGCTTACTCTTGACAATTGGAGTAGTCACTTCAAGCATATGGGGGTATGTGTGAATGATGTTGAATGATGTATAGATGAATAAGTAAAGTTTGAATCTAAATATAGAATGGAGATGTGTAGGAAGAAGAGTTAGAAGGAAATTATAGATTTAGAAAGGGAGATATGAAAATAGAATAGATGGAATAAATAGAAGAATACCCAAGTAGCTACATGTAAAGGTAATAGTAGTAGTAGATTAGATGATGAATGAGTATAGATATTTGATGAGAAAGAAGATGAATAAAGGATGAATAAAGAGGATGTTGAATTATATTAGATATAATGAGAGGATGAAGAATGAGAAGAAGATGAGATGTGCAAAGAAGAAGCTGATAACAATTTAGAAGTCAAACAGATAGATGATAGAGGTAGTTCATAGCTATAGGAAAGGGTATTTTTTGAAGAAGAATAATTGTGTAAAGAAATATAATATAGTTTCAAGTTAAATTTAGGTTCAATCAAAATAGAAGAAGACATGGAAATTAACAATTCATCAAAAGATCACACTTCCCCATAGCCCAATCTTTTATATTGTAGTAAAATCTTTCAGCTAGGTGAACAAGAAGGTGACAGTTGGGAAGGACCATTTTAAAAACATGTGAATCATTAGGGTACTAAAATTCATAGTAAATCTATTACAAATGATTTGAAGGACACATAATTAGTTGAATTTGAATAACAAAAAGAAGGAAGCATAGGTAAATAAAGTGCACATAATAATTCTCCTAATGCATAAAGTAATATACAGGTAGGATCACTCAGAATGCATAATCCTCTAACAAAAGTTGTGTAGAAGAATCCATCTATACCAGTCAATATGATGAATCATCTAGAAGGATTCACAAACTTTGCCCATTATGATGGGTCTATAGATCCTAAATAATACCTTCTAAATTTCAAGATGAAATGGCAAGTTAAGGGCATCACTAATGAAGCTATCAAAAAGTGTAAATTATTAGGGGAACTAACTAATAGAGCACTATATTTTATACATCAAAGATACTTTCAATAGGCAATCCTAAATGATGTTGAGGATTGGTAGAACATAAAATTCAAGATCAAAAAGTGCACTAGTTAGACTATACAAGACCTAAAGGAGATACAATAAACATTAGGGGAATTCATCTATGACTACAACCACATATTATCTAATGTAATGGTTAAGGTAGAGTTTTATTTAATAGATAAGGAAAAAGTTATGTGGTTCATCAAAGGACCATACCCTTAAATTAGGTTTTTGACTATGTAAACTCACTATGCTATGAAAGTTGATGCTAGAGTTGCTTCCCTACACATAGAATAGATTGAAGATTATTGAGAAGCTCCTATTTCTAAATCCAAGATTGAAAATACACTAAAGGCTTTCATGAAAAAATGGAATAGTACCATGAGGTAGATAAGCCTAAATTAAATTTATGGTATACATATTACATAAAAGAGGGACACCATAAAAATGATTATCCTAAAGTCAAGATAGAATTTTTTGAACTCTATAATGTAGTTTGGCATACCATTACACAATGCCATCTTCTATAACAATATATCAAGAACCCATAGAATTTGTATTACAATTTACAAAAATCCCCTAATCATGATGAGAATAACTATTGGGATTAATAGGAGCTTAAATAAGGCATCACTAAAAATGTGTTCATCATCACTATGAAACAAATGTCCTTAGTGAAGTTGGTGATCCTAGGCCTAGAGGTAGATAAATGCTATGTAACCCAGATGCATCCATAATGGATTATAAGTTTACCATAGTATCATCCTCAAAGTCTATCTAGATGGATCCCTTCTTCACCAAATTGGACACCTCCATCCCCTTAGTACTATTATGAAACACCCTAGATCTCATCCATAACATAATAAAAACAAAGAGGGTGGGCCCCACTAACTATGTAATAGGAATTGAGAATTGGAGATAATAATCAATATCACTAACATTAAAACACTACATAGCCACAAGGAGGGTATCGAGGTGGATATCAATCCAATAGAGGAGGATCTCAATGAGGATAATAGGGTAGTAAAGGCAATAAATATTAATGGCCTCCTCTACAATGCCACCTATACAACAAATATAATCATGTTTAACATAATTTCCCTCTGAATCCTCAATGATAGTCATATTGCACATATTACAGAGTCTCTAACTAGCATGACACTAAAGATTGTCTTATGATAATTAAGTAAAGGAAGGATAAGGCTATTTTAAATGTGAATATGGTGAGTGTGTAACCTAAAAAATGCATTTTTAATGTTTTAGCATGACAACAACACATAGATAAAGGTTTTCCTCCATTATAAATACCTTAAGATCAGGGGATTATAAAATCTAAATAGGATAAATACCTAAATCCAACTATAAAACAGAGCCTCATATATGAAGTTATGTAAATTCTAGAAACCATTCAACATCAAGAGACTACTAATTGTGATGTTACAATAATCAATGCATTAATGTATGGCCAAATCATGTATATTATGCATCAATATGGAGTTGTCACTGTGCTCATAGATCTTTTGAAACTATTAAGTACATTATACAACAAAGATATCTCATAGAACATCATGAATCTATTGTATAAGCTACTCAAACGTGTACAATATGGCCAACAAAAAATAGAAAACTTGGTCTACTATGTAAATACAAAGAATCATTGGGATGTTGATGCATAAATTTATATTGAGGTTTCTAGTTATGATATCCCAAATATTATCTTTGATTTTGGTAACATAGCTAATAATATTCTTATATCTTCATGGGAGTCCATCAGATGACCAAATCTAAGCTACAACCTAGTAATTTTGAGCCTAGATAATTATGGGAAGGTTGAGCGTATTGGTAGACTAGAAGATGTCAAGATCAAAATCATGAACTTGTCTCTATGAGGTGACTTTTAATTCATTGACATAAAGATCATAACAACATATTACCTTACATTGATAGGTAAGAAGTGGGCATATGATGGTGAAATGATTATCAATATAATACATAACTAGCTTAAGGCACATCAAGGTGATAAATATATTATCATTCCTTTCAACATGGTTCACAAGCCTTATATAATTTTAGTTAAACTAGAATCTCCATATGTTATACAAGAAACTGGTTGGATGAAGGTGAATTTTAAGGAAAAACTAGAATCTTTGTGTGTAGTGAATGCAATTTTCTATACCAGCATACCAAACCTAACATACAATCATTGATCACTTACAAAATGAAGACATCATAAAAATGGAGGCCAAAATTTGTAATTACATATTCGATAGTAAACTAGTTTATCATTGAAAATTGTGCATCTATGGCCATAAAATCTTATACTTAGTTAGGACTTAATTTCTTCTATCAAGTTGATGATCACATGTAGGAATAAATATATTTGACAAGGGAAGGTACTTTTCCATGGGAAATAACTTCATCTATTAGTGGTGACTCAAATACCCACCTCTTCAACTCAGCCCAAGGTGACCATGAACTATGATCGATGTGAATGGTCTTTGTGCACAAGTGACAACTTCCTATATACTATGTAATAAATGACATCAATGACTTCATCCTAATATTTCATGTTCATATACCAACCATTAGATAATGGGTTAGCACTCTAAATTATTCCCTAAAAGGATTTGTTGTGACATGGTGGGAAATTCATCCAAATGACTAGCTTGAGTGGGATGATGCTTGTGAGATCATGATAAGTATATTCTAGTTACCCTAGTTCATCAACATAAATTGATCATTATTTATATAAGGTGAGTGCCCTAAAATACATATACATAAAATTTATTAAATTCTATAATGAGGAACATGTGGCACCAAAATATTGGGTTCACATTTTCCACTATACACTTGTTCCATTACCAATAGCAAGGTATATTCACCAAGAGCATAGGATGAAAACCAAGTAGTGGGAACAAGTGCAAAGTGATTTTATACACAATTTTATGTTTGAAGATTAAAATACTCTAGTTTAAAATGCACTACAAAAAATTAATTACTTTTTATGCCATGGGTGCGTAGAAGATTTGAGCACCATAATATACTCCACTATGTAAAAGAATGCAACCTCTAATATTAATGAGGCATTATAAAGGTATAAAGTTGATAATAATTAATAAAAAGATCTAATGAATCCATGTCACCACATACAAGATGAGGCAAAGCACATGGATACATATTCCAATGGTGACCTAGATTTGAATGGTTTATTTAAGCCTATGAAATCTATAGAACCACTTAACAACTTTGGCATAGAACCCACTATAGAATATAAGCTACATAGTATCCAAATTACTAAACAAGAAGGGAAACAAAGAACACAAGAATTTATTGATGAATAAAAATGCAACATTTATCAACAACCCATTAAAAAGAATGTTATAAACATTAGGGTAGATGAGGTCCTAAAATTGGCAAACATCAATGACTATTGGATGGAATATGAAGTATTTTAAGTGTTTCAACTTTTGAGGGATTATCAAGATGTTTTTTCCAAAAAATTCTTAAAGGTCTAAGGTGTTGAACCATCTATTCATGAGATGCATATTGAACTAAATGAGTTCACACAACCTATAAATAAGTGACCATACAAGCTCAATATGAATATAAATCTAAGAGTAAAGGTTGAATCAGATAGAATCCAAGACACAAGAATCATCTATCTAGTAAAAAAGGTATAATGGGTAGGTCCTATGGTAGTCTAGCCCATTAAAATAGGATAAATTTGAGTATGTGGGGATTGCCACATTTTAAATGATGCTTGTGTCAATTATCCATTCCAAATTACTTTTATAGATGATGTTTTGAAGTCTGTCAAATGACATGAAGTTTATTTTTTCACAGATGGTTTTAGTGAATATCATCAGATACCAATTATAGAAGAATATAGAGCCAAAACAACATTCTCAATGGAATGGGGTTATTTATCATATAAGGTCATTCATTTTGTCCTTAAGAACACACCTATGGTGTTTTCTTGTGTAGTGGTTATGAAATTCAAGGATATCAATCATGACTTCCTAGAACTTTAACTCAATGATTGGAAATCTTATGCTTGTTCAAAGAACATTTGTCTAAGTTTTATCTAATTTTGGAATGATTTTGAGCTCTACACATTGATTTGAATATAAATAAATGCTTATTTTTTATACCCATTGGAATTTTTCTCAAACATGTCATATGTAGTGAAGGTATTCTCATAGATTAGGAAAAAATTATAGTAATACTAAGTATGCTTCCACCTATCCATTCCACAAAAGTGTGTCCTTTCTTATGACATGTAGGATACTATCACATGTTTATTAAAGTCTATACAACTATTTCATCTCTATTGAAATTATTACATCTATATGTCATCTTTGTTGCCAACTTATTGAATATTTCATCCATCAATACTTGGATCTAACATTTACTTTTGATGGATGGTAATTATCCAATGGATATATTGTTGATGTGATGTTTCTATACCTTTTCCATAATTAATATGTTTTAGTCACTCCTCTTTGACTTTTTCAATGGCACACATGGATCCTAATATGCACATATGGTGCATGCAATGCTTGGTATTTGTAATTCATAATTGTTATTATTGAGATCATCTAAAAAAACCTAAACAAAAAAGAAATAGACACACACAAAACATGTAAAATAAGGAAATCCTAGTCTATATGGTGTTACTCAACACCCATTCAATTTGTAGAATGAGATCAATCAGAAATTGGTGATAGGGCTTAAGATTATATAAATTTACCCACCCTAGTAACATGTTCCCCTAAATATCTCCTAAGACCATAGTTCCTTGTTGCATTAGATCATATTTAATGTAGGCCCCTTTCCATCATATTTTTAACTTGCCTAGGAATACTCTAAAATGACTGTCATATAATAAGACTAGTTGATCTTTGTGAAATTATTTTTGGTGCAAGTTATTATGATGTCATGCTTTCTATCTCTACCTATGCACTTCTTGTGTCCAAGCTACTCTATGTCTGAACTCATCCATCTAATTTAGTTCAAGGAGCTAGTTAGTAAGAGACTCAAAATCTTTAAGTTACATGACCATGGTAATATGTAGGCTGGGAACTAAGTATTATATTATCGTGATTGCTTCTAGACCATACACCAATTGGAATGGCATAAATCCTATAGCCCTTTTTAATGTGTGAAGTATGCCTATAATATTGTAAGAATGCAATATTCCCAATCATCCCACTCAACATCACTATTTTTGTCATCATTTTACCTAGTAATTTATTAGACGCTTCATCTTAGCCATTGGCCTATGGATGATACACAGTGATTTTGTGATGAGATATCATAAATTCTATAGCCAGGGCCTTGATGGTATTGTTTAAAAAGTGTGTTCCTCTATCCCTGACTAATTTTATAGGGTATCCAGACCTTGTAATGATGTTTTCCTATAGAAACTTTTCTTCCCCCTTCACACCATAGCTAGGTATTGTAGCAGCTTCAACCCACTTAGTAGAATAGTTTATCATAGTGATCATATATCTTGATTTACTACACTTTATAAGTGGGTTGATAGGTCTAATGAAATAAATTCCCCATTATTCAAAAGGATACTCAATTAATATGGGATAAAAAGGCATTTCATCTTTATATAGTGGTTTACCCATATGTTGGTAGACATCATAGTGCTACATAACTATGTGTGCATCCTAAAATAGATTTGGCCACCATAATCCACTCTATGGTATCTTTCTCACCATAGCTTCTCACACAAAATATCCTATAATTCCTTGATGATATTCCTCCAAGATTTGAGGTTGTTCATATTCGAGAACAACCCTACATAGATCTTTATCTTTCCCCAAGTGATATAAAAGGCCATTATTGATGGTATATGGTAGTGCTCTAGTCACAAATTACTTTTTATCATGCTCTTGATAGTGTGTATAGAAGACTCCTAATTTGAAGAATTTTTAAATGGCTTAAAAATTCTTAGGAATCATAGAGACATGGAAAAGATGGGCATAAAGAGAGTCTTCCTATAATTCTTTTATCTCTTCACCATTTGGTATGTGAGTGAGATGGTTTGGTCCTAAATTCTCTCTTTATAGCTTTACATTTATGCATAATTAAAAATCCTAAAACAACATCAACCATAGAGAGATGTGTTTTCCTAGCATCAAATTATTGATAAAGTGTCATAGGGCTTGATGATCAATGAATACTTCAAAAAGTATCACAAGTAGATAATGCTAGAATTTTTTATGTATGAACATGATGGCCAATGCATCTTTTTTGATGGTTATGTAGTTTTTATCTACATAAAATAGTTTTTGACTAGCAAAATTAATAGGATGGTCGATTCCACCATCTCCTAGCTATAAAATTACAACACCAACTATGATGCCTAAAGCATCTGTATGTACATGAAAAAGCTTACTCTAGTCTAGAAAAATAAGTATGGGTGTAGTAACCAATATTTTATTGAACTTGTTGAAGTTTTCTTGACATTATGATGGCCATACAAACTTCACATTCTTGAAAAGTAAGAATTCAAATAGGTGACCCATATTTGAATGGTTTATTTGAGCCTTAGTAACCTGTGGAACCACTTAATAACATTAGCATAGAACCCACTAAAGAAGATAAGCTACATAGTATACAAATTACTAAATAAGAATGGAAATGAAGACTACAAGAATTTATTGATGAATAAAAATGCAACATTTATCAACAACCCATCAAAAATCATATTACAAACAATAGGGTAGATGAGGTCCCAAAATTGGCAAACGTCAACGACTATTGGATGGAATATGAAGTCTTTTAAGTGTTTCAACTTTTGAGGGATTATCAAGATGTTTTTTCCAAAATATTATTAAATTTATGAGGTGTTGAACCATATATTGATGAGATGCATATTGAACTAAAGGAGTGCACACAACCTACAAAGAAGTGGCCATACAAGCTCAATCTGAATATGAAGCTAAAAGTAAATTCTAAATTAGATATAATGCAAGACATAAGAATCATCTATCTAGTAAAAAAGGTAGATTGGGTAGGTCCTAAGGTATGCTAACCCAAGAAAATAGGATAAATTTGAGTATGTGGGATTGCCACATTTTAAATGATTCTTGTGTCAATGATCTATCCCTAATTCCTTTTACAAATGAAGTTTTAATGTCTACCATAGGACATGAAGTTTATTCTTTCATAGATGGTTTCAGTGAATATCATCATATACCAATTATAGAAGAAGATAGAGCCAAAACAACATTTTCAATAGAATGGGGTTATTTAGAATATAAGGTCATTAATTTTTGTCCTTAAGAACACACCTATGGCGTTTTTTTATGCATTGGTTATGGAATTCAAGGATATAATTCATGACTTCTTAGAACTTTAACTCGATGATTGGAAAATTTCTCCTTATTCAAAGAAAATTTGTCTAAGTTGTATCTAAGTTGGAATGATGTTGAGCTCTACACATTGATTTGAATCTAAATAAATCCTTATTTTTTACACCCTTTTTAATTTTTCTTAGACATGTCATATGCAGTGAAATTATTCTAGTAGATCAAACAAAACTTATAGTAATCCTGAGTATGCTTACACCTGTTAGTTCCATCAAAGTGTGTTCTTTATTATGACATACAAGATACTATCACAATTTTATCAAGTTCTATGCAACTATTTCATATCTATTGAAATTATTATTTCTCAATAATGTGAAGTTTGTATGGCCATCATAATGTCAAGAAACCTTCATCGAGTTAAAGCAAAGATTGGTTACTGTACCCATACTTGTTTTTCTAGACTAGAGTAGGCTTTTTCATGTAGATATAGGTGCTTCAAGCATCATATTTGATGGTGTTATTTTATAGCTATGGGATGGTGGAATAGATCATCATATTAATTTTTCTAGTTAGAAACTATTTGATGTGGAGAAAAATACATAACCATCAAGTGAGAAACATTGACCATCATGTTCACATTTCAAAAATTCTATCATCATATACTATTTATACCTTTCAAAGTATTCATTGATCATCAAAACATATGATACCTTATCAATAATTTGATGCTAGGAAAACACATCTCTCTATGGTTGATGTTGTTTTAGGAGTTTTAACTATGCATAAATGTAAATCTACAAAGAAAGAATGTAGGACCAAACCATCTCAGCCACATAGAAAATGGTGAAGAGCTAAAATAATTATAGGAAGACTCTCTTTATACCCATATTTTCCATGTCTCTATTATTCCTAATAATTTTTAAGCCATTACCAAATTCCTCAAATGAGGAGTCTTCCATGCACACTATCAAGATCATGATAGAAAGCAATTTATGTCTAGAGTACTACCATATACCATCATTAATGGCCTTTTGTATTACTTGGGGAAGGATAAATATCTACATAAGGTTGTTATGGAATATGAATAACCTCAAATCTTGGAGGAATCTCATCAAGTAATTATAGTATGTTTTATGGGAGAAGCTATGGTGAGAAAGATACTACAGAGTGGATTATGGTGACCAAATCTATTATAAGATGTACACACGATTATGTAACACTATGATGTCTACCAACATATAGGTAAACCAATATATAAATATGAGAGGCCCTTGCATCCTTTATTAATTAAGTATATTTTTGAATAATGGGGCATTGATTTCATTAGACCTATCAACCCACTAAGAAAGTGTAGCAAATCAAGATATATCATCACTATGATAAACTATTTTATTAAGTGGGTTGAAGCTATTGTAATACTTAGCTATGGTGCAAAGGATGAAGCAATTTTTCTATATGAAAACATCATTACAAGGTTTGGATACCCTATAAAATTAGTTATGGATAGAGGAGCACACTTTATAAAGAATACCATAAAGGCTCTTACTATAGAATTTATGATCTCTCATGATAAAATCACTACAAATCATCCATAGGCCAATGGCCAAGCTAAAGCATCATATAAAGTACTAGGTAAAATGATGTTAAAAAATGTGATTTTAAGTGGGATGATTAGGAATATTGAATTCCTAAAATATTATGGGCATATTACACACATTAAAAATGGCTATAGGATTTATGCCATTCTAATTGGTGTATGGTCTGGAAGGAGTCATCATAATAAAATACTTAATACCTAGCCTACATATTACCATGGCCATACAACTCAAATATTTTGAGTCTCTTACTAACCAGCTCCTTGAACTAAATTGGATGGACGAGTGTAGACACAAAATATCTTAGACACAAGAAGTGCATAAGTAGATCTAGAAATCATGATAGCATAAGAACTTACACTCAAAATAATTTCACAAAGATCAACTAGTCTTGTTATATAATAGTCATTTCAGAGTATTCTTGGGAAAGTTACAAATATGATGGAAAGGAACCTACATTATACATGACCTAATGCAGTAAGGAACTATGGTTTTAAGATATCTTCAGGGTACCATGTTATTAGGGTGGATAAATGGCCATAAGCTTAAGCCCTATCACCAATAGTTGATTGATCTCATTCTATAAATAGAATAGGTTTTGAGTAACACCATATAGATTAGGATTTACTATTGTACATGTTTTATGTGTGAGTGTTTCTTTTTTGTTTTGTTTTTGTAGATGATCTCAATAATAACAATTGTGAATTAAAAATACCAAACATTTCATGCACCATATGCACATATTAAGATCCATGTGTGCCATTAAAAAATTCAAAGAAGAGCAACTAAAAAATATTAAGTATGGGAAAGGTATGGAAACATCACATCAATAAGATATCCACTATATAATGACTATCCATCAAAATAAAATGTTATATCTAAGCGTTAATGGATGCAATCTTCAATAAGTTGGCAACTTATCAACATTAGTTGATCATACCCTTGTACAGACACCAAAGATCATAATATCATAACTTCACCCATGAACCAATGAGTAACTACTTTAATGGCCAAATTAGATATTGATTTACCACATACACCATTGAATTCAAGATGAGTGGATAGATAAGCATGATTTTGATGTGGAATCCAATAGGCGCGAATTCTATAAAATATAAGTTTGAATACCAAGTCAACATTTCATCCATGAGTATATTTTTCATAAGCTAAAATTATAAAGAGGTAAGCTATTTTATTATATAGAGAACAAAAATAATTTTAATTTCATCTTGCACATAGATAGGGATACCTCATGGCTAATCAGGGATCTCACCGATGCATGAAAAAAATCCATGGGTTTCGATATGGCACTTAGAAAAACCAAGTAAAATGAATATAAGTTTCTTGACTACCTTTATAAAGCTAAATCAAATCTCTTATACCCTAATATTGTTGATGTTACTATTTCTATGCAAAATTGCTTTCTACATTCAAAAGAAGAAATAAGAAACTAAAAGATGGTCAAGGCTAGAAGTACCTGATAAAGTCATGCGCACTGAAATCAGACGTTGAAAGATTCTCCTCTTTTGCTGTGGAGGAATGACACCTGCGAAGAAAAGGGCTAAAACACGGAAAAACGTTAGTCAAAGATATGGTGGGCTGTCAGGCGAACGCCCGATCCCAGAAGTATGAAGACTCCCTAGAAGGATATCAACCCACTGATAAAAAAGTAGAATATTGGATGAAAGTAGATAATAATGACAGAAATAAATGACAAAAAATAAAAGTGCGTACCTGATATGTAGCACTGTTCTGCACAGTCGCCGGCGTAGGTCTCTGTGGTGCCGGCGTCGGTTAGGGAAGATGCCGACGTCGGTTAAGGTGCCGTCGTCGGTCAGGGTAGTGACCGGCGTCGGTAGGGGCAGGTTCGAGAAAAGTCTGAACAGGTTCAGGACTGGGTCTAAGAGAGTCGGGACAGGGTCTGGGCAAGGTCTGAGAGAGTCAGGACAGGGTCTGGGAGAGTCGAGACAGGGTCTGGGAGAGTCAGGACAGGTCTGAACAGAGTCGGGACAGGGTCTGGGAGAGTCGAGATAGGTCTGAACAGAGTCTAGGGGGTTTGAAGAATCAGGATGACAGAACTGATAAATAATAACTAAGGAAGAAATAAAATAAACAGAATAATACTTACCTACCAGAAGACGCGATGAAAGCCATAGTTGGAGTCGGATTGAATGCAGATTGATTGATGCCGAGAGTGTTGATGTCGTAGTGTTGATGTCAGAGTTCGCAGGTTGGTTGCTCAGGTTTGGTTGATCAGCGTTTCGAATGGCGTTTGGGGTCTGGTCTCGAATGGTTGGCGGAGGTTGATGAAGGCGAGAGACGGTTCCAGAGACGGGTCATCAACCGTTTCAGGAAACCGAATGATAACTGGTAACGGATAACGGGAAGGTGACCGACGTCGGCAGGATTGCCGACGTCGGCCGATAGGTGACCGACGTCGGCAACATCGGCCGGGTAAAGACCGATGTCGGCAGATGCATAATGGGGATAGAGTCTAGCTTTAGCTCTGTGCTCATTTTTACATGCTGCCAGGGTCAAGGTTGGTGAAACAAGTGATCGACAAGGGTTCAATAGGCAAAGAAGAATAAGACGGGGAACGACCAGGGGAGTCGACACGATTTTGGTGTCTACATTTGCCCCTTTTTGTCTTGTTGGTTGTTCTGGACGAACTGCAAGACAAAAATAGGAGTGAGTGCCCCAGGTGAGGGATAAGGTCGATTTCATCTTGTTGGTTGTTCGAATGAACTGCAAGACAAAATTAGGAAGCGAAATGCCCCGAGTAAGGATAAGGTATTCCCCCTCAAAGCAGGAGTCGAGGGAAGGGAACCGGGAATCGGGTGCTGATTTGATAAAGAGTGGATGAAAAAGGGGTGAGGGTGAACGCTGCAAAAGTCATGATTGTGCGTATACCACTGCACGAGATGGTCAGGCCAAAGTGTCGTAGGTCAAGGGTCGAGGAGTGCCAAAATTGAAGTAACCGGGCCCCAGCATTTAGTCGTCTGCTGATCGGGTCACGCAATTTAAGATGAAGCTCCAAATGGGTCATCGCGTTCTAGGTATCCCGAACTCAGGAAGTGCTCCTAGAAACATGAAAAAGCCACAAGTAGTAGGGACCAACTGGCTCGCGATCCTATACTTGTGAAGGGTCAAAAATAGTCTGCGGACAATTCTGCTAACTAGCCGTGAGGTAGCATACATGCAAAAACAACCAAGGCAACAATGTCTTGGAAGTGGTCGAGGTCGGAGGAGATGGGCATGATCTCCAATGGTTGGTGGTCGATGGATGGATGAATGGATGCGAGGATGCGGCCGAGCTAACCCCAGAAGACCCCATGTCAACTGAGTGCTGCCTACATAGCCCTGGTGATAGGGCCTCAGGCCGATGTAGTTCTCCCTAGAAGGGAGGAAGGGTCAAAGGGATGGAAATGGGTCATGATGAAGGGCAAGGTTATGGTTAAAAGAAGGCAAGAAGGTTTGTCCATCAGAGAGATGAACAAATGAGAATGGTCGAGCTAACCCCAGAAGACGGTCATGTCATCTGAGTGCTGCCTACATAGCCCTGGTGATAAGGCCTTAGACCAATGTAGTTCAGACAAAGGGTCCGAGTGGTAGACAGGTGGTTAAAATAGTTGATAGATTGGTCATGGTTATGATGAAACGATGAGGGAAAAAAAGATGTCGCAGCCTTTTCCAAATGGTGTATTCTGCAACATTGGTTGAGGGGTTTTTCATCCCTAGCAATATTCCATATGCGTGATGGATGTATGCTAAAAATGAATTGAGGTCTATTTATGCTTCAGCAAGTATTGGTTTATGCTTAACATAAATTGCGGCGGGTCGATAGTTTCCATGTGTATTGGTGTCCATAGAAACTAGGGGGAACAAGGTAGGTCATGTTGATGGTCTGAAAAGAGAGTTGAGCGAAGTTGATTGACAAGTGATGAGGGTGGATGTGACCAAAGTGCAGAAGAAGAGATGAAAGGCGAATCGCTCTTTCATTGACAAGGACCAAAAAGATAGCATAGATAGGGGTTATGAGAACCAAGAGCCCCATTCATGCGTGACGTCGTTGACCATAGTTATGTTAGAGTGGTAATCGAATCACTTAGACATTAAAGTGAGCTCGAAGTCCATTGAGCAGGTAATAGGAGGAGGAAAGAGGGTAACCCATTTTAAGAGCAGAGATAACTTTGCCCCTTTTTATAGGAGACCCTGAGACAACTACAAGCCAAGTCCGTGACTCATTTTTTTTTTTTTTTGGCACAGACTGATCAATGCGGGAAGCCTGCATAGAGATGTCATTTGCTTGGTGGTCAGGTTGTGAAGCTGATCAATGTGGGAAGCTTCTAAAATAATGTTGTTTATTGCCAGATTAGTCATAGCCATCCTTCGAGGGAGTGGTCTAGATTTTTGTTTAATATAAAGGCTTTTGAATAGCTGTCCTTCGAGGGAGCAGTCTATTTATTACAGCAATGATAGTACATCTGTCCTTCGAGGGAGCAGTCTATTTGTTTTGATTTTGATATTGATATAGTGACCATGGATATGTTTTGACATCTTGATTTGTTTTGATAGAAGTGTGAGTCATGGACAAGATTGTAGAAGGTCAAGGGCTCCCTTTTATTAGGACAAAGCATCCATACATCATAAAAGGGTTATAGGAATTGTTAAGAGGAATAGGGTTGAAAGGAAGTAGGATGAAGAGGATGGGGATTGCTCAAGGGACGAGCTCAAGTTAAGTGTCAAGTGGACGAATACTCGACTAGCAGTAGAACGGTCGCAGATGCAACGCAGAAAAAAGGGGTTCAGGTTCTGATAAGTTCCTGGTGTATACTTGTGCATGATAAGGTCCGAGTCAATTAGGAGCAAACTTGCCCCATTTGCCTCTTTCCAGATTGGTCAGGTGTCGATTGATGAGTGGATGTGAAGTTGGTTGATATGGTTGCTGATTGGTTGAGACAGGTTGAATGTTTTGATAAAAAGGTTGGGTCGATGTTTGGTTGAGATTTGGTCATGTGATAGTTGGTCAATGGTTGGTCGAGAGTTGATTGGTTGGTATTTGGTCTTTGGTTGGGTCGAATGTGTGGTTGAGGTCGGGTTAAATGTTTGGTTGCTGGTCTGGTTGAGGTTAAGTTGACAGAGTGATTGATATGTGGTCGAGACTGTGTTGAAAAATTGGTCAAAGTTTGGATGAAGGTTGAATTCCCCCAGCGGCTAGGGAGAATGTTTGACGGATTAGTTAAGGTCGATTGAGGATTAGTGGTCAGATGGACTGTGTTGATGTCGAATAAAGGGGTTAAAGGCAGCGAAGGGACCCTAGTCTGGTGTGGAGATCCCGATTTAGGTGACGAGGTTGGAGAGGTATGGGTTGGTGTTGATAATTTGTCAAAGGGGGGGCAAGAGGATCCTTGGTGAGAAGGGTGTCCTTTTTCCGGTGGTGATGAATGATAGCTTTAAGAGCGCAACAACGCTCGGTGTCATGTCCCAGAGTGTGATGATAATGACAGAATTTAGAGTTGTCGAACCAAGATGGTCTTGATCTAAGAGTTGATGAGTGGGGTGGTGTTGAAGGTTTGTTGATAACGTGGTCGAGAAGGGAGGTGTCATTCCCCAGACATTGGCGAACGACGACCTTGAGGGCATGACAATGCTCCGTGTCGTGCCCAGGCGTGCGATGATATGCACAAATGCAAGTGTCATCGAACCATGGTGGTTTTGGTCCGAGAGAGTGATATGGTCTAAGAGGCGGGAGATAGAGATGAGAGGACTGCAACAAGTGTCGTAAGAGCAAGGCATATGAACCTGCTAACGGATCAGGATGTTTTATTGCAGAGAGGGTTGGTGACATTGATTTGGGAGGCATAAGAGGCGTTGGTCGATGGTTTGAAGGAGGTATAAGTCTGACGGGTTGATAGAATAATGGAGGTGACTTACCTCTGTGAAGTATGGGAGTGGGAAGCACTCCGAGTAAAGTAGACGGATGTGGGCCCAAGATTGAAGGTAATGACGAAGATAGGGGGGAGGCCTCCAGTGTGGTTTAGTAGCCTTCTTTGGTTTGGATTGAGGGCCACCTTTGTGCGAGGCAATATTATATGTGGGGCGAACACCAAGAGGTTTAGTCTCTTTGGGCACGATGGACGCTTGCGCGGGTTTGGATTTAGATGTGGACGGTTTTTCTCTCGATGGAGAAGGGATTGAAGGTGTGGGCTCTTTAAGTGGAAAGAGATCTGGAGTAGTCATGGCTTCTGTGTGTGGTTGGGGAGTCAAAAAGGTATGATCGTCTATAGATGATAATAAGGATGAAGGCAAGGCAGCTGGTGTTGATGTGGTCAAAGCGTCCTCCAATATGGGAGAAGTTGATGGAGGACAAGTGGGAGGAGAAAGTTCTTCGCCATGTGGAGGAGGTATAGGGGAAGAAAGGTCTTCCACCTGTGAAAAAGGTTGGCCAGGGATAAGAGAAAAGATAGTGTCGACCGTGTGTATATCATGGTCTTGAGGGTTATTGATTATGGTTTGGACGTTGTCTTGAGTAGGTGGGTAATTAGAAAGGGGTTGCTTGAAGATGTCAAGGTTTTGGTTATGCGGTGCGTTTGGGTTATCTAAAATAAGATCCCCCTTGTCTAGCATGTCCTGGACGATGTTTTTGAAAGTTTGACAGTGATCCGTGTCATGACCTTTGACACGGTGATAGTTGCAAAAGTGATTTTCCCTGTACCATGCAGGGATAGGTGTTGAGGGGTCGGATTGATGTGGTCGGATTGGAGGGAGATTGAGGACCCCCTGCTTGACGAGTTTATCCAAGATAGAGGCATATGACTCTCCAATTGGAGTGAATTGACGCTGTATGGATTGACGTTGAAAATGTTTATTGATGTAGTCTAATGTTGAAGATGATGATCGGTTGGTTATTGTTGAAGATGATGGTCTAAAGGTGATAGTGTTTGCCGACCCCTTGGATTGAGAGTGGGCAGAAGAAGGTCTGGAAGAAGAATGGTCATTGGTTCTTGTGTTAGTGTTACACAATTTGACCTTATCTTCTTCAATGGCACGGAGTTCAAGCTTTCGGGCCATGGTGAAGGCCTCATCGAAAGTGTGGAAGGTTTGAACCCGCAAGGTAGACGAGATGTGATTGACACATGCTCGAGAAAAGAGCTCAATGAGCTTGGGTTGAGGCAAGGAGAAGGAGAGCTGATTAATCAAGCTTCTCCAATGGGCGACAAAATCGGCTATGGATTCGTCATCAAATTGCCTGATGGAGTAAAGGTCTGTGATCGAAACTTGTTTAGTGATATTGATTGAGAAATGGTCAACGAATAGTAGGGCGAGTTGGATGAATGAAAAGATAGAATGTCTGGCAAGAGAACTATACCAGTCAAGAGCAGGGCCAGAAAGCGACATAGGAAACGTGCGTAAAAGTAACGCATCGTCGTGGGCAATAAGATAACAGGCATGTCTGAATGCCTTTAGATGTTGTTGTGGGTCTTCCTTACTCTGAAAGCGAGTAAATTTAGGAAGCTCCCAATGGTTGGGGTATGGTCGGATAGGGACAGAAGGATGGATGGGCTCGCTGTAAATTTGATCATATGACAAAGTATTGCTTGAACCGGAGATAGAAGCTTCGAGACTGGACATTTTATCCATCAGCATCTTGATAAGATCTGCTGACGGATTGGCGGGTTGAGCGCCCCCTAAGTTGTAAGGTGCTTGGAAGAGACTAGAGGAGGCGTGCGACATAGTCGGTTGTACAATGTACGGATGACTAGTCGCAGAGGTTAAGGGTGGTTGCGTTATGAAGGTAGAAGGCATAGGCTGACTAGATACCGCCAAAGGAGGTTGTGTGACGGCATTGACAAAGGGTGAGGTAGGCACTCCTGCATATATAGGTGCAAGAGTGTGAGGGGTCGAGGCAATCAAGTTCTGGTATGATGTAGAACTTGGTTGAATTGCAAGTGGTTGAGGGGGTAACGAAACCCCAGTGGAGGTTGGTCTAAAAATAGACGAGGAAGCCGAACTTTGCGTATAGGCCATGGTCGGGTTAATGGTTGAGGCAAAAGGTTGAGTCGTAAAAGGTTGGGTGGCGAACGGTGTTGATGTCATCGCCACATTGTCTGAAAGGTCCCGCATTGGTTTTCTTGCGAGATAGTTTTGGAGGGCTGCGGTATTGAGGTCCAAGAATCTTGCAAAGTCTTGGTCCCCTTCTGGGATGATAGGAGTCTAGGTTGGAGATGGTCTAGTAGGAATTCTTTCGGTCTTCGAGTAGAACTCCATTATATGATTGTTTATAGACGGGGTAGGTGAAAGCGATTGATGGCTAGCGTGGTCAAGAAGAGCCTTGGTTTGACTACGTGTCAGAACCATTCAAGGCAAGAAAAAACGTCCTCACAAGCTCAAACAAGCAGATAAGAACTAAAAAGATGAAGACATAAGCAGATCCTAAAACCCTAGAAGTAAATTCTTAGGATTATAGTGGCTTATGCCTTAGAATGTGTGTAGTGGAAGGTTGGTTTTGTGAGTCAGGTCCTAGAAGAAGCAGTCTATGGATGGTTTCCGGTTTTGTTATGGTGCTCAAGAAGTTTGTGTTAGGGTCTGGTACGTGGCCTGGTGCTAAGGAGCAAGCTCCCCTCACTTCACGATTCCAGTGGTTAGCTGGTTTTGCTTAGCCAAGATATACCTCGCCTAGAGTTTAGACTCCGCCAGAGAACGGAGTGGGCTTCCCCCTTGGTGATGAAATCCAAGTAGGGTCACCGGGATGGGTAAGGTATCCGCTGGGGGATGAAGTCCCAGTCGGGCCTTGTCTCAGGTAAGTTAAAATGTTCGTTTTGTGCAGGTGGTTTGGTCGTGTAACATCAAGTGATCTAGATTAATTCAATATGCGGTTTAATTACTATGTGTGGTCTAAAAGATGCAGGCAAACAGAAATGAATGCAAAGTGTTTTAATGTCCAAGTCGAAATGTTTGTTCGTATGAAGACGAATGGAGAAAGAGTCAAAGAATATGAGTTTTTGCTAGTCTAGAAGTGCAAGAAAGAAAGAAATGTTTGTTTTAGTTCTGCTTATGATGTCGTTTAAGAAGAGATGAAAGGAGGCGAAAAGGAAGAAACCTAATGCACCTAAATGAATGAAAGAAATAAAGAACCCAAGGAGGACCTAGGGTCCCACCGGGCGTGCCAGAATGTTTCTATGCAAAATTGCTTTCTACATTCAAAAGAAGAAATAAGAAACTAAAAGATGGTCAAGGCTAGAAGTACCTGATAAAGTCGTGCGCACCGAAATCAGACGTTGAAAGATTCTCCTCTTTTGCTGTGGAGGAATGACACCTGCGAAGAAAAGGGCTAAAACATGGAAAAACGTTAGTCAAAGATATGGTGGGCTGTCAGGTGAACGTCCGATCCCAGAAGGACGAAGACTCCCTAGAAGGATATCAACCCACTGATAAAAAAGTAGAATATTGGATGAAAGTAGATAATAATGACAGAAAATAAAAGTGTGTACCTGATATGCAGCACTGTTCTGCACAGTCACCGACGTCGGTCTCTGTGGTGCCGGCGTCAGTTAGGGAAGATGCTGACGTCGGTTAAGGTGCCGTCGTCGGTCAGGGTAGTGACCGGCATCGGTAGGGGCAGGTTCGGGAAAAGTCTGAACAGGTTCAGGACTGGGTCTAAGAGAGTCGGGACAGGGTCTAGGCAAGGTCTGAGAGAGTCGGGACAGGGTCTGGGAGAGTCGGGACAGGGTCTGGGAGAGTCGGGATAGGTCTGAACAGAGTCGGGACAGGGTCTGGGAGAGTCGAGACAGGTCTGAACAGAGTCTGGGGGGTTTGAAGAATCGGGATGATAGAACTGATAAATAATAACTAAGGAAGAAATAAAATAAATAGAATAATACTTACCTGCCAGAAGACACGATGAAAGCCATAGTTGGAGTCAGATTGAATGCAGATTGATTGATGCCGAGAGTGTTGATGTCGTAGTGTTGATGTCGGAGTTTGCAGGTTGGTTGCTTGGGTTCAGTTGATCAGCGTTTCAAATGGCATTTGGGGTCTGGTCTCGAATGGTTGGCGGAGGTTGATGAAGGCGAGAGACGGTTCCAGAGACGGTTCGTCAACCGTTTCAGGAAACCGAATGATAACTGGTAACGGATAACGGGAAGGTGACCGACGTCGGCAGGATTGCCGACGTCGGCCGATAGGTGACCGACGTCGGTGACATCGGCCGGGTAAAGACCGACGTCGGCAGATGCATAATGGGGATAGAGTCTAGCTTTAGCTCTGTGCTCATTTTTACATGCTGCCAAGGTCAAGGTTGGTGAAACAAGTGATCGACAAGGGTTCAATAGGCGAAGAAGAATAAGACGGGGAATGACCAGGGGAGTCGACACGATTTCGGTGTCTACAGTTACATAACCACTCACCCTCACAACTCCTCACTGATTCTAGAATATAGATGTTGAGTACTTATTGAGATTACCTATATATGGTGACTTGGGAGAGATCATTAAAGTTTTTCTTTGGATATACAATGAGGGTAAAATCTATTTGGGTTCATATGAGATTATGATAATCAACACACAATCCATGGCTTGAGCTTTAGGCATGCCTATGCAGGGAGATTCTTTATTCCCATACAAGACAAAAATGCATCCAATTCTACAAGAAGTCTAAGATCTATAAATTTGGGGAAACTAAGGGGTCCCCATTGGAGAAATTATAGATAAACTAGTGCATTTCCTTATAGAATGTATCCCAAGATGATATTGGTAGACAACCAAATCTACCAAACAAATACCCAATGGTGTCATGGACATCACTCATAGGATGATCCAAAAAATTGAATAATTCAACTAGCTAGAGCACCTCATCCAAGAGTTACCCACAAAAATTAAGAAGTTCCACACCACTCCTAATAATATATTCCAATATTATTTCTTGATCTTATTAATCTACTTCACATAATGGAAATCACCAATGGGAGAAGTGCATCTAGACATAGACTATTGGCTAGTCCAGTAGTTTTGAAATCTCATCTAGATGTAGGAATGTGGAGCCCTCACACATGAAGTAAAATTCAAATTTTGGTTAGAGGAACATCTCAACCTCATAAAAACACATCCCTAAGTGGCACTTTATGTCATTCACTATTCGAGTCAATATGCATCCATTAATTTTCTACCAAAGGGTTTATTCATCATTGTTTATGAGCTATCACGATCACCCTTCCAAGAAATCCTCTTCTTCATGACAATAGATATGGCATAAGATTAAGTATATCGACAAAATGTTCATTAATAGTCATGTGAACCCGTTGCAAGCCATACCATTTAGTGCATATGTTTTGATTACACAATAACCATAGCCAACAACTAGCTCCTGGTAGTAGAAGGGAAATCACAAAGCAGACCCTCACTTAACATCACCTCCCCTAATGTGAACAACATGTAGCACCTTAAATTATAAGGATGATACTAAGGTTATATATATATATAGATAGATACTATGACCTCATACAAATGGGTACATATGAGCTAGAAGTCTACCAGGTCATGATGGTAGACATGTTTAGAGACTAATATGAGAAGAAGGAAAAAGAGTTATTTTATAAGGTGGTGTAAATGGTTCAAGTGAAAAAACAAGTTTCCTCAATTCTTTGGGTGGACCTACCATCCTTCCCACATTCCATTTTCATTGACACAATTTGAAAATAAGTGGAACAACTCTAACATAGAATAGACTTCTTCCCTCCACAACCTACACCAATAGTTGTAGTTGAAGACTTATTTTCACCTCTCCTGGAGAGCCCACCTGAATAAATTATGTGAAATTTTTGAATAATATGCAAGGATAGGTCTCCCCTAACTTATAAGAGTGCATGTTTGGAGGACTAACCATTATGTAACAAGCACAACCTACCTCTGCACCTACTACACCACCACCTAGATGTAGATTGGTCATGATCGATAGGAGGAAATAATAGGTCCCAAGTTTGGAGGTGTGACTAACTAATTCACCACCATCACTAAAAGCTCAGATAATTAAATAACTTGTACCAAAATAACCAATATTAGAGTACTAATAGGTCACTATGGAATAAGCTACTTTCACAGTTAAATAACAACTAAGGAGGGAAGAAAATAAGAGAAAGAAATAAGAAGCATAGTAACAACATGAAATGCAACAAGATAATGAATTTGAGGCAACACAAAAGGCTAAATATGTAGAGGTAGACATTTATAAGGCTAAGTAGATGGATAAGCAAGCACATGAAGTGATTGGTGCCACTAAGAATGTATAAGAGGATAAAGAAAAGAAGGAAAAATAAAAAAAGAAAAATAAAACTAAAAGAAGATAAAATAGGAAAAAAAAATCCAAGAACAATAGGAGGTAGAGGAAGCTATCAAGATGGAGGAGGATGATGATAAAGGCTTATGGTAATAGTAAGCATAGGTGAAATCACAAGCACAAGCATAGGCGTAGGCCCAATCTATGTAAAAGCAACCCAAGGCTATCATTCTCATAGTAGAAAAGTAGAAATAAGAAGAATATCATAAGAAAAAAGGAGTATGAAGAGAAAAATAAGGAAGAAGAAGAGAAAACTAAAAAATAGAAAGAGGAAGAAGAAGGGAAGAAGAAGAAATAATAGGAAGAGGATGAAAAAAGAAGAGGGAGGAAGAAGACAAAAATAAGAAATAAGAGCAGGGAGAAGGAAAAATAAAGATGACTAAAGATGATACATAGTAAAGTTAGCTAGCAGTAGAGACCATAATGCAGTAGCAAGCACCAAAAACCATGCAGTCAGGATCATATAAACCTAAGTTCCTACTAAGAGGTATCTAGCTTTGGGATGTTCCCATAGTAAATACTAGTTTCACCACATTATCACTCCCATTAGTCACCATGCCACACCTAGAACCTACATCATCAGAAAGCACATTAGCCACACTCTCAGTCAAGTAATAATCTTCACTTGACGTCTCCAAGTTACCTTTAAGGAAATAATTAGAGGGTGTAATAGCTTTTCAAGATTCCATCTCACAAAAGGCCACTTACCCATAGAAAGAATATGATCAATCAAAGGAAAAAAATGTGAAGCTCAAGGCTCACCTTCATGTAGTGGCAAATATGATTCAAGACACTTTCCTAGATTTGGCTTCTCAAGTAATTATGGACCAAGTGATGTCTGACCAACATAGACTCAAGACATTAGTTGCTAATCTCAAAAAGGACTAGTGCATAACCCAAAAACTTCACACAATTAAAAATTAGGAGACTATGAAGATTGAGACCATTGATTTGATTACTCTACTAGAGGAGTATCAAAGCATGATTAATATTGCATCTTTTTAAGTTCATTATGTTGCATGAAGTCTTCTAGACTAGAAGTAATAGTTTGACAACTCTCTTGCCATCTCTAGTGTAAATTTCACTATAGATGCAATAACCAAGACAACCATGCATAGTCAGACTACATCGATAGATGAAAATGACCTTACTCTCTAGGAATAATTCAATGTTAGGGATAATATGTATGATCAACTCATCGAATGTCATCATAACTTATAACATAGTTCATTTATAGGTCTCCAAGTAGAATTCCATGCATAAAGTTGGAGTAGTTGAGAAATGAAATATAGATGAAGGTCAGTAATAAAAATATAACCATGAGTACCATTAAGGACTCAAAACTAAAACAACTTATCAGATATCACATACCAATGTGCTTCTTGATCCACATGGTCTAAGAAGTGATGCTTGAATGACACACTTACAAAAGTGAAATAGTGTCATTCTATAATGAGGTGGACTATATCCTTAATGTTCTAGTTTACAAGCCACCATATAAGCTCCAAAAACTCATCACGTAACACAAGGATGCATAGTTAGGGGCCAAGGATATTGATGGCCTATCATCTTCCATAACAATGCCACCTCCCTCCATTTAAGTACTACACAAGGCACAAGTTTTGAAATTTTCTAAACAATTTTTGTTTTGGGAATGACTAGTGTGAAAAGTAGGGATAGGATGGTTGAAAACCCTTAAAGGTTGGACACCTAGTTATGCCATCTTTTAGAAAACATGAAAGGGTAGTATCTTGGTACACTACTTAATTGAAAACCTAAAGGGTGGCTAAGTAGTGAATAAGAGATGAAAACCAAAAATGGTACCTTGAATGATTATTGTGACTCTCACTAGTCTACCCATTTATTTAGCTTCTACCTTGAGTACACCATCAAATGATCCTACAACATTGTATAGGGATGAGACAACATTTTAAGTCTAAAAAATTGTTGGGAGAAGAAAATGAATAAGTAAATTTGTGTAGGTATTCTTTGGATATTCATGCATTATGTAAGCAATTGTCAGCTATATGTATATTTTCTATCCTTCATGCCTTGTAAAAGGATAGAAGGTGAGTAGTCTCATCTTCTGGTGCCATAGTATGAGAAGAATATGAATATATAGGGACTGTAAATGACTATATATATGTATTCTTATATGAAGAAGATGATGAACTTTTGTTGAGATCAATATAGACTATCTTGGTTATGGTTACCTATTGCATTTCTTATTTTGTTCCTTATGCATGTAATCATGTTAATTATATGGTTTAATCCTATTTGAGTTATCCCATTTCCTCTATGAATGATTACTACAATATTGGTTAATCCTAATTCCTATAAAATGCACTAAAATATATGTTTGATATGTTTTTATCTTCCTTGTTAAATATTAATTCTCTACATTATCTTGTACATTTGAATAAGACTTAAATATCCTCATCCTTAGCATGTTATATTGTATCAATAACATCTGATAACAATATCTTTGTTATGTCATTTAACTCATGTCTAGGTCATTTCATGCTCCCTTGGTCTATACAAGTTCTTTAAAGAAGTCAAATATTCCTCCTTAATGTTGCAACTCATTTTGAAATGCTTTATTGATCATTTGTAATGATCCAAGAATTAATTTTTTAACAAAGTGGTAGGATCAAAATATAATAAAGATGATTTCATTCCATTCCATATTTTTAAAGGCATGAGCGAGCTCCATGAACACTTTTTACCTTAGTTTAGTCAGATTCCTAATTATGATATGATAGATTAATGTGAAAAGAGAGGTTTTTAAAAGGGTGGTTATATGTTTTTAGAGAAATATTAACTTTTAAACACTCATATGGATTCATCCATCCTCTACAGGTCCAAATACATGTTTTGGAGTGATTTTTAGGTCTAAACAGAGAATAAAACTACTCATTTTCTCTATCAGCATCCTTAATAGTCTTAGAAAGCACATCAATATTTGGTACAAGGATCAAAGAGAGAGAGTTTATATTTTATCTCTTGAAAATATTAGGGTTACTTATTAACTTCCACTTTACACCATTAGTTTCCTAGTCGAGCCCCTTAACTATATGAATAATTGTTAAGAAGTTAAATGGTGTAGGAGAAAGACTCAAAACCCCTCCAGGTCAGTTTTATGTAAACATAGAGTTTTGAAGATAGAATAATACATGGAAATGATTTTATAAGGTTATGAAAGACATCAATTACCCTATCCCATCATCCTTCAGTATTGTATTAGCACATGTAGGTCTGGAGGATGTAAACTTCTAGTTTAAGTGAATTGTAGACAATTTTGAGAAGCTCTAGGCATGTCTCTTACTAGTTTTAGTGGTTTACCATCTCCATTGGTATTAAAATAGTCTACATAAATCTATAATTTCACTTATCAACCTCCTTATAGCACCTAAAATCATCAAAAGAGCCAAAATAATGAAGAGGGAGATAAATTTGGTATTCCAAATAGTTATTACATGTTAGTAGGCCAAAACATACCTTATTAAGGATATAAAGGGGGAAATTAAGTATTTTAAATCCATTTAAAGATATAAAGTGCTCCTCTCTTATTTTATAAATACTCTCTTTATCTTTTTTCAATATACATTCATCATTTAGGGAGGAAGATTAGTAAATAAGTAAAGAATGAAGTACCAAGTCTAACACAAATACCTACAGGCCTTCTTGTGGTGTAAAGGGGTCTAATCTCAAATTTACAAGTGAATAATAGTATTAGAGAGCCAAATTAGGTGGGTGAAACTTAATTATAAGTATAAATTATTTGAATTCTATGGGAGCCACATGTATCATCAGAATAGTCAAGAAACCCAAATGTACACCTACAGATTAACATTGAGAAAGTGGGTTAGAAGTGATAGGATTGTAATTGAAACCTATGTGGTAAAATTAAAATAAGGGTGTATAGGGTTGAAATTATTTTCATTAATTATGAGAATGCATCATTTGATAGGATCTCAAATCACATCAACCTCTTTGATGTAGGAGTACTCTAGAAGCCTATTGAGGACTAGAGGGGAAGCATGATCTTGTTCTCTAGCTAGGAGAAACCAATATGGGATTGGTTTATAAATCCCATAGTGGTATAAAAATTACTATTGAATTTATTAAAACCATATATTAATTAAATTTATGTTTGAAAAAAGAAAGTGATGAAGGTCATGGGTAGTCATTCATAAAGAGAATAGACATTGAAGGTTGATTATGTGCATCAAGACAATGACCAAAAAAGTTGATCAAACCTATTTCAATGCATAAAGGAATTTATAACAAGTAATATAGAAATAAACCAAATTTTCCATAGTGTAAACAAGGATCACACAAATATTTTAAGGCATAACAACATGTAAAAGATAGAGTTTTGGCCAAGTGACTAACTACATGCCTATCATAGGCCCAATTGAGAAAGACTAATGTGTTAATTCTAGGTGGAGGTCCTAAAAGGTCACATAGGTCAGATAAGATTTTAATAAAGTTTAATTCATTATTGATACACTAAGAGAGCTAAGATTGACTCAAGACATCCCTTTTTCAAAGCCCACCATGTATTGAGCTCAAAATACCGCCTACAAGCTGGTTATGGGTAGATTTTAGAAAAGGTACATGTATGATGTGAATAATAGTTGGAGAGACATTCATATGGTTCATAATAACATGTATGTAATTTTTTTATCATTAAAGGAATCAAAAAATTTCAATGAGTAAGGTTCACACTCATCTTATAGTCTAAGCAAACTTAATGGGCACCTACATGCAGGTTTTGAGATCTATTCACATGAATATTAAAAAATAAATAATATATCCTTTGGTATAAATTGGTTAAAGGTAATTAAAAGGCCTAGAATGACTAATTAGGCCTAGTACGCATAAATAAGCATACACAAGCCAATATATTAAATATGAGAAAAGTTTGCATCTTTATGAATGTTGGGTCAATGGAGGGATGTAATTGTATGATTGATGGGGCTTATAATAGTTAAATTAATATTGGAACCATTGAGTAAAAATGGATAATATGGTAAAGGGTATATTAGGGCTAAATGACTATGGATGTTTGTAAACCCTCATATAGGACTTAAGGTAGTTTATAATTGTTTGAAGGGTCAAAACTTCCATAATTTCACTTGGAAATATCATATACTATTACTTATACCTAGTTTAAGTTTTTATAACTAAAAATAGACAATCTTACTCCTTTTTCTCATAAGTTCCTCTCTCTCGAGCTCAAGACTGCAAGACTGTTTGCCTGAGAAGCATCTTATCCATGTGTGAACATCCATGACCAGATTCATATGATCCTAAGATAAATGGAAGAGGTGGAGAGGTTTTAATACTAAAAACACTTGAATTTTTTTTTGTAATTAGATATTTTAGGGCTATGACTAATCATTAAGACCTCAACTACCTTAAACCGTGCCTAAACCCTCCATAATGACTTGATAGAAGAGTTTGATTGTCTAAGTGCCAAATATGGATTGATAGAGACATGAAATGATATAAATGACCTTATTAAATCTTTAAATCATCTTAATGAGTACAATTTTGACATTTGGGAGTTGAATGTGTACAAATATTGACTAAAAATATCTATTTTGAACTAGTTTTCAAGGTTTTGAACTAGATGAACTCTTCCAAATGGTAGCATAGGTCATCTAATCCATTATAAAGATGATATTATCATATTTAAATAATTCAATAAGGTTTCATAGTCTTGATATAGGTCACAAGTATCCAAATAGGCCTAAGTGAAAGAGATGGCTTATATGACTTCAAGAAAACTATGTATATGCCTATCTCAAAGTCTAGAGAGCTAGAAGTGCATGAGAACACCTTTACGAACATATAAAAATCATTCAAACTAAGAAATAGAGTCATGAAGTTGATACATAGCTCAAACTCAACCCTCAAGGCTACTTGGAACCTCTATGGTAGATAATATTACTCCGTATTCACTCTATTAATTGGTTAAGGAATAACCAACTATAAGACTTTTATTAAAGGGTCAAAGCCTTTTGAATTGAAATGGAATATTCATTGAAGTAACAAGGTCTAATTGATGTTTCCTATGGTAAAAAAATATAACTGCCTATGGAGGTCATAACTCAATCATAAATTGAAAGTGAATCATGAAGTTCAACATTAGTCTCCCCATGAAGAAGAAGCTCTATAAGAGGTAAACGTTGGCATAAAACATCCTCAACATGCCAAGTGTTAATTTAGAGGTTTATAAATATTCCCAATAGCAAGATGTGTAACTCTTTGATGAGGAGTTAGGACTAATAATGTTGAGGTATAATGTGTTTACATTATTAATGTAAAATCTAATTATTGTTAGTTATAATAATACATTAATAAGGGTTAGTTTGTTATATGGATATATTGTTAATAGTTAATAACATATCTCATATTAATATAGTGGTATGTTAGTTTGTTTAGTTGAGAGATTGTTGGGATTATAATATCCTTTTTAATAGGCTATCCCTTGCATATCTATTTGGGTTTACCTATGAAGCTATGTAATAGAATAAATACAATGTGAAATATATTATTATTGTGTTTAATTATTTTCATCATGTTTGGCTCTTTTCATATGCAAACCTGAACTAGAATGAACATTTAGTATCAAATCAAGTTGTATTTATGTATTCATAATGAGAGTATATCATTGTTATGTTGAAGGAATATTAGTTTTAATTAGATATAATGCACTATATATAATTATATGAGCATCTACATACACATTATCATAGTCTTACTTGATAAAAAATGAATAGTTGAGAGATGCTAATCAACTAATAGAAATTTTTGTGCTTTTTAACTTGTAATTTTTAAAATATAGAAAATTATTTTAGCTCGACAAACTTATATCCGACATGGAAAAACATCCAAAATTTCTTCATGCATTAGATACCTATCAAATCAACTTGTTCACCTTTGTTCATTACTCAATTCTGAGTAGTATTCATTATCTCCACCATGCAAAAGTGTTTTTCTTCATTTTGATGGGAGATCTATTAATTCACTACTATCATGTTATAGCATGCATATTGAGTAAAGCACATCAAAACCCATCATTTGATCTTATTTAATTTTAAATGTAGTAGATTAGATTTAGTCTTCTCTATTGTAAAATAACCTCAATTGATGCTTCATCGATGTCTTGTGTATCTATCATTGTTGAATATACAAAGTAAATATGAAACTACACTATATTTGGCAATCATGACTTCTCACTTAGGTTCTAAGAGGGAGAAAATAAAATCAGTTATTGTAGTAAGCTCATGTGATTTGGCTCATACCAAGCTTGAGATTTTTGTCTTCTCCTTACCATTCAATAAGCACACATCCAGGTTTTAGTGATATTATAATATTTAGTTTTCTTTATACAATTTTAGTCATCATTTTTTGTTTATTAATTTTGATCTTTTATCTTATATTTTTTAATTTTTACAAGCTATATAGGTATTCATATCCTTTCATTTATCTTAAGTCAAGGTCATTCTTAAAATTTTAGTTTAGTCAAAATTTGTAATATTCATAGTATTATCATTTTGACAAGTTCAAATAGATTTACTTTTTGTTAATTGTGTTTTCATATGCTTAAATGGTCCATTTTGGGATAGGTTATGTAGATTATTCTCATCAAATTCATATAATATGTTTTGAGCCATTAGTCAATTCTTTTTTAGTAGTTTCTTAAATAAGAGTTAAGTTATATATGGCTTTGGTTTGTGTCATTATTTATCAAAAATCTAATGTGTCAATATTAAAGTCATTAAAAAGGTGTAAAGAGTCATTTTTCGGAAAATAATATGTTATAAGTGTTAAAGTCATAAAAAGTAAAAATTCATCAAAAATATTAAAGGTGTCAAGTCTTGATTCAAAGTTTTTTGGGTTCACTATCAAAACTGTAAAAATAAAAAAATTGCCTCACAGATGTATTTTCACTTATATGTGATGTTTGGATTTTGGGAGGAGTTTTTCCTCATTTGAGCTGCATCAACATTGTTTTTGAGTAAGCAATATCTTATACTAAAGGTTGGAGGATACATGGAGGATGGAAGTCTTTCAATAACCTATCATTAGTTACTAGTGATGGGGCCACACCAATGATTTGATGACTTGTGTGTGTTCGAATAGGAATATAATAACATTCATGTTCACATGTGTGGTGTGATTTTTTTTAGTTGTGTGTTTTCATTACTATACTTGTTTGAAACACCTCTACTATTTTGAGACAAGAGAGAGTGTGGATATAATGGGATGTAGAAAACAATTATATAGTAGGGCAATTAACTATAGAGATCCTATGATTGCCTTCCTTTTTTATAGAGATGACCCCCAGTGACATGTCTATTACGGTCATGTAAATTAAATAAAATATGAATTCCTTCACATAGTAGTGGTCTTATGTAGGAAAATCACATTAATAGTATGCAAACCTAAAATTATGTATTGGCATATTATTTTATTCATGCTAATTCTTGAAGATGTATATTTTCCCCATGCTCACATTAAGGGGGTGTAGATAGGATTAATAATGTTCACAAGAGGGTGATTGTTGAAGTAAAATGTGTTTACATTATTAATATAAAATGTAATTATTGTTAGTTACAATAATATGTTACTAAGGGTTAGTTTTTTACATGGATATATTGTTAATAGTTAATAATATATCTCATATTAATGTAGTGGTATGTTAGTTTATTTAGTTGAGAGATTATTAGGATTGTAATATCCCTTTTTATATGCTATCCCTTGTTTATTTAATTGGGTCTACCTAAGAAGCTATGTAATAGAATAAATATAGTGTGAAATATATTATTATTGTGTTTAATTATTTTCATCATGTTCATCTCTTTTCCTATGTAGATCTAAACTAGAATCAACATCAAATAAAACATATAAACTACCAAGGAGTTTTTCTATGCCACGCTTGTGAAGAGTTTAATCAAAACTTGTTCTAGAAAAGGAGGAGGAAGATTACAACACACTCTTTCAAGGCTTGGTATCATTATTTTTCTAGTTTTTAACTGATATAGTCATCATAGATAGTTCATGAACTCTCTTCTTATCTTTTCATTCTCTCTTCTTCCAATTTCTTCTATAAATGGAGGCTTGATAGGAATTGTAATCATTCTCAGATTAGTGATGGTGAAGACCTAAAAAAATTAAGACTTATAATTACATATTGGAATCAATTAAAACTAAATATTGTTATCTTCATCTTGTATATAGTGATTTGGAATGAATTTTTGATGAATGATTTGTGGTGGTGGGTGTACTTCCTTACATTTGTCCTTCTCTCTCATGCCTCTATGTGAGTTTGTCTTCCTTTCCCAAGTCATATGATGTATGATACATGGTTTTATAACTTTGAGAGATGATATGTCATTAGTGTTTGCTATTAATTCCTCTTAACTAATCATATTAAGCCCTTGTAATTTTTATAACCTTCATATTGAATCACTAGTGTGATAGGGACTATCTTCGAGTAGTAGAATCAGATTTTAACTTGTTGTTTCATAATCCAAACCTTAACATGTAGAGGATATCATATTTGGTGCATTACTTCCAATTGTTATTTTTACTTTTAGCCTTCTTTATATCTCTTTTAAAGTCACATCAGTAGTGTAGTTGTTAGTATAGGTGTTGTACTTGGGAACTAGCCCAAAATCTATATGTTTAGTCTAATTAGAGGTCACCCATAACCTAAAACTAATCCCATTATATATCTCAAGTGAGAGGTATTGAAGACACCCTCTCAAGGGTGTATATTTTATTTTAAAAAATTACTTGATTAACTATACATTAAACCAATGTGATAATATAATGACTACATGCTACAAAGTAGTAAAAAATGCAAAAATAAATTACATTATCATATGTAACATATGAAAAACATATCCCATTATAAATATAATTCAATAAAAATAAAGGTATAATGGTTTTCTAGGTAATATTTTGGATGATTATGTGGGATCTAAAATATACTTACTCATTCATATACTAGTGTTAGCCCAACATTTAATAAAACTAACTACAAAGGCTAAATCATGTTTATATCCCACTATCTCTAACTAAGGGTACAGAGAGGTTAACTTACCTAATTGATATTATTATATCAGATGTAAATAAATCAAATGAATAAAAGAGGATTCCTATGGTAAATACAAGGGATACTAGAAGTTTCAAATATATTGTGAGGTTAAAATACATATTTAATGATGTACAACAGATTAAATATTGGCAAAATACCTCTTACAACATGATGTTCATATAATAGATCACCACTTAGCATAAAAAAAAGATTAGTAAGTAGTTTTAAAACTAACATAACATACTTTATTAAAAAACAAACAAGAAGGAAATAGTAAATAGAGAGAAAAATAATAATAAAAATATTTGTGTGTATATATATCAACAAATTTAAACTCAAGGTTAAAAGAAAGAGCTTCAATATCAAATGTTATCTAAGGTGTCAAGATAAATTATTTAGTGTCAAATTTAGTCAAAATTTTAAGATGATTGAGTTATAGTTTTAGATTTATATCCAATGTCGAAGCCTATTTTATTTTAGTGTCAGGAATTTACATAAATTTGTATGAAATCCTAGGTAAAAAATCTATAAAACAAAAAAGAGTTTTATAAATAAAATATAGGTTCACAAAAATGTTTAATGTTCTTTTTTATTTAACAAATAAATGGTAAGAATAAATAAATAATTGAAATTTTCTTTATGTCTATAGAATATACATACCTAAATATAAGATATAATCATTTAAACAACTAGAAGT
The DNA here is from genome assembly GCA_037957365.1 of Torreya grandis. Lineage (NCBI taxonomy): Eukaryota > Viridiplantae > Streptophyta > Pinopsida > Cupressales > Taxaceae > Torreya > Torreya grandis. The sequence goes on from JARHVA010004890.1 coordinate 531,748, forward strand.
GAGATATGAATGGTATTTTTTTTTAAATGTGTAAACCTATATCAAATTGAATTTATGTTAATTGTGTAGGTTGAATATTGATATAAATTGACTATAGATACATGTGAACTATGTCACAGTTAAAAGTATTATTTTAAACTATGCTAAGACAAGGATACACTAGGACATGGACACACTATAACCTTATCTATCAAATATGTCCACATCCTAATTACATATGTGATTAATTTTTTGATAAGATTACCTATGGCTATGTGTGAAGGTTTTTTAAGAGACTATGTGTGATGATTAATCATGTAGGAGACTTATGAAATAAAATCCCTTGCTCCTAAAAAATAAACACAATTGATATGAAATAAAAAGGTGGGAACTGGGCATGGGGAATAGTTGAGCTATCCTCAAAACACCCCACATAATATGAGTGCTATCTACATAGACAAAAATGGCCTTAATAAGATGTAGTTCTCCCTCCTAGAATGAGTATTTAAATATTTATATTTGATATATGAATGCAAATAGATAGATTGAATTGAATGTTTGATAATGAGTACCCTTGAACTACAATTAAAAGCTTTAAATTTGTCGTTTGAGTCTTATAATAATAGAATTGAATTTGTAAATATTGATGCCATTTTGGTCAATGTATAGTAAAATTGGGAAGTTATTTTAAAATGATGGTTTTAGAGGCCTTGATGTGCTTATATAGAGGAATGTTTTAAATATTTCCATTAATCAAGAATTCTAAAAGTGTGGGATGAGTAAAATGAAATGTCTCAAATTTAAAAATTTGCCATTATAGGGTAATGGAAATGGCCACACTAGTGGATAAGGCCATATTATGACCCTATCTTCCTAGGGTAGTCTTGGCCTAAAAGGATTGAGACTAGTTGAACTGAGTTGACAAGAGTATGTAAGCAAAATAGGGATGTTTGAATGATATTCTAAATAGTTTTAAGATAATTAATAAAATATTGAATGCTCCTATATATATTTCAAGTTAATGGAATAGATAAAAGCCCATGTAAGGTAAGGATGTAAAGATTTAGCATTGTTAAGCACTTAATGATTAAATTTGAGTGCCTAAAAAAAATACTTGACTCATACAAAATTTATTATAAATTGAATTAAAATAATTGAGTTCTTAAGGAAGCTTATGCAATTTATGGATATATACCATATATAGGTTTTTTATATATCACCATGACTCTTGGATAAACTTTTACTAGCCCTTTATTATATCTTAAAAGGAATATGTTCTTGATTTATGATTGAATTTCATTATATACTATTATGCTTGTAGATTTTATTTGAGGCCATAAACTTGGTTGATAATATAAATAGTAACCATGTTGAATAAAGAGGCTCACTATTGTGCCCTTCAAGGCTAAGGTTTTCTCAAAAAATCATAGTAAGGCTATTTCTTTTCATGCTTAAACCACATGTTGAATTAAATAACTAGTATGATAGTCATAAAATTCATTGAATAGACCAAGTATAACTAGGTCATGTAATTATGAGTAATTATTTAAATAGATTTAGTGTTACATTAATATTTATTCATCCTTAAATAGGGGATTATGAATATACTCATCATTTTCTTAGAATATTCATCACAAATGTATGATAAATTTAAATAATTTCATAACCAAAATTCATAGGTATGATAAACCCTAAAATGGATTGTAAATCAAAACCCATTATAACCTAAGTGATGTATGTTTGGTTACCACCACTAGGATAAGGTAATCCTCAAAATAGTTTTTTATTACTTAAATTCATGGGCCTAAAACATACACTTATAGACTCATAACATAAGGTAATGAAATATGTTTGTGCTTAGTTTACTTTATTCTATTTATAACCCATCAGTAACTACATAGAAGTGCTAGGTATATGCCATTTTAAGCACTCATATATAGATATTACCAAGGAAAGATTTAAACCCCACACTATTATGAGAAGGAATAAAGAATATTGGACTATATTGTTGGATACAAAATTTTAATTCCATAAAAACATAACATATTACTTTATATGGATATAATAAAATAATAAATAACATGGGTAACTCAGTATGATGGTTGAATTTTTGGTAGGGAACTTCCAAAATTGAACTTTGTCATATTTGGGATTGTAATTGGGATCACCAATGTTTTTTTATTTTACCATCCCATCCTTAAATTAAATATATTATTAAATGAAATAATACAAATGATTAGGGATGTTTTTAAAGGCATGAACCACCATGGAACAAATATTTAGAAAAATTAACAAAATCTAGTTTCAGGGTATACTGTTAATACTAGTTAAGAACATACAAATGGTTATAAGGTTAATAGACCAATTTGTATTCCAAAGCATACAAAATGATGAGCCTTACTTTGTGTTTAACCATTTTTATGATCAATGTGTTAGGGTTAAATGGTATAATTTCCTCATAAAATGGATGAATATAACTATTATATAACATGTCATTTAACGTATTCAAATATCAAAAATATATATAATATATAAAATTACTAAATATGGAAAGTACAATGCCAACTGATATTGTGATAATTATAACATAGAGTAGGGATAACATGTATATTATTTATATATGTATTTATGGATATTAATTATGTAAAGGTGGAAGCATGAAGGTTGATGCTCAAGACCCATTCATCATATTTTGGAAATATTATTTATGGAGGCTGGAATACTTCTGTTGACCTATGGACACTTGTGTTGATGCTTCTATCTAAATCTTGATAGAAATGTGTTGTACAAAATATTCATGGTATTTAGAGTGACCAATATTGACTTTTAGGGTTTTATTTCACCTTTATCTAATGTATATGTATCATGAGCATAGGATCTATATGACTATGCATAACTCAGACCCTAGTTCTTCACCTTAAGTTAGGTCACCTTGCCAAAAATGTGTTAGTGGGTTCATAAATTTGAGATATCATCAAAGAACCTTATATTAATGACTACTACCTACATAAACAATACTCCAATGAGGGTATTATACATATGTAGTTCTCTCCTAAGTGTGAGTTTATATGTGTGCACAAGGGTGAAATATGATATATGAAAAGGCATGCAATGATCTAGCTTGTAACTTGACAAATACTATTCAAGGGATATTATTTGAATGCTTTAGACCAAAAATATGACCATTCACATGATTGATATATAAATAGGGAAGAATAGGGTAGTATAACTCAGTTGTGCAATTGATTGAATGAGATTAAGTATGTGTCTAACTAGTATATGTTACATGTGTGCTTGATAATGATGAATGGTCTTTATTTTGTGTTTATACCACACTTTTTGAAATTATCTCATAGAAGGATTAGATAAGACAAATAGGTTGACACATACCTTTCTAAATATTTGAAAATTAAATGACTTTTGATGTCACATCTAGGTTTCTCTCTAAGATGAATAACTTGTTTGATATGTTGATTATTATGTTTGTTAGTTTATTAACTATTATTTGATTAAGCTTTATGTCATGTTAATAATTGAATATTTATATGTTGCTTAATTTACATGATTGATTTGATATGATATACTAGTAATTTTATATTTTGTACATTATGATCATGTTTGTTAGTTATACAATAGTATTTTATGGATATAATTATGTTTTTAGATAACTACCTTCATTTTTGTGAGGTGCATTCTAGACAAATCCATTTCTAACAGAATGATAGAAGGAGAGCATAATTAGAGAGGATGTTGTATATGAAGGCATTGGGAGTTGACATATACAAAATCTAGAAACCTATGCACACACATAATGAAATAATATTTATTGTTAATATTATTATAAGTTACATAGTTTTATTATGTTTTGTTTTCTATTGTGTATGTTTTCTATGATATTTTTTAATTCTAATATCATGTTGATTCGATTGCATAATTTCATTAATCTAGTTGTTACTACATTAATTAATTTTTAATTTTAGTATTGGGTTAATTAAATGAATCTATTCATGTTTAAACGTGAATTACCATTATTTATATAATAACTAGATGGTTTCATTTTAAATTTCTAAATGATTTTATTAACAAGTACTTGTTTGGATTCTTTGTTGTCATAATAAATGTATTCTATTACTTAGCTGATTCATTTTATTAAGTGACTATGTTTTAGATAAAGGTAAAAATAGGTTTTGATGGGATCCCAAAACCCAAGTACAAGGAAAGAAAGATAAAGCTTCAACTCCCACAGGCAGAACCTAAAAACTACTACAGAGAAGTAGCAAAAATAGGTTTTAAATGGACCTGAAACCACCAGAGAGACCACTAGTCAAAACCCAGATTTAACATAGATCTAGCTACACCATAGATAGAAGATTACAAAAAGAAACCAGAGAACAAGACCAAAAAACATAACCAACAGGAAGAACGAGACTATTCTTCTAGTTCCAAAATCATTTTCACAGTTTCTGTACCTTTCACAATAGTATCCTGAGTGGTAGTTGCTGCCAACTTGGCTCCCTCTTGTGTAGCCTTCTTTCTTGAGCTTTGTCTCATCCTTTTGCTAGGCCCCTCCAAAGATTTGGTCTCCTCGCTAGCTCTTTTTCCAATATTGGCAGCTGTAGCACAAATGTTGGACGTTACTTCCTCCATTTTCATTCTGTTCTCCCTAATGAGTTCCCGAAGGTTATTCTTGTAATCTTTGAGCTTGAATGGGATATCTCTTATCTATTTTTCCATGTTGTTAATTTTGTTCCATGCAGCTTTATGGTTATCTTCCATAATTTTCACTTTCCTTTTGAGATCCTTAATCTCCTTACACATCCAAGAATCAAGTTGGAGAGAAGCCTCTGCTTTGCAATTAACTCAACTCATAGGTGTGTGCTTTCCATCATTCTGTCTTTTCTCTCTCCATTCCTCAAAATTCTTATTGGGACTATTCTCGCCTTCTTCAAAGTGATCCTCTTGGCCCCTTTAATACTATTCTTTTGTTCCAGTTTGAATTTCCATGTCCATTTCTTGATTGTCATCCTAAACTATATTTTCCCTTTCATTTCTTGAAACAGGGTCCTCAACAGGGCCATCCTGGACAATATCTTCCTCTGACACTTTCTGATTTTCCTCAGTTTCTTCTTTACTATTTTCAGATTCCTCCTCTTTGTTGACTCCTTTCTCATTCTTCTCTTGACATTCTTCGTCCTCTTTTGAATTTGTATTCCAGCTTTTAGTACCTTCTTCTTCCTCCAGATTTTCCTCCCTAGGTTTATCAATTCTCTCCCGCTCTGTATCTTCTTCTACATTTTGATTTTTGGTGCTGGGGAACTTGATTTTGTCTTTCCCTTTTACAATTTCACTCTTTCTACTCCCAGACTCCTTATTTTTTCCCTGGTTACGGTTCTTAACCATAGCTTTATTCTTGCAGTAGCCTTCGATTAATAGAATTAGGCCTTCATGCAGGATAGGATGCATTTCCTTCTTCCTATGAGCAAATAAACTTTGGACCAAAGAGAAGTGCAGGTAAAAGGGAAAAGACAATCTTACCTTATGTCTGAAATGATTAAGGAAAACAAAGTGGAATTTATGCACTCTCTTGCTTCTTCCGTCCAGGATGAAATACTCCCTTATACAGCATAAGACATCCTTCCATATCCCCTTAATCTATTCCAATTCATAGAAATCCCCATTATTGACCAGCTTCTGCACTTCCACATCCGTCTTGCGGAACTTACAAAAGGCCTCGTTCGAAATGCTTGTCTGCTTGGAGAATTTAAGTCCATCCATAGGCAGCCCTGTAACCTCTACTATAAAATCCTCAGTTAGGTTCACCGTGATACCATGCAAAGTGACCCTTTCATCAATCCATTTTTTTTAAAAATCCATAGTGATATGTGGTTTTTACCCATGTAGCCTTTCCATATAGTTCACGACTTTTCCTTTCTATAGAATTCTCTAGACATCTTGTTTCTCTCTCCATTCATCATAGTTTTCGGGTTCCTGCTTCCTTGGTTCTCCATTCCTTTCATGAGCCATACTCATCTCCTTTGAAACCCAGTCACTATGAACTTTACAATGATCCCACTTGCTGCCAATTTGATTTGAATGTCGGCTTTGTTTGGGCACGTTCAGGATCCACTTCTCACTCTCAAGAGCCTTCCTCTTTAATGATTGTAGACCTTTCCCCGCAAAGCCACTCCTCCTACTCATTATATTTCTATTACAATCTAATCTTTCCCTCCTTTGCATGAGTTGCATCATGAAGAATGAGCGCCCTCAGTTCCACATTCTTTTCTAATGTTTCCTGCCACCTCACTTTTTTTCCTATCTGGACTCCACAGTTTGCTAACCAATCTGCAACTCCATTGGCTTCATGATAGGTGTGGGTTATAGTCACTTTATCAATTTTTTTTATTAAGGTTTTCATCTCCATTACCATAGCCTCTATGGTCCAAGACACAGTATTTTCATTGTTAAGAATATTTATGATGTTCAATGAGTCTCCTTCTAGCCACAATTTGGGATATCCTGAATCCACAACTATTTTGATGGTCTGAAGGGCAGCAGTAGCTTCGGCAATGTGACAATTCGATTTACCAATGGGGATTGCAACAACATCAATAACCTTTCCTGTATGGTTTCTCAAGACTCCACCACAACCTGCTTTCCTTGAATTCCCTTTAGCAGCTCCATCAAAGTTTCCTTTAATCCACCCTTGAGGGGGAGCATTCCATGTTACTCCTAATCTGGGATTATCAGGTTTACCTTTAGAATTTTATGTACTTAAGGGATTATCCACTTGGAGAGTTGAGCTTGGATTCTTTTGTGATAAAAAATTCTCCTTAATAGCTCTAATGATGTTTTGTCCTACCACCCATCTAGGGAGTTCTTTATTTCTAAAAATTTGGTTATTTCTTTCCTTCCATATTCCCCACCAAATATGGGGAAGAGTAAGTTTCCATAAAAAAATTACTTCAGAATTCTTGGAGGGGCAGTACCAACTTTTAAGAGATAATTCCACATTTTTATGATGGATCCATGCGATGCCCCACAGATTGAGGATCTCTTTCCAGACTAGCTGTGTAAAAGAATAGTTTACGAACAAATGATCTCTATCTTCAAGGCCCTTCTTACAAAGAATACACCTGTTCACAATATATATTCCTCTTTTTTGTAAATTGTCCAAAGTTAAGATTTTGTTTTGGAGGAGGGTCCAGAAAAAGATTTTGATTTTAGGGATGAGCCCTTTAATCCAGGCCTTCATCCACAGTGGATTGTTGCCATTTCCCTTTGAATTTAAAATGGAAGAAACTTTAAACTATCTGCTTGGCTCATTGTGCCAAACAATCTTATCTTCAAGATTAGGGTATATAGATATAGCATTTAGGGATAGTTGAATATCCTTGAAATCTTGATCATAGTCAGTGAGGTTCACCCAGGAGTTGTTCTGCCAGTATTGGTTAACCATTATTCCCACTCTTTGCTTGAAACGGTCTATAACATCTTTATCTTGGATTTCATCTTGCAATGGTTTTCCTTTTAGCCAAATATCTTCCCAAAATTTCACCTTTTTGCCATTGCCAACTTTCCAGGAACTTCCTTCTTCTAAAACATGTTTAGTCCCCTGGACTGCCCCCCATATGGTAGAAGGATGGGAAATGTCTGGATTAGAAAAGAATTCAGGGAGTGACTTTGCCTTAAATAAGTATTTGTGCTTCCATATTTTGCTCCATTCTTTATTTTCCTGATAAACCCTCCAACCCTGCTTAGTTAAGAGAGCTGTGTTCATACTTATAATTTTCCTTATTCCTAGTCCACCTTCCCTAACAGGTTTACATATGTTATCCCATGCTATTAAAGGCATTCTTCTTTTCTCCTCAGTACCTGACCAAAGAAAGTTTCTCTGAATTTTTTCAATAGCTTCAGCAAATTTAGTGGGGATTTTCAAAAGACTCAAAGCGTACGTGGGTATGCTTTGAAGACTTGCTTTGAGGAGGGTGAGCTTTCCATCTTGGCTTAGAAAACTTCCTTCCCATCCCACTAATTTCTTACTAAATTTTTTAATAAGTCCTTCCCAGAAAGCTTCAGGAACTTTCATCCCAAAAGGGAGACCAAGGTAAGAGGAAGAAAAAGATCCTATGGAACATTCAAGGATTTTTTCTATTTTGTTCTGTCTGTGACTTGGTGTATTAGTAAAGAATACTGCACTTGTGTTCTAGTTTATCAGTTGTCGAGAGGTAGAAGAATATAAATTTATAGCTTCCTTTAAAGTTTTGGCTTCTGTGACTTCAGATTGCCCCATGAAGATAGTGTCGTCAACAAATTGACCATGGGAACATATTAAAGGATGCAAAGAGGGTTTCAGGCCCTTAAATAAACCTTTACTAACTAAGTCCCCTAAGTATCACCCCATACTATTAGCCATAATTATAAACATAATAGGGGAAATAGGATCCCCCTGTCTTAATCCCCTTGACGGATTGAAAAAATGAGACGAACTCCCATTTACCAACACAGCAATAGAAGTAGTAGATATCAACTACTTGATCATGTCAACCACTCTTTGTTCAAAGCCAAAGGCAGTAAGTCTTTTAGAAAGGAATAACCAATCCACCCTGTCATATGCTTTAGCAATATCCACCTTCATTATGAACCCCTCATTGTTTGAGCTGAACAACGAGTGAATATTCTCATGCGTTGTTATTACAGAATTAAGGATTTGTCTGCCTGGGATGAATCCATTTTTCTGATCAGCTATTATCGATGGGATCACTTGAATTAATCTGGTTGTTAGAACTTTGGATATTATCTTATAGAAGGAGTTGCACAGGCTAATCGGTCTAAACTGATTAGGACTGTCAGCTCCAGCCTTTTTTGGAATTAGACACAGAAAAGTGGCATTAACTTCCTTTAGCATCTGTTTGGCTCCAAAGAATTCCTTCACCGCATTACTGACATCTTTGCCAATAAGTTTCCAGAGCTTTTGAAAAAAGAACATGGGAAAACCATCTGGTCCAGGTGCTTTATCTCCTCCTAAAGATCTAACTGCTTTGAATATTTCCTCCTCCTTAGGTATGGAACATAACATGTTATTCTGCTCCTTCGAGACCAAAGGAGGAACCACGCATAGGATATCAGCCTGAATTTTCAAGTTGATGATTCTATCAGCCTTCATCAAGGAGGAGAAAAATGAAAGTATTTCCTCCTTTATTTCCTTTTCCTCTGTTATCTTCTGATCTCCATTTTTCAAGTGTTGAATATGAGTTTGAGATCTGTGTTTCAGAGTGGAAAGATGGAAAAACTTTGCATTTTTTTCTCCTTCTTTCAACCATTGCACCCTAGATCTTTGTCTCCAATAGGTTTCTTCCTTTGTTATAATATCTTGGTATTGAACCAATTGTTCACTTTCTTCTCTACGGAAGTCAGAAGTATAACCATTTTGCTAAATTTTTTCCTAAATTCTACTAATTTCTTCCTTAATAGTCTTCTTTTTCTCAAAGATATTTCCAAAACAATCCTTATTCCATTTCTTAACTTCCTTTTTAACATTTTTGAGCTTGGAAGCCACTCTAAAGAGAGTCGTTCCCTCAATAGGTATATTCCACCACTCTTTTATTTTGCTTTCAAACTATGGGTGCTGCATCCACATCTTTTCAAATCTGAATGGATGATTCTTTTTCTGGTTCAATTTGACCGATATGAAAATAAGAGGGAAATGATCCGAGCCTATTCTATGGCATGCTTCCAATTTACAAGTGTAATCTTTTGTCCAGTCTAGGGAAATGAGAGCCCTATCAAGCTTTGCCTCTATACATTCATTATCAAGTCTCTTATTGCTCCAAGTATACTGAATTCCTTGCAGCTCCACATCCATTAAGCCTTCTTTACTTATAAACTCCATGAGATCAAATCTCCCTTCCATTTGAATAGTATTACCACCCTTTTTCTCATAATCATAGATAGGAACATTAAAATCTCCCATTATAATCCATCACCCACAATAATCTTTACTTCTGAGATTTGAGAAGGTTTCCCAGACCTTTTTCCTTTGGTTCTCAGCATTGGGAGCATAGATATTTACAACATACCAACTTTCCTTTTGGTCAAAACTAGTTATTTTAATAGCCAATTTTTTTTTACTTTCCATCAAAATAGAACCAGAATATTGGTTTTTTTTCCATAGCATCATGGTTCCCCCTGAAGCACCTTCAGAGCTGCTGGCCTTAATAGTATAATTTTTAAAATCTTTGATCTGTTTTGCTTTCTCTTTACTCATTTTGGTTTCTTGGAGTAGAAGGAAGTCCGGCTTTTGCTCTCTGACAAAATTCCTAAGTAAATCTACTTTATATATGCGATTTAGCCCCCTAATATTCTAGCTAAGAATTCTCATTGGTTTTTATTGTTATGGAGCCATTTCGGCAGGGTTGCCTGCTTTCCATCTGCTATATTGTGCTTACTTTCCATCTCTCTATTCCTCTTTGCAGATTTTTTCCCAGGTTTATTTGGAGATCCTACATCCGGTTTTAATTTGGCTTGCGGTTCAGATCCTTTTCCTTCTTTGCTCCTAAGAGGACCATTTCCTTTCGCACTGCCATTTCTCATTGCCATGTGTTTTGTATTGTTCTTTTTCTCACCTTTTATCTTTTGGTTTTTTGAGTTTTTACCAGTCTCTTTCTTTTCTTCTGCCATTAGGGCCTCTTTCACTAGAGTGTTATTTTCATCCTTTGATACCTCCTGCTTTTCCCCATCTGGGCTTCACACATATCTCCTTCTTCTATATTATTCCCCCCTTCAGGTAATACTTTTCCTTCCTCTAATCCTTCAATATCCTTTACCTTAAAAATTTGATTTTCTAAACTTTGGGTATTTTGGTTTAGAAAATTAGCTTCTTCTTCTGTTAGATGATCTGGTTTTTTGTTCTCTGATTTCATCCCCTTCTCTTCCATTAGGGGACTAGATTTTTTTAATAGGGGCTCTATTGCTCCTAATAAATTCAGGTCGCCATCTTCTTCTATTGCAAAAATTTTATCCTCTTATGTGTGTAGATCTAATAAAGCTTCTTGTTTCTTCCCTATCTTTCGATAGTCCTCTTTTACCTTCCATATTTTCTTTTGTTGAATCTTTATATTTTTCCCTTCCTGAAAATTTCTTGGATAGGATCTACCCTTGTTGGGGCAATTCTTGACCCAATGCCCCTGTTTCTTACATGCATAGCAAGAATTTGGCAAATCTTCAAAGACAATCTCTTGGGTTTTCTTACCAAGCTTAGAAATTAATTCCACTTTTTTTGGGAGATGGTTCAAGTCTGCCACTTTAACATAAATTATGGCACTTTGGAGTTTATTTCTTGAAGCCGTGGCGTTATCCACAGCCACTAACTCACCAAATGAACTAGCAATTCCATTGAAAATGTCCTCATGCTAGAATTCTAATGGAAGACCAGGCAGTCTAGCCCATATAGGGGTAGTTAAGAAGAAAGAGTCTGATAAATCCATTTCTGGTTCCCATTTCTTGATTGTAAGAGTGCATTTTCCAAAAGACCAAGGCCCTTCACTAAGAACCTTATTCAAATCTTCTTTACAATTGAAGATAAAAGAGAAAAAACCATTCACCATTGGTGCAATGTCTACTTCTCTGCGTATAGTCCATTTCTTTTTGATCATAGATCTGAGTGAATCTATATTTTGTCTAGCTCCTAGAAACTTTCCAACTAGGGTGAGTTCCATGGATGATACTGAGAAATCAAGTAGAGGGTCTGGGATAAAAAATTGAAACTCACCTTTCTCCCAGCATGATTTAGATGTCACCGGTGGGAAAAGGGATTTCCATATTGGTTTTTTCCCAAACAATGATGACCAGGTCCTTTGTTTGGGGGCCCCTGTCTGTCTTTTAGAGTTCTTTTCTTTTTTATATTCAGCTTTATCTTTCGCTTTCTCTGTGTACTGTTCTAACACACTTTTCAATGGTGAGTTTTTGGCCCCACTATAGGTCTCATTAGTAGATGAAAACCTTCTTTTGTCTGCATCAGTTAGTAAACCTGACCCTCCACATTTTCCTTCTTCCTCTACTATACCACTAGGATATGTTCCTCCTGCCAAATTCTCCCCGATTCTTTTCCTGCTCATTCTGAATTCAAAATGATCAACTAAGTCTCATTTGGAAGTGTTTGTTTTAAGTGACTAACTATGTTATAAAGTTACTATTATCATTATAATAGTTTCATAACCTATAATAATATATTAATGAATTATAAGTCCTTTGTTAGGCATTATCAAATGATTTTGATTGGCATGATTAAATGAAATTAATGTTTTTGACTTCTGAGTAGTGATTAGGCATTAAACAAAATACTAAAGAAATCAATTTAGATAATATTATTGTTTAATGATTATGTAGATATCATTATGTTTGATGAATCTTGATAAATTATATGATTTTTTGTTTAACTTAGGGGGATAAATTCTATTTTGACGTTGAATGCATAGTGTTTGATTCATTGGATGACTTGGTAACATAGTATATAGTCTTTTAAAGTCATATGATATATAAATATTCATGTAGTAATTATGATATATAGACTTATTGATTATCGACATTACATGGAATTATAATTTTAGTGACTTGTTATTTATTTAATTTACATGGACTATGGGAAGTCGATGTAAGATTCTGATAAAGTTAAAAGGTAGGCATAATATTAAGGATTATATTATGATTATTTAATTAGTCATTGAGAAGTTTTGAGTTGATTAGGGTTTCTAATATCTATTTTAATCTATCTCACATTCTTTTTTATCAAAAATAATTATGTGAGTTTGAAGGTTGGCTACATGAGAAATGGTGGCAAACTATATTTTAGTGGAGTTATATTGATCTATTCTGGCATGCATATTTATAGATAGATTTGTCTATCGAGAATGGAGGATAAATTCATGTCAAGAAAAGGGTTGTAAAATAATAAAAGGAGGATGAAAGATATAATGGCATGACATATGGGAGTGTAGGAAGAGGAAAGAGAATAAAGGGTATTCAAGCTAATGAAAAAGGAGATTTAGATTCTTTAGCATTATAATCAACTGTTATAGGTTGGAAATGTAATTCAAATTCTTATGTGTTGTGTTTGATGGATTTTAGGAAAATAATTTTAAAGGGTTAATGGGTTTCATTTGTTTTTGAAATTATGAAAAAAAAAGGATCTGTATGTAGGTCCCTATGTATGGGTCAGCCATCATAGAACCCTACATCCAACCCAAGGTAAACATAATGGAATGGGTAAAGTTGTAGGA
>JARHVA010004890.1:547500-630000 GCA_037957365.1 Torreya grandis
TAAATATTGTCATTTCATATGTTGATATAGTTTTCATGTTTGTGTGATATCATGTTAGAATGGATTTATTTATGGTACACATTATATATTAGATATATATAAAACACAAGTTCTAGTTTGTCACTCTATATTCCCACATCATCATTATCTACCCATCTATGAAGAGAGGACCATTTCCTTATTGGTAGATAGTGTGGGGGATCTATGGTACATGGTTGGTATGGAAAAGTACTCAAATGATTCTTCCCCTCTCCATAAGAGTACTAGACTAGAGACTACACTTGAGATTATAGATTGATAATTGAGTCATGGAGATGCTTGAGTCATGGAGACTCATTCTGCATAGAGATTTGTATCATGTATTATTATTTGAGATATTATTTATTGTTAAAACTATAATTTTATTCATTATACTTATACAATAGTGGATATAATGTTGTATTATCCATGGTTGAAATTATATTATTACTTTAATAATTTAGATGCAATATATATTATATATTCAACATCATGCATGATTTTTTATATATTTTCATGGTGATCATTATCTAAGTGTATTAGATATAAAATTTTTGTTTAAATAGACTAATTCATTGAGTTAAATATCACCAATTAGATTTGTCATGGTGAAATATGTGATAATAACATGTGTAATTATTTTTTTTAAAAATTACTATATTCTAGTAAAACCTAGTGAATTTATTACACTATGGTATCAGCGTTGAGGCTCAAAGTCTAGGACTTAATGTGTTTGCTAATGTAAACATATTATCCTATTAATTAGGAATAATAATGGTGCACACTAGATTAGAAGGTGATGGTACTTTGAATACCAATCACCATGTTGATCTCAATCAATTCACCATTGAGTAAGCTCCAAAGTTGGATCAAATCCTCATTAACATACAAGAGACTAGGGGCTAAATCACAGCCCTATAATAAGAAGTGCATGGTCATGAAAAGGAGAATGCTTAGGAGGAACTTAAAGATCATCTTACTAAGCAAGAACATCTTCAATAATAGAGCATGATGAAGTGCCACAAGATGCAAGAACTTGAGTAGATATACAGTTGGCATGAGATATAAAAAAGGTAAATCTACCCAAGTTCGATGGAATTATATTGAGAGATGGAATTAAATGTGGCTAATAAAGATGGAGAAATATTTCAATACTTGAAATAACTTTGAAGTCACAAAATCAATCTAGGGGGCTTATCTGCATGATGGTGAAGCAACAACATGATGGAAAAATAAGAATCTTGAGATGAACCTCAACTCAACCACCACCACTTGGGAATATTTTATGACACTATTTATGTCATGATGGCTTCCATAGCTATACTTTGATCAAAATCTTATAGATTTTTAGAATCATAAGTAAGGGGATTTATCCATGAATAAATATTGGCAGAAATTCATCAAGATCCTTAAGTACATACCTCAATATCATATGGATGAGAGGTTTAGGATTAGGAAATTCATCATTGGAATAAAACCCCAAATTTGTTTTCAAGTATATGTGCATGGTCCATCTACCATGGATTAGGTTTTTGAGAAGGTGATCAAGTAGGAACAAAATTCTAAATCTCTTGCCCAAGTAAAAGATAAGGTCAAAAAGAAGTTTGGAAGTTCTAAGCCAAATTTCAAAAAGAATAACTAGAAGTAGAGGAGTGCAGAATCCAAGAGTTAGTTCATGATTCAAAATTCCAAGTTAAATAGTGGTTCAGGGAATATTAAACTTGGTAATGGTTTCAAGGGTGGTTTTAAGGGAACCTAATAGTCTAATAAGAAAGGACTAGTTCAAGGTTTTTTCATTTATGGAGCTAACCATTATCCTATATAATGTCCTCAGGACAAGTTGAATAACAAGAGTTTTACCCCCCAATAGGGTACATTTTAGCAATATATTCAAGTAGCTATTGACAATCATCAGGCTAAGTATCATTTTTTCCCATAGAACTATTAGGTTTTTTTTTATCATCTAGTTTTTATTTTGACTAACACGAGAGAAATAAAATGTTTCATTACTCACAAAATTCTTATTAAATTATCTATAAAATCTAGAGTTATGTAAAATGCATTGTTAGTATAGTATGGGAATGAGTCTAAGGTTAAAGTTGACAAGTGTCTAGTAAAAGCAGAGATTAGGTTGCCTGAATTAACTATAGTAGTGGATATTTATGTTTCATCATTGGGGTCATATGATGTGATCTTAGGAGTTAATTATCTTCTAAAGCATAAATCCTAGGTTGATTTTGATCTGAATAAGGTTGAGTGTCAAGATGATATTGGAAATCATACATAAAATTCCAAGGCAAGAAAAAGGAGTTTAAGATAAGGAAAATTTATACAACTCAACTCAATAAAGCTTAGAGGAAGGGATTTTAGGCATTTATCATTAATATAAATGAGATAGATGAATCTAATGAACCATCTATCGATGACTATCCTTTTCTAAGGAACTTTTAGGACATATTTCCATAAAAATTACTAGGAATGCCACCCAATCATGAGTTTGATTTCTTGATTGATATCATAAGTGGATTAAAATCATAGTCTAAGATATTATATAGAATGTAAACCACTGAATTGGTTGAGTTAAAATCAAAACTCATGGAATTATTGTCAAAAGGGCTGATTTGACTAGGTGTGTCACCATGCAGTTCACTAGCTATCTTCATTAAGAAGGATGGTACTCTTTACCTATGTATATATTATAGGATGTTGAATAAAGTGATGATATATTACCACACATTGGTGATATTTTTCAATAAATGTGAAGAGAAATATTTTTTTTCTAAGATTGATATTAGTGTAGTGTATCATAAATTAAGAATCCATGATGAGGATATTCTAAAAATAGCATTTAAAACTCAATATGGGCACTTGAGTTCACATTGTTACCATTTGTATTGATAAATGCTCCAATAAAATTTATGAATCTTATGAATGGTGTGTTTAGAGATTATATAGATTGTTTTATTTTGGTCTTTCTAGATGACATCATCATTTATTCCAAGGATAACGAAGAGCATTTGCAGCATCTAGAACTAGTTTTGCAATGTTTACAAAAGCATAGGTTGTATGGAAATTTGTCTAAGTGTGCATTTTTATACAAAAAAGTGTAGTATTTGGGATATATTATCTCTATTAATGGTAGTTTAATATATTTAGAAAAGATAAGAGCATAATGGAGTGGTTGACACCAAATAATTTGCATGAAGTAAGGAGTTTCATAGGATTAACAAGGTATTACAAGAAATTCATTCTGAATTTCTCTAAGATAGCTAATCTAATTACCTCTCTTTGATAGAAGAATTAGATTTTTGTCTAGTTAGACAAGTGTGAGATATCCTTTTAGGAGATGATAAAGAGGCTTACTTCAACACTAGTGATAAGTCTGACTAATATTAATGGTAAATTCTTAGGGATCACCAATGTATTTAGGCATGGACTAGGATTTCTTATGTAGGTTGGATCAGTGGTAGCCTATGAGTCTAGGAAATTGAAGACATATGAGGTGAATTATGCCACTCATGATTTTGAATATGTGGTAATTGTGCATACCTTACAAGTTTGGAGGCATTATTTATTAGGGAAATTATTTGAGCTCAAGACTAATAACTTGGGACTGAAGTATATCTTCACCCAATCAAATATAAATTCTTGTTAGAGATGATGGTTAGAGTTTTTATTTGATTATGATATTTATATTAATTATATCAAAGGAAAGAAAAATATATTAGTCTATGCTCTAATCCCTAGAAGGTACATAACAATTGTGGCTACTATCAGGAGTAATTCTAGAGATTAGGTAATCAAATCCTCACTAAGAGATAAATTTTATCATTAGGTTAAGAAATCTCTATCTGGGAATGCTCAAAATCTTAGGTATAAATATTTTAAGATAGAGAGTGATGGTATTTTGTGATACAAGGGTAGGATATTTATACCTAATAGATAGAATACAAGAAGCATGATTCTAAATTAATTGCACAATGCCCCATATTCAAGACATCCAAGAGTAACCAAGCCCATGGATAAGGTAATATAATTATATTTATGGAAAGGAATCAATAAAGGCATAGTGGATTTTGTGTCTCATTGTTTAGAATGTCATTGTGTGAAAGTGATGCAAGAGAATCTTGAAGTTGATTTCATTTACTTTTATTTTAAGTTTTCTTTAGGTGTATTATTTGTGTGGAAAGTGAATTTTCCCTCCCTAAGGTTCAAATTCAAATTTTAAAGTTGTAATAAGGTAAATAAGCCCTATCTATGTGTTGTAAAGGCAAAATAAGTATGTTAGACCAAAATAAACATCATGAATATGTAAAGGAGGATAAATGGGTGTCAAATAAGCATGATTTAGAGGTTATTGATTGAGTTTCTTTCTTAAGAGTGTAGTTGAGCTTGTTATATATTAGTGGAGTGATTCTTGGGTCAAGAATAGGTGTGAAAAATAAGGAATAACCAGGTTTAACTTAGGTTTTTGTGTATAAGAGACTAAATCATTATTTTAATAGAGGATTTTTGAATGTTGAATAATGATAGAAGAGTATTTGGTATGTTATTTTCTTGTTTAGTCTTAAATTGCTAAGTCAACCTTTGATGCAGATATAGGGCAACAAACTAGAAGAATGAGTCATATTTTTATACATTTGAGACCAATATGAGAGATTAGGAGTGTAGAGGAACTCTTCAAAATCCCAAAAAAAATTGTTTCAAGTATTGATCCTTTAGAATAAAGTATGTAGATCAATTTATGTTTTCACTATCCATAACTAGGGAAAACTATAAATGATGATTACACAGTTGAAATTTTATGAAACTCTATAATCTATCTTAATTTATCTCTATTAACTTGTGTATAAAGTTTCAAATCCATAATACATGTTCAAGTGTGGATTCTAATATGCCTTGTCCTCTAGAGGCTAATTAGGCCCTATAGACTACTATTCTTACCTTTTCTAGGTTCTCACATGTGCCAAAAGGTACAAGAAGGTTACCATATGTGTAATAAAACTAATTATACCTACCATAAGAGTTTATAAGCCTAGTTAATTCAAGAGGCTTCCACTATTATATCATAGTCCTCTTTTGGAGACCTAAATAGGTATGCTACATTGCCTAAAAACACTAATTTGTATAAAATAACCCATGTCAAAATTCATATATGTTATGAAGTTTAGTAATGGGTATCCATATATGTTTAAACTTTAATTTTATGATTAGTGTATAGAAATTTATGCTAGTAAAATAAGGTTGAAAGGGCTATAAGAGAGCATCCTCTGTCCTCAAGGCAGAATTTGTCTAAATCACCAATTTAAACAACACAGTCCACTAAATCAAGTTTTTTTAGGTTTTTTAGGGTAGATTAAGAGTGTATGAAGTGTGGGTAAGTGTGTCTAACTAATATTGTACTCAAGGTGCACCCATAGCTTTTGTTTAGTCCTTATGTCTAGTATAATATTAGTCCACTTAACATTGATTTCTAGATCCTTAAGATTAACAATAGGTAGTCTATCATTGTCCTTTATAGTTCATAATTTAAAGATTATAAAAGTGATAAAGAGTTAAAACAACTTAAAAAATAAGACAAGGTATATTTTCATTTAGGTGATATAGGTTTTGTCTTGTGTAATTGTCAAGTATTAAGGTCTTTTGATGTCTAAGTTGAATACACCTTTAAATAGGTGTTTAAGATCAATATTAGGAGAAAGAAGAGGATAAATAAATTTAGTATCAGATCCATAAAAATATTAGGTAGAAGAGATAAGATAAGAAAAGTAAATTAATAGATTTGATGAACAAATCAAGTGATCAAGATGGTAGCTAGAATAAGAGGAGGTAGGTAATCACCAGCACATGTGAGACATCAAGCTACATTGATTAAATAAATTAGGAACCTTATATCTAGGATAAGAGAATTAATGATGGATTAGAGAAGAGGAGATAACATGTGAGAAGTAAGTGATGGAGAAGAAGAACCACCTAAGGAAGAATGGGTGGTAGAAGAAGATACAGGAGAATAGAGATTGATTAAAGCTATCATGGGGGTGAATAAAAATCCCAAGATAGAGGTTCCAATGTATGAAGGTAATTTTAATGTTGAATAATTAATTTATTGGCTTAATTACATGGATAGGTACTTTGATTATGAGGATACTAAGGATGATAAGAAGGGTAAAATTTGCCATCACCAAACTAAAAAGCCATGCATCCCTATGGTGGGATGGAGTAAAAAGATAAAGGAGGAGAAAATGAAAGCCAAATATTAGAATTTGGGATAGGATGGTTGTCAAAATGAAGGGTAAGTTCATGCCAAAGGAATACCATGAAAATATTTTTAGAAAATTACAAAATTTGAATCAAAAAATATGTCTATTAAAGAGTATATTGAAGAGTTTTATAGGTTGACTATAAGATCAAGCTAGTTTAAGGATGATGTGGAGAATGTAGCTAAGTATATAAATAGGCTGAATTTTTTCATCCAAGATGAGATCAGACTCATGAGATCAGACTCCTTATTCCAAAAATATTTAAAGAGGAATATCAATTTTCCTTGAAATTAGAAGAGAAACTTGCTAAGAAGCAAACAATATATCCTAGAGGAAGAGGTATATACTTTAGAGGTAGAGGAATCCAAGGAGGTAAGATATAGGTTAAAATATCTTAATAATAATGTAGTAGTTCATAAAATTTCAAGGGGGGTTACATTCTAAGAGGAAGGAGACCTTACCAAGGTTATTAGAGAGGAAGAGGCAGGTTCATGGAAAGGTGTTTTAAATGCAACATATATGTTGGTCATAGGTCCTATGAGTATCCTAAGAATCCTTATACAAGCCAAGAAAGAGGAGTACATTTTTCTTAAGGTGAGGATGAGGAAGAACTAGATGAATTGGAAATAACCTATGAAGATACTCCTGAGTTAGGTGAGTCTCTCTTAATGAAAAGGATTTTACTTAAGCCAAATAAAGATTGTAAAACCACCTTAGAGAAAGAATTTTTTTAGGAAAACCTATAATATTAAAGGAAAATGTTTTAAGTTTATTATATATAGTGGAAAAACAAATAACCTTGTACCAACTGAAATGGTGGAAAATCTAGGATTGAATAAAGAGGTATATCCTACACCATATAAGGTCTCATGGTTACAAAAAGGTCATCAAATCTTGGTTAATGAATAGTTTAAGGTAGATTTTTAGATATGCACATATAGAGATAAAGTTTTTTGTGATGTTATTCCTATGTATGTGTGTCATATATTACTTGAAAGACCATGGTATTTTGATAAGAAAGCTATCCATGATGGGAGGTAGAATACATACACCTTTGAGAAAGATAGAATTAATCATACCCTTAAACCATTGAAGGATGGACACATTGATATTATTGATCAGAATTATAGAGTGTTTATGATGAGTGGAAAATAATTTATACATTAGATAAATAAGGAGGTAAACTTTAGATTTATTGGTAAGCCAAAAAGTGTGATTACTAGTATAAAATTGAATTAGTTGCCTCAAGAAATTCAAAGTATGTTGGATGAAGATGTTTAAATTGTTGTATATGATTTAACAAATGATTTACCACCTATAATAAGCATTATCCACCATATATATTTGATTCTAAGGTCTAACCTTCCAATAAGGTATCTTACATGATGACACCAAAGGAGAATGAGGATATCAAGAACCAAGTACAATAATTGTTGGAGAAGGGGATAATAAAAGAGTGTTTAAGCCCATGTAGAGTTCCAATGTTACTAATCCCAAAGAATGATGGAGGATGTAGAATGTGTATAGACTCTAGAGGTATCAATAAGATAACCATCAAGTATAGGTTTCCATTGCCTAGAATTGATAATTTACTAGATTGTTTCAGTGGATACAAGTATTTATCAAAGATATAATGGAAAATTGGATATAATAAGATTATGATAAGAGAGGGAGATGAGTGTAAAATATCTTTTAAGACTAACTATGGTCTTTTGAGTGGTTGGTTATGCCATTTAGCTTAACCAATTCACCTAGTACATTTATGAGGCTTATGAATGAGGTATTGAAGGTTTTATTAGGTAAGGTTTCTATTTTTTATTTGGATGATATCTTAGTATTCAACCAAAGAAAGGAGGATCACTTGAAACATTGGAGAGTGGTTTTGGAAAAATTGCATCAAAAGAAGCTACTAATCAATTTGAAAAAGTGCAGTTTTATGAAGATAGAGTTGATTTATTTATGTTTTGTGATTTCACCCAAGGGGATGAAAATGGATAAGGAGAGGAAAAATAAATCCTTGAATTTACCACACCAAGAAGTGCATATGATGTAAGGATTTTTCATATTTTGGCTAGTTTTTACAGAAAATTCATAAGAAACTTTAGTGGCATTATTTTTCCTATGATAGATATTATTAGGGGTGATAAGAGTTTTGTTTGTACTGATGATACTAATAAGAGTTTCAATTTTTTGAAGAAAAAGGTAAAAAAATATCATATCTTATCCTTACTTGATTTCAACAAGTTATTCTAAGTTGAATGTGATTCTAGTGAGAGTGCAATTGAGGCTATTCTGAGTCAAGAAGGGAAGCCCATTACATATTTCAATGATAAGTTAAGTGATATGAATAAAATGTATTAATAATATGACCAATAATTATTTTAAATTATCCAATCATTAAATAATTTGAGGCATTATCTCATGCCTAAAGAGTTTGTCTTGTTTACTAATAGCTATGCATTGCAATTCATAACTAGTCAAAACAAGTTAAGTCAAAGGCATGTAAAATGGGTAGAAATATTATAAAGCTTTACATTTTCAATCAAAAAAATAAAGGAAAATATAATTTTTTTTCTAATTCTTTGATTATAAGAGGTTTAGTCATGCAAAAAACTGAAGTGAACATCTTGGGATTTGAAGATTTAAAAAGCATGTACCAAGAAGATCTAGATTTGAAGGAGCAATATGAGGCTTGTATGAATATATTGATGAGTTATAAAAGTTTATGTATGAATTTAATGAATCAAGAGGGACTGATGTTAAAGGGTAGTTAGATATTCATTCCAAAAATTTCATTGAGGGAGAATCTACTGAAGGAGGAATATAGTGGCAGCCTAGGAGGACATTTTGGGAAAATAAAACATTAGCCCAATTGAGTGAATTGTACTATTATCCAGGTATGGGTGTTGATGTGAAGAGGTTTGTATAAAAATTTAAGATTTTTTAGTATGATAAAATAATCAGCCAAAACAGATGCTTGTACCAACCTCTACCCATTCCCAATAAGCCATGGGATTTAATGAGTATGGATTTTGTTCTTAGTTTGCCTAAAACAAAAATGGGGCATAATTCTATTTTTGTTGTTTACGATATATTCTCAAAAATGGTTCATTTCATTCCATTCACTAAAATAAGTGATGTTACTAATATTACCAATTTGTTTTTCCAAGAAACTATAAGGTTACATGGACTTCCTATGAGCATTATTTCTAATAAGGACATAAAGTTTGTTGGACACTTTTGGAGGAATTTGTGGAAGAATTTGGGAAAAATTTTAAGGTTAAATTCAAATTACCATAAAAAATTATATGTTAAAATAGAGGTATTCAACAAGAGCATTGTAAACATCCTAAGAATCTTGGTAAGTATGCACCCAAAACAATGTGATTTAGTTCTTACATAGGCTGAATTTACTTATGACTCTCCCAATAGAAGTATAGGGATACTTACATTATAGATTTTATATGTCATGAATCCTAGGGGTGTATATGAATTTATAATTTTGAGAAACATGGAAAAAATAAGTGCAGATGGAGAAGACTTTGCTAATACTATGCAAAGTTTGCATGAACAAGTGAAGAAGAAATTAGAGGAATGTAAGATCAAGTACAAACAAAGATCTGATCAAAAGAGGAGAGGTGAGTTTCAATGTGGGAGACCTTGTACTTACACACTCTAAGAAAGAAATATTACCAAAGAGAGAGTAAAACAAGCTAAAGGTAAAGAAAATTGGTCCATGTAAGACTCTAAGAAGATTTTTTACTAATGTCTATGAGATTGAGCATCCAAAAGGGATTGGAATCTCTCCAATATTCAATATTGTAGATTTGTACCCTTATAAATGGGATGAATATTTATATTAAACACCTAAAATATAAGAGGACTAACAAATTGAGTGGGAACACCAATTACCAAAGTAGGTATAAAAACAAGTTGAGATAATTTTGGATAAGAAAGTGATCAAAAGGACAAGGGACAAAGAGTACTTTCATTACTTGGTCAAATGGAGGAACCAACTAGCTAAATATACAACTTCGATGATAGAGAATGACATCATAAATTTGGATACTAATATAGAGGTATTAATGAAATAAAAAACACTTGAAGATTGCTTTCTTTTACTCCCTGGTAGTAATGATGCAGGAAAATCTAGAAGTTGATTTCATTTACTTTTATTTTAAGTTTGTTTTAGGTCTATTAGTTGTGTGGGAGGTTAATTTTCCATCCATAAGGTTCAAATTAAAATTTGAAAGTTGTAATAAGTTAAATAAGGCCTATTTATGTGTTGCAAAGTCCAAATAAGTATGTAGACCAAAATAAGCATCATGACTATGTGAAGGAGGATAAATGGGTGTCAAATAGGCATGAGATAGAGGTTGTTGATTGATTTGTTTCTTAAGAGTGTAGTTAAGCTTGTTAGAGATTAGTGGAGTGATTCTTAGGTGAAATATAGGTGTGCCAAACAAGGAAGAACCAAGTTTGGATTAGGATTTTGTGTATAAGAGACTGAATCATTATTATAATAGAGACTTTTTGAATGTTGAATAATGATAGAAGAGTATTTGGTACATTATTTTCCTATTTAGTCTTAAATTACTAACTCGACCATTGATGGAAGATATAGGATAGTAAGATAGATGAATTATAGTCATATTTATATACATTTGAGGACTCTGTGAGATATTAAGAGTTTAGAGGAACTCTTCACAAGCCTAAAAAAAATCATTTCAAGTCTTGATCCTTCATAATAAGGTTGTAGATAAAATTTTAACTTCATTGGCCATAACTATGGAAAGATATAAATGATGATTGTACGATTGAAAAATTATAAAACACTGTAATCTATCTTAGGTTACTTTTTTTAACTTGTGTACAATGTTTCAAATTCCTACCACATGTTCAAGTGTGGATTCTAACATGCCCTATCCTGTAGAGGTCAATTAGGCTTTACAGAATGTTATTCTTACCTTTTATAGGTTCTCACACGTGCCATAAGGTACAATAAGGTTACTACATGTGTAATAAAACTACTTATACCTCCCATAAGAGTTTTGAGGCCTAGTTCCTTCAAGAGGGTCCCACTATTCTATCACATTCCTCTTTTGGAGACCTAATTAGGTTTACTACAGTGCCTAGAAATCCTATTACGTACAAAATAACCCCTAAAAAAAGTCATATATGTTGTCAAGTTTTGTAATGGGTATTCAAATATGTTTTTACATTAATTTTATGATCAATGTATATAAATTTGTGCTAAGAAAATAAGGTTTAAAGGGATACTAGAGAGCATGCTCTGTCCTCAAGGTAGAATTTGTCCAAATCACTAATTTCAACAACATAATCCACTAAATCAATATTTTTTATGTTTTTTAGGGTAGACTAAGAGTTTAATAAGTATGGGTAAATGTGTCTAACTAATAGTCTACTTAGGGTGCACCCATATCTTGTGTTTAGTCCTTGTGTCTAGTATACAACTAGTTCAATTAACATTGATTTGTAGATCCTTAAGATTAATATTAGGTATTATATCATTGTACTTTATATTTTATCATTTCAAGAGTGCAAGAGTGGTAAAGATTTAGAATAACTACACAAGCAAGACAAGGAATTTTTTCATTTAGGTGATATAGGCTTTACCTTGGGTAATTGTCAATTAGTAAGGTCTTTTGATGTCTAAGTTGAATACACCTCTAAATAGGTGTTTAAGATCAATATTGGGAGCAAGAAGAGGATAAACCAAAAATATAAACATGTGCATCTAGATATATTATTATATCCACATGATATACCAAAATGGTAGTGGTAGGTGATTAGCATGGACTTCATGTAATGGTTTCCATTATCATGAAACTGAAATGATATGATCTTGGTTATATTTGATAAACTAACTAATGTAACATCCCACTACATACTATGACACTTGATAGATGATGCACCTATGCTTGAAAATAGATTTTAAAAAGAGGTGTATTGATTGCATGATTTTACATATAAGATCATTTTGGATTGAGATATAAGGATGACTTCTATGTTTTGTTTGACTTTGAATTCAACTTTGGGTATGCAGTTGAATTTCATCACTACTTATCACCCATAAACCAATGGATATACAAGGTGAGTTAACCATATTTTAGAATATATCCTTCATTTATATTTCATGAATCAACAATACAAGTGGGAGTACCTATTATTGGTTGAGTTTAGTTGTAACAACTCATACCAATCAACATTGAAGTTGGCTCCATTGGAGGAATTATATGGAAATAGGTGTAGAATACCAATCGGTTAGGATAGATTATAAGATAGGGTATTTTTTGAACCTGAGATGCTTTTAGAATTGGAATATCAAGTTAGGATAGTTAGGAAAAGGTTGGATAAGTTTAATGATAAACAAAAAAAGTTATGTTGATCTAATGAGAATAACATGGTACTTTTCTATAGGGGATAAAGTGTTTCTATGATTTAAGCCTCATAAAAGCTTGATTAAATTCAATAAGTCAACAAAAATTTCATCGAGATATGTGGGACCCTTCAAGGTTTTGGAAGTGTTCACTCTATTACCTTATAGGCTTCCATTGCCAGTAGCTCTAGCTCTTTTGCATAATGTATTCCATGTGTATTATATTGAAATGTATGTTCTTGATCCTTCACATGTGTTGGATTTTAATTATTTGTAGGTTCTATATCCTAGGGTGGTCATGGTAGAACCAATCATAATAATTAACACTTATAAACTTAGTTTGATTAATAAAGAAGTATCACAGTACAAGGCCTAATGGGACCAATATTATAAAGATAGTGCCACTTGGGAGGATGATGATGAGTTTTATAGGCTATTTCTATATTTGTTTTCTTTATTTTTTATTGTACATTATATTATTTTCTATTAAATAATGTTTTAAATTTAGAACTTGTGTTTGAATAAATGTCATTGGGATAATGTCCAACTTTAGGGGGAAAAGATGTCATCTACTAATTTCTCTCTAATCTAAATAACATATTTGATATGTGGATTGTTATGGTTTTTAGTTGATTAACTACCATTTAATTAATCTTTATGTCATATGTTGATTATGGAATAATTATATGTTGCTTAATTTACATGATTGATTTGTTATGAGATAGTTGTAATTTTGTATTACGTACATTATGATCATGTTTTTTGGTTATAAAATAATATTTTATGGATACAATTATGTTTTAGTTTAACTACCTTCATTTTTTTGAGGTGTATGCAAGAGTGATTGATCCCTCAGAGTATGATGGTGGGAGAGCACAATCAGAGATGATGGTGTAGATGGAGGCATTGAGGGATGATAGAGAGAAAAACTAGAAACCTATGCACACACCATAGTACAATAATATGTTTTACGATTATTATTATGATTTAGATGTATTTTGTTTTTTTATCTATTGCGTATGTTTTGATCTTTTATTATTCTAAGATCATGTTGATTCAATTGCATATTTTCACTAATTTAGTTGTTATTACATTAGTTAACTAGTAATGTTATTACTGGGTTGATTGAATGAATCTATTCATGTTTTAACATGGCTTACATTTTTTTAGATAATAACTAAATGGTTGTATTGTACATTGCTAATTGATTATATTAACAATTCTTTGTTTGAATTCTTTGGTTTTGTAATAGATGTATTTTATTTCTTATCTGAGTTGGTTTATTAAGTGACTGATTATGTTATAAAGTTACTATTATCATTATAGTAGTTCCATAACCTATAATAAGATATTAATGAGTTATAAGTCCTTTATTGGGCATTAATGTATGATTTTGATTGGAATGATTAACTTAAATTAATGTTTTTGACTTATGATTGGTGATTAGACATTAAACAAAATACTAAGAAAAGTGATTTAAATACTATT
The DNA here is from genome assembly GCA_037957365.1 of Torreya grandis. Taxonomy (NCBI): domain Eukaryota; kingdom Viridiplantae; phylum Streptophyta; class Pinopsida; order Cupressales; family Taxaceae; genus Torreya; species Torreya grandis. Next base: position 561,667 of record JARHVA010004890.1, read on the forward strand.
ATTATTTAATGATTATGTAAATATCATTATATTTAATGAATCTTGCTAAAATATATGGTTATTTATTTAACCTAGGGGGATAACTTATAGTTTGAGGTCGAATTAATAGTGTTTGATTCATTGGATGACTTGGTAACACATTCTATAGTCTTTTAAAGTCATATGATATATTACAGTGTCATATAGTAATTATGCTATATAAACTTGTTGGTTGTTGACATTGCATGGAATTATAATGTTCATGACTTGCCATTTAGTCAATTTACATAGCCTATGGGTGTGATCATATGAATCCAATAAGGGAGGTTAGTATAGTGTTAATTTAAGTAAAACTAACCTCAAATAAGCACACTAACACTTACACTCATAGCCTAGATGCTAGGGAGAGCTTAGTAACAAAATCTAAGTGAAACCAAAACTAAAAGATAGAAGGACACAAATCATTTTACCTTACTTGGGAGATCCAAATGCTTTGTTGAGTGGCTTGATTGGCTTGTGTATCAAGAAGGCTTTTAAGCTTGTTGGTTCCTTCTCTCCTTGGCACCATTAACATTGATGTGTCTTGTGATTGCTTGTCTCAAGATTTTGGGCATTATAACACTATTGATATTAGCCTCATGGAAAAAATATTGCACAATAAATATAAAATATTCAAGCTTAGAAATTAAGAGGCATGGCCTTGTATTTATAGCTTTATGGTTAATATCTCACCCAAGGTGAGTTAGGGTTGAGTTAAGGCTTAGAATGGGTTCAAACTTAACTTAGGTGAGTTAAAAATAAATCTAGTAGAGTTAATTATTGTAAAGTAATTATGATTTGTAATTACTAGGAATGACTCTCAAAATTATAAATTCATTAAGGCAATTATGAAAGGCTAGGATATTTTGAATTTTTGAATTTAATTTTTTTAGATATTCATTAATTTAAAATTCGTAATTAAAATAGGAATTTAATATTTTTTATCTTGTTAATTGATTCTGATTGGCCTTTTATCTCTTTCAAGTTTTAATTTAAGTGTGCAAGTGTCCCACTTAATAGGTCCATATGAAAAATTGTTGGTTGTGATGTTGTAAGGTTACTAGGGATGAATATATGAGAGGTTATGATTGAATATGATAGAATACCCAAATTAAGGATGCCACAACATGATTCTAAACTTTGATGAATGGTGCACAATCAAATATTGGACGTTTAATGATTCTTAGGCTTAATTTACAATGGTTATTAGGAATCACTCTGAAGTCCGATCAAAAGCCAGTTATGGCCATTTTTAGGTGTCTATAATTTACCCCTAATTGGGAATGTGTTTCAAGATATAGGTATAGTAACATCTTCTAAAAGAGTTCAAAGGCTATGTATGGTTATGACTTCAATGGAAATAGATGACTTGTAGATTCCCCCTAAAGGGAGCAATCTATAAAAAGGGTTGACAATCAGTCCCTCAAAAAGAGGAAATGATGGGACCAAAAAGGGAAAAAGGGTGAAAGAGACTAATTTGCCCATAGGTTGTAATAATTAGTGGCATATGGAGCTACCCTAGTTGGGAAGAAAAATATAATGATTTTCTCATAGGTGATTATAATCATTAGAATATGTGGGAAGAAAAAGGTTATGATTTACCTAGGGTGGTTATAATCATTAAAAAAGGCTTATGATAACAAGAGAATTATTTAACCAAAGGTAGCTAGAATCATTTGAAAGGGAAAAGCAATGATTTTACCATAGGCATTTATAATCATTGGTAGGATATAGACATGCTCCAATTGGTTGGATAGAGATAATAGTTTGCCCAAAGGTAGTTATAAGCATTATCACAATAACCTAGTTGGCTAGAAGAAAGACAAATAGTTACCCATAAACGGTTATGAACATTAACCTCAAGATAGATAACAATATAATGATTTGCCCATAGGTGGTTATAACCATTATCTTATTATGTGGGATGATACACAATGATTTTACCAAAGGTGATTAAAATCATTGGCATCACTAGTGGGATGAGGTACAATGATTTGCCTGGAGGTGGTTATAATCATTGGTACCCTAAATGATGGGCAACTTTATTTGCTCTAAATATGGTCTAGTATAGTGTCCAAGTGTGCTAATAGTCTTTAATCTTGTTATATATCCCATTAGGTCATAATCCCATCAATCATATATCAGGTCTAGGCCTAACTCTACTAGCTTATCTATGAGGAGATGTTCCTGGTGCCTTTTTTGTACCATAATACCATTCCTTGAAAAAATAATGTCATATAGCCCCCTTTTTTATTTATTTCCCCATAGAGTAATTCCATGTTATCAAGTTTTCATTCCAAATTAAGGTCAAGGTCCTATTAATTAACATATGAGGAAGTTAGAAAGGCTCCCCCACAAACCCATGCACTTAGATGAATGAGAAATGGTCCCCTTAAAACTAATCAACTAGGACCTTAATACATTTGAGCCATGTTTGTTATTCATTTTTCATCCAAGGGATGAAATATTTCATACTAATGTCCAAAAGAACTAGATCCATAAACTACTCTGAGAACTTATAGTAGTTTATTTTGATTGATAGGGCATGGGTCTAGATGGTGACCAGGGTGATGATGCTTGAGAAAACATCCATGTTTGTAGTTTTTAGTTGAATATATTTGGAGAAAAACATGGAGTGTTAGTATAATATTAAGTGCATGGGGTAAGATGGATACTGGAACATAATTATTACTAAGAAATTTTGTAGCTCTTCTGCATAGTGGAGGCAATGGCTTTGGCAAAATCCATCTATAATGTGTCCATATTCTCTATTGTGGCCATGATAAAGATTGTTCCCAAATGGAATTATTTTCCATTGGCATCAACATTCATGTCCAAGATGAATGATATCATGGATAAAGTATCCTTTACATGTTGTGTAATGAAATTAAATAGGTGAAGGGGCATGGGAGGCACTTTTGTGATCTTCTGGTTGAGAAAGGATATGAAGAAACATTCCTTATCCTCCACTTTGGAGTCTTAGATGCTTCGGAGGATCTAAATGCTATATATTATAGCATTAGGATCATGTGGGAGTCTGAGCATTGATCTAATATTATCTATACCAATCATAACCCTAAGGTAGACACCTCATATGATTGTGCTAGTTTAGGCATTGTACCTTTTAGCATAGATGATGATGATATTGGGGAAAGGGTGCATGTAAGGAACCATATGCTATGCTAAGGTTTAGTCCCAAATTTTTCACCTAAAGGAGAGATATTCCTTATTGATGATTTTTTTTGAGGTTTTAGGCATAAGCACCCTCCCTTAAATTTTTAGGCTTATGGGCCAACTCTAGATTGGAAATCACATCCATCAACTTGATCACCAAAAAATTATCTTTGTAAGGTCCCTTTATGGTTTCCAATGGATTGGGGACCTTCCCTTTTGGTTGGGTGGGTGATGAAGCATAGGATTTTCTCATGGTGTGTTTAGGAGGAGGGTTCCCTCCACTTCATGAATCATGATCTCTCCACATGTATGGGTGCTTCCCACTTCCTAAAAAGGATGTAAAAGAATCCATTGTTTAAGAGAATGATGATTGACTCACAAGATAATTCTCTACATTTTATAGGAAAATTGGGTCGATGCTTTTGTTAGTTCCCTTCAATTTTTAGGTTTCCTCTTGTGATTGCTTCTATTTTTTGATGATCTCATCAAAATACAAATGTCAAGTGTTTGTCTTTAGGTGGGAGGTGGTGGAATTATGCACTAGTGCCACTAGGTAGCTCATCATGGGTAATTTAAAAATGAGTACCATCATAAATGGTAAGAGCAATATGCATGGTCGACATACCACCTTTTAAGATATTTATGGTGATCCTTATGGGAAATCATGCATAATAGATCATATTGACATTAATGATAGGGAAAGTAGGTAGATAACTATCTTTAAGAGAATGTTTCAAACATGTAGAGAGATTAAAGAGAAGACATGTGGTGATCCTATTAACCACTTATGTCAATGGTACTTATTTGGAAAAGAAATAACAAAGAAAATAAAACAAGGGGAAAGCAATGATGAGGAAAAGAAACATAACAAAGTGGAAATAAAACTATCTAATATGTACAGGGGATGGAAAGACATCAAATGAAATGCTTTAATTAGATCCCATTGATGGGGATCTCCAAGGAATTACCCTTTAAATCTTATAATTGAAAATCATTTCCCCACTAATTGTTGATGATATGAAAAGGTCCTCTCTATAGAGAATCAAATTTTGCATGTTTCCCTAGTTTAGAGACCCTTTGGTCATATTTAAGGACTATGTACCCATGTTTAAATATTGGATCTAATAACTTCTTTTCAAACCACTATTTTACTAATTACTAATGGACAATCCTTGTATTGTATGTTAGCTTCCTTGACTCTTGGAGTTTGAGTAATTTGGTGAGATAAACCTCCATCACTCCATTCTCTTCGATCTCAATAGCCTTTAAGAGTTATTACTTGGGGATTTTTAGTAACACTAGTATCACCACTTATTTCCCATATACTATATCATATGGAGAAGTTTTAAAAATATGCTTGGGGGTGGTGTGATCCATCCATAGAGCTATTCTCACATGCAAGTGCCAGTGTCTCTTCTTGTCATTACCCATTCTCTTAATTAGCCATATCATGTTCTTATTTGTAAACTCCATCAATATGTTTCCCTATGGGTAGTAATTGGATGAAGTTTTTAGGAAAACACCATTTTGGAGTAAAAATTTAGAGATTTCAAATTTAAGGAAAGATTTATTTTTGTCTAAAATGATTATTTTTGATGATCCAAACCTAGCCATGAGCTCTTCATAGAAGCTCAGAATCACATTCTCAATTTTATCTTTCAATGGGATTACTTTGGTCCACCTAGTGAAGTAATTAGTGGTTTTTAGTATCCACTTGTGTCCCATGCTTGAGATTGGGTTGATCATTTTGATGATGTTTATGCCCCATTACATGAGGGTTTCATCAATCACAAGCAGATTGAGAGGCATGGATGGGTTTTTCCTCTTTCCCATAAAGAATTAAAAATTTTGGCATCTTATAATTGCCTAATAACAGTCTATGAACATGGTTGGCTAGTAGTACCCTGATTGCATGATCTTAGTTATAGTAGTCTTGGCTGAAAATGGCTACCCAAAGGATCAAAATGCATATCCTATAGAATAATTTTTGCTTCAAGTTTGTCAAAACATCTGTGAATATCCACATCAAAATTCCTCTTGAATAAGACTCTTTGAACTAGCATATATCTATACCCTTGTAACCTATAAAAATGTTTCCTATGATCAAGAAGACCATAAAAATATCTATCAATTTTCATGAAGTAGATGCGATTAGTCACCCACAATGTTTTGTCTTCAAACTAGTTTATTACCTTGTGGGTTTGAACTAGGCTAGGTACTGATAGACTCCTTTTCCTCTAATTACCTTGTTTGGCTTGACTTTAATGTCATATTCTAGGATTTTTTTGATTTACTCAACCCTTTTTCTATAAAATTTCCCTCTATGATGTACTCATGCACACTGGTATATACAACATATGCCATTATATCACTACCTACCATAAAGTGCCTAAATTTTTTAAGGTCATTGATGATAGAGAATGCTTGCTTCTCTATGAAATTATACTTAATTTCATACCCACATAAGGTTCTAAAAAATAATGTGATTAGGTGTTCTTCTCTGACCTCTTCTTCCTTTTGAGTTAGTATTACCATAATTCTATGCTCACTTTCATACACATACATAATGAAATCTTTGGAAAAGTCAAGGTTAACAATAGCCAATGTAGTGGATATGAAGATTTTTATCTTTTCGAATGCTTATTTCCCTTTAGATGTCCATTTGAAATCTTCATCCTTCCATAGAATTATCATGATTGGTCTGACCAAACTTGCAAAGTCTAACATGAATCTATTGATAAAATTTATCTTTCCAAGGAAAGATTGAAATCCCTTTTTATTAATCAATAGGTCAAGTCCCTTATGGATTTTATCCTCTCTAGGTCAATAACAATCCCATCTTTGGACACTATGTATCTAAGCAACTTACCTTGAGGGACTTTAAAGACACATTTTTGGGGGTTCAAGGACACCCCAAATTCCCTACACCTCTAGAAGAATTTTTTTAGGTGATTAAAATGGTCCTCTTTCCTTTATGAAAACATGGTGAGATCATCTAGGTAGATGAGGATGATCTCATTGAATAAGATTTTGAATGCTACATCCATTACTCATTAAATTGTTACCCCAACATTAAAGAGGTCGAAAGGCATCTTCACATATATGAATGTCCCCCACTTCTTAGTGAAGGTGATTTTGTACTTGCCATCTTCCTTTACTCACACTTTATTATACCTATAGAATCCATTTAAGAGGTAAAACATCTCTATGCATTCTACTATCTAGATGATCTACTCCATATAATGGAGAGGGTAACGATCTTTTAAAGATGCCTTGTGTAGGTCCTATAAATATATGCACAGTTAGCTTTCTCCACTTTTATTCCACATAGGGACTAAGTTAGATACCCAATTCAAATGCTTGATTAGATAAATAATCTTTGAATCGATCAACTTCTTGAGCTCTTGGGCCATCAGGTATTTGATCTTTGAATTCACTGGCTGTTGTTTTTGATAGACTAGTTTGGCTCTTTCCACTAGGTCAATGATGTGCTGAATGAATTCTTGATTATATCCTTTCAGGTCATCATAATTCCAAGAGATGATTCCCTTATATCTTCCATATAAATAAATTAACCACTCCTTATCCTTTTGAAGAACTTATTTTCTGACATTTAATTTTTTTTTGGCTCTAAATTGAGTTCAAAGTAATCACCTTTGTTTGTGATAAAATTGCACTTGTCATTTCTTGCATCATGAGAGTAAAAGAGTTTTTATAGAGTGATGAGTCCCTTTGGTATCTTGTTGGTCTTTAGCTACATTATTTGGTCTCCATATGACTCATTGATATTTAGATATAGTTGCTCTATGAACTCATAAAATTATTGAAGAAACATGGTAATTTGAGCATCATTATAAAAAAACTTATCAATTTTGGCCATTGTCTAGGATGGTAGGCCTAATAATGATCCACACTACTTGTTCATTAGGGAATAGGTTTATTACTAGGTTAAATTGGGATATTACCATTGAAATTTTATCAGCTTTTATGTTTGAGACCCTCGAGATGATTTGGATATTAAAGGCCTCAAAGGACTCAATTAAGTCCCATATGAAGTGATGATAAAACCTCTTACATATGTTTTTTGATATAACCATTCCTCTTACTTATATTAAAACTAGTTCAGAGTTGTTAAAGACCTTCAAATATTTGATGCCCATACACTTGACAAGGTTGAGACTATGGACCAAGGCCTCATATTCTACTTCATTATTTGTGTAAGAAAACTAAAACCAAAAATCCCTAAGAATCTCTTCCCTAGAGGGAAATGCTAATTAGATACTGGTTCTATAGTTGATATTTTATTTAATACCATCAAAATGTAGAGTATAGAATTCCAGATCATCCTTCCCTTCCTTTGATCTTCTTACCCCTTTATGACTCTAGGAAGGACCTAGTATTCATCATGGATGACATAGGTCCTAAGAACTATGGTGTCAATGTTTTAAAATGGGTCATTCTCAATGAAATAATTAATGAGGGCCTCTTCTTCTAGGATTTTGTTATCTACCACCTTTTCTTCCTATAGCATCTCTACATAGTGTGTCTCTATCCTTGAGAAAGAGGTGTGTGTTTCCTCAAAATTCACAATTAATTATTGCATTATATGCTCATGATGGAGGGGCTTAGATAACACCTTTATATTTGAGCCATATTTAATCCTTAGGACCAGATGGGACTAGTCTAGTGATAGGTATCTACCAATCTTGGTAGTGAAATCTGTTGATAGACATAGATCAAAGATAGATGGGATGTCTATCACCAAAACATATTATGGTATAGTGATGCTTGGATAGGAATATAACATAAGAGAAAGAGCCTTGATAATTCTTAAGGTTTGAACTATTTTCCTATCTAGCTAGTTCATCTCCTTATTCAAGGTTTTTACTTTAATTTTAGTGCATCAGGTATTTATTTGGGCATCATAATCATGCTCATACTTGATTCAATCATGTATTTTTATAATAGTTTCTTACCCATAATCAAAGTCAGATAAAATGGGGAAGGTTTTTCCTTGCTTGCCCCTTCTTTGGTATTAATGAATGCAGAGGGTATCTGAGATAGTGCACTCATGTTGATTCCCTTATCCTTTTCCTTCACATGATTTATGGGTGATTTATTTCACATAGGATCCTCATTTTCCTCTAAGGATTTCTTTAACAAGGTCTTTTATTTAGGGATGGGTAAAACATCCTAGAGGGAAACATTAGCTAGTGCCTTATTTATCTACTCTACCATAATATATGACTTCGGGGGTGGGGTGTCATGATTTTTTAGCTTGTTTTGCATTGCTTTGTCTTACCTCTCATAGGCTAGAGGTAAAGGCTGAGGTGCTAGAGCCTTTTCAAAGGTTACTTTAAGCCTTACATAGGTTTTAACGCTCTTGACTAGGCTCTTCTTTGACTGTGTGAAGTAGTCAATTACACATGTGAGGGTTTATACATGGGAGCCTCATTTGTAAATAACACACCTTCATATTCTACCCAAGAGAATAGTGCACATTCCAAAACTATTTATTCTTCTTATTCTAGGGACATACCCTACATTTTCACCATCAAGACAATATTTTCAACACCTAGGGATTGGTAGGTATAGGCCAAATTTTTAGGATTTCCCTACCATCTCTATTTATTTATATTCTATTATAGGTTGACTCATGGTTAATTTCTAGGACTATGAAGTTTATTACAAGGGAAACACCATGATTTGGAGTCATCTATGAAGTTATTCTATCCAACCACTAGGTATCTATTCATGCTCAATGCTACTATATGCAATGGATCTAAGACCATGACCATTTGATTAATAGGTTGTGTGTTGTGGTTTACCACCTAATGGTTTATTATTTAGTTTTTTAGCCCTTTGTAGTTTGGCATTTTCCTTTCCTAGTGCTGGTTTTGCTAATAGAAAGGTCTCCTCTCTTATTAGTTGTTATAGGAGTTTTTTAAAAGAATGACTTATTGCCTTTTGAGATTTATGATCTCATTAGAGAAGTTCCTCAAAATACTCTTCATATCATTTATCTCAGTGGTCAATGAGGATGCGGTAGATGTGCCCACTTGAGTGGGTGGATGTGCATATATGGAAAGAGGTGGGGCTCTTAAAGTGATCAAATTTTCTTCCTATAAAGACAATGATATCTCAAGGAAAATTATCATTAGTGGCTAAGGAAGAAGCCTTCATGTATCAATTTGGTTAATCTCCTCCCTTACCATAATTTCATATACATTTGGTAGTGTTTGGCCTTTGAGTGACTAGATCATGACTACAATATCTAAATTAAGGGCAATCAAATAAAATACAATGGCCATCCCCATAAGTGGATGAACTACCAATGGTATTATTTTGTAGGTCTTTTTTAATTTGGTATTGAAATCGACCATCACTTCTTATGGACCCCTTTTGATGGTTATCAATTATTATGAAAGGGAAGATTAATCTGCCTTCTCACTAAATCACTCAAAGAATTTACACCTAGGTCATCCTGGGTGGTAATGGATTTTGTAGACAATGATCTATACCAATCTAGGGATCATCCTTTTAAAAGAGGTAGCCAGTAGCCTTGATGTTACATTTTGGGTATTGACGTAGTGAATGGTGTACACATTAACCACATCTTGTATGTGCTTGACTGCTATCTAGAAATCTTCCCCTAAGAATTTTTAGAGTGTTTTCAAATCATTTGAAGGTATGGGGTCCCATTAGGCTGGGGGTGTTGGTGGGATCAAAGGTCTACCACTATCCCATGACACAAAATTCCATGGTGCAAGTTGTGCCATTTTTTTTTCTTGATGTAGTTATTGTTATTGTGGTTTTTGTGTAATACTATTCCCTAACACTCTTTAGCAAGTATGGATTTCCAAAGGTGGTACAATTAAATTTGGATTTCTTGTAGTCTATGACCTTGTTATGGGCCTATAGCTCATTAAACTAAGATCCTAGTCTAGAAAATTAGTAGATCATCCCACTGAGTGTGCTAGAAAAGGAAAAACTATTGATGCCTAAAGTTCACACCTTATGTTAGACAACCAATGTATGGGAAAATTTATAGGAATGGGACCATGTGTAATTTGTAAAGTGACCTCAAAGATTTTATAAGCTATCTCTTCATTCTATTTGGGGGTTGAAAAGGGATAGAAAGAAAGAACCAAATAACATGAGAGTAAACCTAACTAAGGCAATGCACCCAAAGATTTAGGATTTTAACATAAACTTGCATAGAAGAACACCAAAATTTAAATGTTGTAGATCAAAAAGGATATTAAAATCATGAATAAAGATCTATCATAAGCAAAGTTCTACACTACAGAAGAAGAAGAAAAGAGAAAGTAAATAGAGAGAAGTTTAATCCTCAATAACACATAACATCATGCCATCTTCATTATGGATAGGGAACTAGATATATAAGGCTATAAAAGGTACATATGAATCATCCACTAACATCTATGAGGTGCATCTATTAAGGTTTTATAACTAATAACTTTTATTGATATTATTCTCTATTATATAATGGCTGTATAGAGAAATAATAGTGTTAAAAACAAAATCATCTACACCCACTAGTGGGGAAGGACCTTAAATATATGGCAAAGTGATTGTTTAAAGATATGATATTTGGAGATCCCAACACTTGCCCATGATGTTGTTAAAAATGAGGATGATATGAAACTCATGAGTGTAGTTACTTCTCAAATCTCAAAAATAGTGAAACTACCTCTTTCTATTATGAACACTATGCTCAAGGGAATCAGGGGCTAACTATATGTCAACTTCTAGATTTGTTTACCAATTAATACCCTTCTTGGATGAGTGTGGGGATGACACACATTAGATCAGTGCTCCTCTAGAGGGATTGAGGGCAAAATAGGTTTGATTGAGCATAGGATCACCACATGGTAAAACCATGATTGAATATCACATTAACTCCCATAAAGCCCCCCCATTAATGTTCCCTACCAATGGCACTACCTTGAGACCTATGCCAAAGTAAATCATTCTATGGAGTACCAAGGTGACATGTGTGGAGTTATCACTCCTACATGAGGGTATGAATATTTCTCCAAGTTGGGTGAGTATCAAGACACCACATGGAGATAGTGAGTAGGGGCTAGAACTTCTTAAAAATTAAGGAAAGGATCTTGAAGAAGGAAAAAGGGCCAAAAGGGGTAAAAGTTGAGAGGCATTAAGGAAATACTTACTATCAAATTAATCCAAAGTCATAACTTAAATTTCTCCAAAAATTGTCAATTATGGATTTACAATCCATAGGACCCACCATTAAAGGACAATATAGTAGTTAAGAAGATTGACAAGATAATATTTTTAAAATGTGGTTTCCTTTCAAATGAGCATATGAAATATTCTAGTCCTTCTTGGCTTTATTATGATGAACTAGATACTTGGTTTTCTAATAACATATATCCTATTGCTAAGTCCATCATGTATAACATCATGAATTATAAGGTTAAAGGCCTTGGCCTCCATGAACAAGGATCTATCAAACCTATAACAACAAAAGAAAATGAATCCAAACATGGTATAGGATTTAATTCATTTAATGTGCATCTCACACTTTTCCAAAGTGACTCTTCTAGTGAGTCAGAGGATGATTTTTTAAATAATGAAATAATTTTTATATTTAGCTACTTTGACAACCTTGCCCTCACAAACCTTTTTCATGAGAATGTCATTATGGTAATTGATCTTGTATATTCATCCCTCATAAAGTAGGACTACCTTATAACACCTTAGCTTGATCATTTTTATAATGATGATGCTATTTCAGAATTCTTGAGAATAAGGGATCAAATTCTAGTAGGTGATCACAAGAAAGGGTTTCTAATTTAGTTAGATGATTCAATATACTTTGGGGAACATAAATTACATCACAATATTGGTTCATATTCTACATAAAATTAGGAAGACTTTGAAGATAAATTTAATCTTCCTTCACCAGCTATAAATTACAAAGATAAATCAACTCTCCTTGTTGAATAAACTATTCCTAATAACATTGACACTGAAGAAAATCCTAAAATTGTTAAACTTGCCATATCACTTAGTCAAGAAGAAAGGGACATATTTACACCTTTTATTCATTAATTATCTAATGTATTTACATGGTCTTATATGGATATGATATTTATTGATCCAAAATTAGTATTACATCAACTTCTGGTATATCAGATGCCAAACCAATCAAAGAGAAACTTTATAAGATGCATCCTAAGACTACACTACTAGTGAAAAAGGAACTGAAGAAATAATTAGTTTTTGGTTACATATACCCTATGGATTATTCATATTGGATATCCAACATAGTAATGGAATAAAATAAACTAGAAGGGAATAGGGTTTGCATAGATTTTTTTGACATCAAAAAATCATGTCTAAAAGATGATTTTCTATTGCACAATGTAGACATGATCATAGATTCAATTGTAGGTCATGATATGTTATCTTTGATGGATGGTTTTTGAGGCTATAATCAAATAAAAAAATTTCCTAAATTTTAACACAAAAACTACATTTATATCACAATGGGGAACATTTTTCTACCAAGTAATGTCTTTTGGTTTGAAAAATGCTGGAGCTACATATCAATGGGTAATGAATATCATTTTTCATGACATGTTTCATGAAATTATGTAAGACCATGTTTATGAATTTTTTTAAAGTCTAAATCTAGAGAATAACACCCTCAAGTGCTTCCCTATATTTTTGAATGCATGAGAAAGTATACCCTGAGATTAAATCCTAAGACATGTTTGTTCAATGTGACATCGATAAAGTTTTTAGGTTTCTATGTTTCATGATGTGGCATAGAATTTTATCCATATAAATTTTCATCTATCATAGACATACCTCCACCTAGGAATCCTAAACAACTTATAAGTCTACAAGGAAAAATTTAAGCAATGAGGCATTTTATATCCCAACTTGTAGACATTTGTCACCCTTTCACATTTTTTCTAAAGGAAACTCCTTCTACTTGGAATGAGAATTATGAAAAAGCATTTGATAATCTTAAACAATATTTTTCCAACCCACTAGTACTAATGCCACCTATTATTAGTAAACCTTTTTTACTAAAAATTTCCACTAGTGATTTTACACTAGGGCAATTATTAACACCACATGATGAAAGTGGGAAAGGAAGAGTAGTGTATTACTTAACCATAACTTTGATATCACATGAACTCAACTAATATCAAATAGAAAGGTCATTTATATAAGTTATTTTTTCCTCTCAAAAAATATGACATTACATGCTTAACAATTAAACCAAGATTATTTTAAAGATAGACCCTCTTAAATATCTTTTATCCAAAACATCTCTAACAAACAAGATGGATAAGTGGTTTATGATTAGTAGTGAGTTTGATTTAAATTATATCAATCAAAAAATAATTAATTAAAAACCCTTAGCAGATGTATTGGTTGAAGAAACACTTGATGATAAAGCACATCTTATTATAGAGTTTCCAGATGAAGCAATAATGTCCATAAATGAGTCTCTAGTTTCGAAACTATTATTTGATGGTTCCTTTACAAATCATGGATTGGGGGAAAGTATCTTGTTAATCACACCAGATGGGGATTGCATTCCCAAGGATTTTATAATTGAATTCACTTTCAAAAATAACATAGTAGAGTATTAAGGTCTTATAACAAGTCTCAAAAAGGTAATCTAACGGGGAATCCCAAATATTCTTATTTTTTGTGATTATAAGCTTTATTTTAATCAATTAATTAATGTAATATAAGTTTAGGATGATACGTTGATCCTTTAAAATTGAATGGTGGATCATCTAAATTTGTCTTTTGAATTCATACAATTTAAACAAGTTTCAAGAATCAATAATTTAGGATTGGATGTTATGGCTACCATTGATTCTCTACTTGATTTAATCATAAAACATAAAAAATTCTTGGTTCAATACCTAATGATACCAATCTATGAGACACTTGATTCAAGAATGGTTTATGTGGTGGTTGGACACACTTCTCCCTAGTATTTTGACATTTATACTTACCTTCATAATAATGTCATACCATCTAACTTATCTCCTAATCAACTCAAGTATTTAATCTAATGCACCTCTCACTACACAATCCTTGGCAACATCTTATAACATAGAGGCTGGGAAAGAACTCTTTTACATCATTTGAATTCTAAGAAATCTACTTTGCCAATTAGAGAAGTGTATGAGGAAATATGCGGGGCACATTCAAGTGACATGATCCTTCTAAACAATATTATGAATAGGTTATTATTAGCCTACAATGGAAAATAATTCATGTGCCTATGTTAATAAATGTATACCTTGTCAAAAACATGGGGACCTTATCCATATACCATCACAATCTCTACAACCTATCACAATACCTTGGATAGTTTCCACATGGGGGTTAGAGCTCATTGAAAAAATAAATCCCAATTATTTAGGTGGACATAAGCATATTATAACATTAAAAAAAAGTAATTTATGAAATGGGTTTAGGTAATGCACCTTACCTATGTCAATGGAAAGAAAATTTCGAAATTTATCTTAAACCACATTGTTTGCCACTTTTGTATTCCTTCTAATCTCATTTCTAGTAATGGAAAGTCATTTAATAATAAGGATGTTAAGGTTCTTTGTCAAATTCACCACATAAAACACAATTGTCCACTCTTTATTACCCACAAGGTAATAAAAAACATTTTTCACATCCTTAAAAGAGTTGTGAATGAATTTGGTCATGATTGACATACATAGTTATATACCACCCTCTAAGTCTACCATACTAGCATTGACACATGCACAAGGGAAACCCCTTATTCCCTTATATATGGAAATGATTCTATTCTAACAATAGAGTTTAAAATTCCATATTTACGTATATCATTACAACAAATCATTAATGAATAATCTTATAATATTTCATGCATCAATGAACTTGACCTTCTAGATGGAAAATGACTTAGTACTTTAAACCATTTTCAATTTTACCACAATTGCATTTGTCATACCTATAATAAGTAGATAAAATCTAGGGAATTTGAAATAAGAGATATTATTATTAAGGAAAAACAACTCAATACCAATGTTGAAAGAGAAAAGAAAGGAAAGTTTGAACCTAATTTGTTGGGCCTATATGTTGTCATTTCTAAGTATAGATTAGGAGATTACATATTACCTACAAAATATGGATATGATCTTGATGAGACTATGAACATCATACGCTATAATAATTTTTATGACTAAACTCATTTTATATACTTTTATGGATATCCTAGGTGTTAAATTTAAAAAAAAAAAAAAGCAAAATCAAAAAATCAAAAGCCAAATATTAGTTAAAGTAAAGAAAATCAACATAGACCATCCAAAAGTGAAAAATAGTTTATTGTCACTTCGATCGAGAACCATAGTTAAAACTAGATTTTTGGTGTTGTGTAAAACATTATCTATATTAACCATATTTACTTAAGGGTATCATGTTTTAGTACTCCATTGTATATTTACATATTAATCCTATGTCACTTGTTCTTCACTTGTCCTATAGTATGTTAGCTTAAGGTTTGATACTTGTAATTGTGAACCTACATCCTTACTCATGATAGAGTAAATGTCTTTTATATTACCTGTTTTAAACCCAAAAATATAAAAAATAAAAAACTCAATAAAACTCAATAAAACCCAAAAAATATAAAAAATACAACCAAAACATCCCAACCTACATGTAAAATACTTTAGATGAGAATATAATGTTGATGCTTATAATTTGCACTTGATTCTTATTAACAACAATGGGAAGTTTCAAGCTGTGGGATATTATAGCTTGAAATAACCTCCAAATTTTGGAGAAGCTAGTCTCTTCTTTTATGTATCAAGTGTTGGGGGAAAAAGGGATAGGAAATTAAATAGAAACGCAAATGTAGGAAATGAAACCTAACTATGGCAATGCACCTGAGTGTAATCCTAATCCTAACCTGAGCACAGTGAGACTTTATGTAAGATTCATTCACATTTAAGAGCAAACAAGTGCATGATCAATGTAAAAGATTGAAACAATAAAAATAGAGGCTCACACTAGAGACTTCTTTTGCTGAGATACAAAAAATGTCAACAAAGGCATAGGGTTCAGTCTTCTTATAAGAATCTTCCAATCACATAAGAGGTGTAGAAATCACATACAGTTATGTAGAACTTCCAACTAAAGAAAATGAGACAAAAGCAAATGACATTCCTAATCACAACTCTATAAAATCTACAGTATAGACTACTTTAGCAAATGACACAAATAATATCAACAAAGGCATAGAGTTAAATCTTCTTAATTCATTTAGCCATAGAAAAGGCACAGAAACATGCACAGTTACATCAACTTTACAACTCAAGAAAATGAGACAAAAGCAAATGATACTACTTAGTCAAAAACTCTAGCAAATCTTAAACTATAGAACGTCCCTCCTTTTTCTTTTACTGATCCTCCTCTTTTATAGCCTCAAATGTCTCCTTCCATCATCCCCTTTCCCATGAAATTTTACTCCATCTTTAACTCATAGGGGACAAACAGATGGTGCTTTAAATGCCTTGGATGCATCTTGGTCTTATCAAGAACTGCCCTGGCTGCAGCATGGTAATTCATGATTAGTACCTCCTTCCACACCTAAATTTCTCATTCCATCACCTACTTAGCCACTTAACTGTCTACTCTACCTCCACTTATATGGGACAAAAAGATGGTGCTTTCAATGCCTTGGATGTATCTTGGTCTTATCAAGAACTTCCCTGACTGCGGCATGACGATTCATGAGTAGTACCTCCTTCTATGCCTAAATTTCTCATTCCATCACCTACTTAGCTGCTTAATTGTCTACTCTACCTCCACTTATAGGGGACAAATATATATCCCTTTTAATCCTTGTAGGCCCCAAAAATCTACTCGATGAACTATTCCAGTTACCAAAAATAACTCCTACTGAGTTTCCCTCCATCTCGCTTTGTTGTAACAGATACATAGAACACTCTATTCTATTGAAATGGGAGATGACACTTAGTCAATTTCCTAAAATTCTCCTTATTTCTTAGAAAGCACCAGAGAATGACACTTGGCACTTTTTTCCTAATTTATCGAAGGCATGTAGAATTTTCTACTTTCTCTATATCCTACTCAAGAATGCTCCGCCTTCAACACCTGTCGCAATCTACTTCTTTGATACTTAGAAATTTTTAATCAAAATAAACTCACTGCATTCCTTGCCTAAGCAACTACAAAAAGGATGGATGTACGTTGCCATATTCACTTGGTGACACTTGATGCTTCTGCTCATCTTCAGCACTTAAACAAAATGAAACAAGTGCCCTACTACCTTCCAAAAGGGTGCCTGACCCCTTTGGATTATGGGACACTCATTTAACCTACTCGATGACCCAAAATGATTCAATGGTTCAATGATTCAAAACTACATGACATTTACACTTTAACTAAGGTATTGAACCCAAAACATTGAACCATTACATTGAACCCAGGCATTAAACTGACTATCTCTTGGAAGTTGACACGTGGTGACCTCCACTGTCCTCTAAAAAAATAGTCCAAGGCCTTTCATGACTACCACCTAGTGCTTTCTGCATGATCCTACTACTTAGCTCATTGAAAACCTTTTCAATGAAAAATAGATGAAATGCAGATGCCGACATGCAGTGCATTCTTCTTAGCTATTATTGGATATAAGGCATGATATGTGGTTCTCTTGAAAATTATGAAAAGTGTCTCAGACGACGCTAGTTGGTCAGCTCTGTGTTTCAAAAAGTGACACTTGGTAGCTTTTGCTTGATTTTAACACTTGGGCAAAAATGAAGTGAAAGAAACAAAAAAGGGAAAAGAGAACTAGTGCTCAGACTATGCCACTTGGTAGCCTCCACTGCACTTCAACACTTAAATGAAAAATAAACCCGTGCTCTACTCCAAAACTCCACCGCTACAACCAAGGTATGTAGGAATCAAAACTATAGTGTGTGATTGAAAATTTAAATACAATGTAGAGTAATAAATTACTCTATAGTTACTGACGACCCCCAAGAATTTTGAGCCTGCTTGAAAAGAAACACATCTCCCGCTATGTCAAAATTTCAAAATTTTACAGCTTCAAAAGTGTTGTTTGGTAGATGGACCATTCATGGTTAGATAACCCTTGATTTTTCTACAATTCAATGAAATCTAGATCAAGGTTAATGATATCCTTGTGCAATTTTTTTTGCAAAATCTGGACTGTAGCTTTTAGTTTGAATTCCAGCTGGGAAATAGGAACTAGAATAGCTTTGACTTCTGAGACTGAGGAATCATCCCATAGGTCCTAGAAAACTATTTGATCCTTCTGTTTGGCTAGTAGTAATGGTTCAATTTGATCTACCATTAGCACTATTTTGGCATCTATGAATGGAGAAGGGAGGCCTAGTTTCACTAGATCTTTAATATGTTATCTCATCTCACTGATGCCTTCTTTCATGACTTTGAGAAGCTCATCGCAACTGTTGGCTATGGCATTACAACTGAGCACCTCATTGACCTATTTCATGGTGATCATTATGTCAGTGATTCTCATGATTGGCAATGTCACATCCATTGCATTTTAGAGATTCTATAACAAGGTTTGGGCATCTGTGACTCTGTTGGAGACTATAGCTAGAGTGTTCTCCACTGAATCTTCCACCTTCTCACACAATTTTTGTGCATTGAGCAGGAAGGTGAGAGATGGCTTGAGTTGAATAATATTTGAGGAGATTCTTTTCCACATTGACTCGTAGAGCTCCTTCACCAATTTTATCACTCTGACACCTTATGGCCTATTAGCCAGCTTTATTATCAGTTGCGCTACTTTTTGTTGTTCTACTTGGAACTAGGCTTGAAAAGTTGTAGCCTTATTTTGTTCATCTAGCAGCTTCTACTATGATTGGGTAACTTGAAGCTGAAGTCCTTTGACTCTTCCCTACAATGTTTCTTTCTCCTACCTAAGGGCTATCACCACATCTTTTGCATGTGTGAGCTCTACTTTTAATGAATCATTATGGGCCTGGACTACTCGATGAGTCTAAAGTGAAACGATATCTTACAACTATTTATTCAGACTAGTTATTTCATTATCCTTTTTATTTATTTCTTCATCCAAAATATTGTAGTTTACCTTTTCTTTGGCCAAATTAGCTTCCATCTTTTGTAGTCTTCTTGAAGTTTTCAAATAATCCTTCCTGACTACAGAAGTGGATTCTGTCAATAGCTCAAATCTATCTTGGGGCCTGAATAAGGACATATCAATGGCCATAGTGTTCATTGTATAATCCTCTGGTTGCATTTGCTCACTCAGCTTGACAATGTTAGGTGACAAATGGGTCACCATCAACTGCTATTAAATAAGGTCAAATTGTGACCATAGGTGTGGGACAATAGATGCTTTATTTTCTTTAATTCTCTTTTTCTCCAACCAAGCTTCTCTTGCCTTCCTAACAGCATCAGCCTATGTCTAAAAGGTGGAAGGGGACATAATGTATCCTCCCACAAAAGGATATCCTTGTGGCAGGCCATATTAAATAGGTAGTGGTTAGCTAGGGGTGAGTTAGAGGGGCATCTTCCTGGGAACAAAGGGGGATAAATGGGGTAATGTTAGGGCTTGAGGCATGAAGAATGGGGTGAATTGTGAAATGGGGATGGCAAAGGTGATAGGAGGTGTCATTTGGCTAGGTGGAGGCATCACACCGATAGGGGAAGGAATAGACTGAGAGGGAGGAGGAGTAATACTTACCTAAGAGGGAATTATAGGGCTCTATAATTGGCACTGTGAAGGCTCCTCTTCCTATTATGAATCAAAATAGAATGGCACCCTTTTGTTCTTCTTGGGTGTCTCTAACTCTAGCTGCATCTACTTCCCTTCCACCTCTGCTATTGGTAGTGGTGCATGTGGAGAACTAGGGATTTCAATCACTTTTGATGATGGGGAAGCTTTTGGTGGTGAAGACACCACACTCCTTTATTGTTCCATGGTGCTAAGAGGCTAGGACCAGGTTGATGTAGTGACTATAGCTGAAGCTTGCTCTAAGGCTTATGGTTGCTATCTTGGTCCCGCTCTAACTTCTTGCCCTATACCGAGTGTCAGTAATTGGCTTGTTTCTAGACTAGATGCAGGGGAGGGATGACACTCATCCCAACGTTCCTCCCATCTTTTGTCTGAATCCACATTTCCAAAAGTGTGGGTGGTTTGAGAAATTTCCTACCTATATTTCTAATAGGCTTTAATCTTCTCCACATCCCAATCTTTTTTCTTCAATGTCCTTCTCAAACTAGAAGTCATCTTGACTTTGGGATCATAATCCCTTTACTTATCATACAAGGTCTCCCATGGCCTATTCTATGGCAGGGGCAAATCTGTCAATTCAACATAAATACCAGGATCATCCTCTATAAGTTTTTTTAGTCTCCCAAAAAGGGTGGCCTTCATGTGAAATCCTAGCCCCAATCCTATTGGTCCTTACCTAGGAAGCTATGTAATTACTTGGGTCATAAACCCATTTGTTTTCAACTAGTAGGAAACCTAGGAAGGCTAGCTTTCTCAATAGCACCATCTCAGCATCTTTGGCCTCTAAGCTTATGCTGCCTACCATCCATAGGAGATTGTACATTTTTCTCTTCTTCTTCCCAGAACCATACTCATTATTGACTACTAACACTTGCCTGATGACTTCCAGGAATGCCAACCTAAGAGTTAAATTCTTTGGTAGCAACACTGGTTCCCCATAGAATCCATGAACCCTTATGATCATGTGGTGGGACCCAAAATAGAAGTCACATGAGATTGGAAAATTGACCAAAAGGTTTGAAACACTTAGAAATAACCTATTTATGATAGGTTCAGGGCTAAGGCAACAAAAAATAGGGGTAACAAATAGTTCCCAAAAATCATACGGGTCGCTAGTTCCTGATAAAACATGTGTCCATGCAGACACAAGGATGGTCCTTTGGGGGTCAAAATTTGGGTCATACAGGTTCAAATTCATATGTTGGGTGAAAAGGTCAAGGTTTTGATACAATACGAGATGGAATAAATAAGAGGAATACCTAAACACCCCTTTCGATTTGAACTGGGTTAGTTGTTCCACTATTGAAAAGGCAATATGCTTTGAGAATTCAAGTCAATACTCCTATGTCTTGTTGACTATCTTTAGCCTAAAAAGGATGGCCATTTGCTCTCCATACACTGCCATGTCATCCTTCATGCCAAAGATGAGAGCCATCATTAACAACACATCCTGGCTAGCTGGCATGAATTGAGTTCTTGGTGCAGGGAGCATGGGTACCATAGTATCACCATCAGCC
The DNA here is from genome assembly GCA_037957365.1 of Torreya grandis. NCBI lineage: Eukaryota > Viridiplantae > Streptophyta > Pinopsida > Cupressales > Taxaceae > Torreya > Torreya grandis. The sequence continues at coordinate 583,216 of JARHVA010004890.1, forward strand.
ATTTGTAACTCAGACCTCAAAAACCTTATCTGAGCGTTGAGGTTCACCCACGTCTTTTGCATCCTATCAATAGTGGGAATTGTAGTGGTATTGTCATAATGCAAGGCTAACATGTCCCTGATAGCTTGTGGTGTGATCTGCACCACGAAGGGACCCTATTGAATGGTGAAAGATGGTGCATGGAGCAAATCTGTGCATAACTTAATCAAATTAGGGCATGGATGCATAGTTGGGATGATGAACTGAGCTAGTTGTGAGGTCCACATCCTCATTTTGAATGTCTCATATTGCCCTGCTCTGGCCATTTGAAGACACCTTTGGTGTGCCCCTTCTCTAACACTCTTGCTATCAGTCTTTTGCAAGATTGGATCCATGATTTCATCTGCGTAATCCTTTACTTTTGATGGGTCACTGGCTTGACCAACTCTTGAGATTCTGGTTCTTTGATGAGTTCTCAATGGTTGCATAGGAGCTACAGTACATGATTTACTAACAAGTAACCTATCAAGAGATCCAGACATCCAAGTTCCTTGTTGTGAAGATGATGCTCTGGCCATCTCTTTTATTTTATGTAATACCTGTTATGAACCTTGTGTAAGATAGAAACACTCTTGCTGAAGCAAATTTTACTAGGCACTAAACAATTGCAAGGAGTAGGATATTTTCACAAGTATAGGAATGCTTAAGAATTTGTAAACTTTAAATCTTTCTAAGAAATATTTATAGACATATCAAGTCTCAAATAGCATTAAATTTGGATGACCATTAGCAGATCCTACTCAATCTTTGGGAAAAAGTGAGGTGGACATGCTATGCAAGTTGTGGCACAAGGTACCTTAGAGATTTCAAAATATTTGGGAAGCATTTAATGTGGAAAAAATTTGAAGAATTCAAAACTTTATAAGACACCAACTCTATGTTTAAAACACTTATTTAAAAGGAGAGTGGGAAAACAACAACGGAAAACAAAAATAATGCAGGAATGGAAAACTACCTAACTACATTAATTAAGCATCTTTATCTCCCTCTGGGATCGAAAACAAAATTTCTAATGTCTCTTTCATGACAAGCCAACTTATGTTGCCATGCAAGTGATTAAAATGGGTATATCTTTGGTGAAATGTTCTTTGCATAGGCTACACAGATTTGCCTGCATTTGAGTGAGTCTAAGTCAAACATGCTTTTGACATCCATAAGCTCCTCTTGTTCTTGGAAGCCCATCAAATATTATCTTCTAATGTTGGTATACCTTACCAGGAAATTAGTGATGGTTTTCCCATTAATAGAAGTCTTTTGACCTAGATCATTTATTAACTTGACTTCTTCTGCTTCCAAGTCTAGCTCTATTACATTCTCCTCCTCTTTCATGACTTTAACCTCTTGAAAGGATAATCTTGAAAGAGTGCAATAATTTTGCACATGTAGTTGAGGCTTAATGTTATTCTGTTCATCTGTAACCAATTCACAGTTATCTTGCAAAATGGTATAGACTGACCCAATGATTTCTAACAAATCATTTGAAACATGATCCAAGAATTGTCCATGTTCTTACTCACTATCTGGGAAAGTGAGAAGAAAGTCTGAGATTATTTCCTCTTCATCAAGAGTCAATATATCCATATTTACTCTCTATAGTGGTTGAAAGTGATTGACTCTTCTTCTTGGACTAGTTACTAAAGGTAGTAAAAGAATACCTAGATTTTGCAGTAGACTGTGATCTGGTGACTAGTCTACAACTCTAACTCCTCATAGCTCTTTGGATCATTCGGTCTTGAAAGAAACTTCAAGACTGGTCCCACTGGGCATGCCAAAAACTATTGATGCTTAAAAATTTGTGCTTGATTCTAATCAACAACAATGGGAAGTTTCAAGCTATGGGATATTGCGGCTTGAAACAACCTCCAAATTTTAGAGAAGCTGGTCTCTTCTTTTATGTATCAAGTGTTGGGGGAAAAGGGATAGGAAATTAAATAGAAACACAAATGTAGGAAATGAAACCTAACTATGGTGATGTGCCTGAGTGTAATCCTAATCCTAACATGAGCATAGTGAAACTTTATGTAAGATTCATTCACATTTAAGAGAAAATAAGTGCATGATAAATGTAAAAGATTGAGACAATAGAAATAGAGGCTCACAATAGAAACTTCTTTTGCTGAGATACAGAAAATGTCAATAAAGGCATAGGGTTCAATTTTCTTATAAGAATCTTCCAATCACATAAGAGGCACAAAAATCATGTACAGTTATGTAGAACTTCCGACTCAATAAAATGAGACAAAAGCAAATGACATTCCTAATCACAACTCTAGAAAATCTACAGTATAGACTAATTTAGCAAATGACACAAATAATATCAATAAAGGCATAGAGTTAAATCTTCTTAATTCATTCAGGCATATAAAAGGCATAGAAACATGCACAATTACATCAACTTTACAACTCAAAAAAATGAGACAAAAGCAAATGATGCTACTTAGTCAAAAACTCTAGCAAATCTCAAACTTTAGAACATCCCTCCTTTTTCTTCTACCGATCCTCCTCTTTTATAGCCTTGAATGTCTCCTTCCATCATCCCCTTTCCCACACAATTTTACTCTATCTTTAACTCACAGGGGATAAACAGATGGCACTTTCAATGCCTTGGATGCATCTTGGTCTTATCAAGAACTGCCCTAACTACAGCATGGTGATTCATGATTAGTACCTCCTTCTATGCCTAAATTTCCCATTACATCACCTGCTTAGCCACTTAACTATCTACTCTACCTCTGCTTATAGGGGACAAATAGATAGCACTTTCAATGCCTTGGATGCATCTTGGTCTTATCAAGAACTTCCCTGACTGCGGCATGGTGATTCATGACTAGTACCTCCTTTCACACCTAAATTTCTCATTCCATCACCTACTTAGCCACTTAACTATCTACTCTACCTCCACTTATAGGGGACAATTAGATAGCCCTTTTAATGCTTGTAGGCCCCAAAAATCTACCTGATGAACTGTTCCAGCTACTAGAAATAACTCCCACTAATTTTCCCTCCATCTCGCTTTGTTATAAAAGATACACGGAACACTCTATTCTATTGAAATGAGAGAGGACACTTAGTCAATTCCCTAAAATTCTCCTTATTGCTTAGAAAGCACCAGAGAATGACACTTGGCACTTTCCACCTCATTTATCAAAGGCACGCAACATTTTTTGCTTTCTTTATATCTTTCTCAAGAATGCTCTGCCTTCGACACCTATCATAATCCACTTCTTCAATACTTAGCAATTTTTAATCAAAATAAACTCACCACATTCCTTGCCCGAGCAACTACAAAAAGGATGGATGTATGTGGCCATCTTCGCTTGGTGACACCTGATGCTTCTGCTCATCTTCGGCACTTAAACAAAATGAAACAAGTGCCCTAATGCATTCCAAAAGGGTGCTTGACCCCTTTGGATTGTGGGACACTCATTTAAACTACTCGATGACCCAAAATGGTTTAATGGTTCAACGGTTCAACACTGCATGCCATTTACACTTTAACCAAGGTATTGAACCCAAAACATTGAACCATTGCATTGAACCCAAGCATTGAATTGACTTTCTCTCGAAATTTGACATGTGGTGACCTCCGTTGTCCTTTAAAAAAATAGTCTAGGGCCTTCCACAACTACCACATAGCACTTTCTACATGATATTACTACTTAGCTGGTTAAAAACCTTTTTGTTGAAAAATAGATGAAATGTGGATGTCGACACATGGTGCATTCCAATTAGCTATTATTGGATATATGGCATGATCTATTGCTCTCTTGAAAATTATGAAAAGTGTCTCAGATGACACCAGTTGGTCAGCTCTATGTTTCAAAAAGTGACACTTGGTGGCTTCTGCTTGTATTCAACACTTGGGTAAAAATGAAGTGAAAGAAACAAAAAAGGGAAAAGAGAACTCGTGCTTGGACTACGCCACTTGACAGCCTCCACTGTACTTCGACACTTAGACAAAAAATAAACCCATGCTCTACTCTAAAACTCTACTGCTACGACCAAGGTATGCATGAATCAAAACTATAGTGCATGATTGAAAATTTAAATAAAACATAGAGTAAAAAATTAATCTACATATACCATCTTAACTATCTTCCCACATTGTTCTTTCATATTTCTTAGGTGGGTCAATCACACATCTAGTCATCCAACACTTAACACTTGATCAATCACCCACTTTTTCATCACTTCCCATATTGGGAGAACTAAATTTAGCTTGATATCCCCACATGGACTTTATCTAGGATGGATTATGTTGGTAGCACTTAGAGACATGGGGTCTCTAAGGTCAACTTGGACACCATCTTCCCCATCATCCATTTCCCTAAGAATGGATTTGATCATCCTTATACTTATCCATTATTTTTTTTGGTAATTAGCCTATCTCTTCTCTAAAAATGTCTCAAACCCTTTCTTTTTATGTTAAGCCTTTGGTTATATCTTTTAAAGAATTGATTACTTGCTTATAGTTTTCACTACTTGATCATTTGTTTGTTTTGTTGTGTATTGTTTGTACTTTTATCTCTAACCATTAAGTTGGTTCTTTAACTTTATCACTATCCTTAACCATTGATTTGGTTATTTATCCCTTTTTATCCTTAACTATTCACTTGGTTACTTTTTAATCATTTTGTCAATTATGATTGTTTATTTGTCTATATATCATTTGTGTTTATTTTACTATTCTTTAATTGTAATTTTGTGTCTGTTTACATCATCTATAATAATTATGTTTTTCATATCTTACTTTACATGTTTTATATTTGAATATTTCTGTGTCAGGTTAATAATGTGAATTGCATCATAGTATGGTTATGGTTTACCTATATCATGATGTACCTTAATTTTACACAATTTATTATTTTTTCAATTTATATGCCTAAAAAATCAACATTCATCATGATTATTTAATATCATTGGTGGGAATGAGGTTTAAGATACATTAAACATTAATTTGATCAATACTTAATATTGTTGGAAATATAATGCAAGAAATAAATACAAAACAAAGTAGTTATCTAAAATTATTATCCATGCATCCATAAATCAAATCATAAAAGACATAATCCATAATAAAATGCTAAAAAAGAAATAATATATGCTAGTGTGAATAAAAATGTAGAAATTATAACCAATAAAAACATATCCATATATCCATCAATCATGCATAAATAAACATAATATTCCATAGTGTCCATCTACATAGTACACGCAACATAAAAATCATGTATATTGTAATCACCTAAAAGTGATAATTAGATGCTAAGAGCATCACTTGAGTTAGCCTATTCCTATCTTATCCCTAGACCTATCCTAGAGACTTTTCCACACTTTTCATTCATTATGTAAACCACAAATACTTATTGTCATCCAAAACATAGTCTTAGGATAGCTTTCTCAGATCCCAACCTAGTTTTCCTAGTAGTCTATTAGGTGGACATTAGTGATTCATTTAGGACACTATAGTCACATGGTGATAGTTTATCCAACTGGAATCTATTGTCCTTTGTCATAAATCTCCTGAATGGATACTTTTTCAAATGTGTGGCCCTCCTAAGGTTGACCTAGGAACATTTTATTATCTACACAAGCTATAGATATTTATAAATATAAGTCTATTTGAATATTATTAACCAAATGGAAAATAGATGCAAAAGCCTATTCAAACAGAAGACAAGATAAGAAAAATTAAGGTATTTGATCCATATTATACCCTAATTTTCCATAATACCATCTACAACATCCCTAAGCTTAGATTTAAAATTTTTCAAAGATCAAGCACATTCAAGGTGAGTGGAGCATCCAAGTCCACTCTCATTCTATAGTTCACTTGCACATGCATCAATCACTAGGTTGGAGAACTACATTATGATTGATCTCTCTTTAGATTATTGGAATTTATGGAACTCTCTTCAAAATAGGATATTAATAATGGCTAGCCTATCCTACTAATGAACATACATTTTTAGCTTATGACATTATTTCAAGGAGGATTAGGGTTTGCACACTAAATCAATTTTCTAAGCATAACATAGAGTTTCAAATTTTGTGTAAATAAGAACAAGACCTAAAACATAAGGGTAGGTGCTCCAATAAAATTGGAATAGTCCTATAAAGAGGATACTAACACCATTTTTAGGACACTATAATAGTATGGTGATACTATCTAGGTGTGGAATTACTCTCTAGTAAGAAAATAGATCCTAGGACTCTATTGATGACACTCAGAACTATCCACACTTTAGCTTTCATAACCCAAATCATCTACAATAGTCACTTTACAAATAATTCTTTATTTAAGCATATTTGTTACTATTTTTATAAAGTCATAGAAGGTCAAAATCTATAACAAATCAGTGCTTAATTATTACATATTATTTTATTTATTTAGACATCTCAACCCTTTAACCAAACATATTATTTTATTATGTAAAACCCTAAATAGTTAAATCATTTGTTGAAGTCATCTTACTTCGAATATTGCTTCAAACCATAGCTTGCATTAATATAAATTTTTGTGTGATAATTTAGGGATGAATACTTCTAATTTTTTAGACAACCTACCTAAATTCAATCAATTTCATATTAGGGTTTCAATTTATTTACATATAATTTAAATTATTTCAATAAAACCTTAACCCTATACACAATTAGGTTTTATATCCTTTTTCTATTTATACTTAGATTTTAATTCTAAAATATCATATTTGATAAAATATTTCATCTTTTACAATCTTCCATTGGTTATTATTCTTAAAAGGTTCAAAATATACAAAACTTATTTTCCTATCTTCCAACCTACAATGGTAGAATTTAACAACAAATTTGATGAAATTGATAAGCAATAATTATTAGACTTTATATCTAAAGATACTTATATACAAAATTATTTCATAAAAATTATTCAATAAGAACTCCAAATGATAAATAATGGTCAATATTTAACCCCTATAGTTAATAATGTTATTACACCTCCAGTAGGGCCAACTCAACCAACTCATATAACAAAACCCAATATTATTATTCAACCATCAGTGATAGCTACACCACTTATGGATAGTTACTTCACTCTAGATGTACAATCCATTATGCATGAGATTTATACTCTACAGTCTAATGTGTTACATTTTGAGATGGAAGCAACTAGGCCCTCACATGCCTTAGATTCCAACATTTTATTACATACTCCTTTGGTACATCACATAGTAGCAACTCATTTGCCATCTAGTTTATTAGAACCCAATATCACGTTATATGATGGTAATGGTGACCCAAATCATCACCTTAGATATTTTCATACAACATCTTTGGACTATGTGTCCTATGATTGGCTTCGTATGAACTTATTTCCATGAAATATCAAGGATTGTGCCCTAAAATGGTTTTATGATTTACCAAATAAATCTATCATGATATTTAATCCTTTATTCAAAATGTTCCTAACACACTTCTATATCAACATCAATGATAATATATCATATGCACAAGCAATATAGTTAAAGTAAATGTTAAATGAGCCTATCATAGATTATGGCTTATGATACAAGACAATGTTATCCAAATTGATTGGCCCCATGGCAAACATAGAGATTAAATATATAGTTAAATAGAGTCTGGTACAAACTCTTCATGAATATATCTTATTCAAAAAGTTTCCTACACTTATCGATTTGTGCCACACAGTCAAGGAAATAGAGGTTAAGCTCTTGTCAAAGGGAAAACTCAAGTACACAAATAGATCAAAATAAACAAGAAAGAGTTCAAACAAACCACTATACAAGGTAAGGGCCACAAAAAATAAGAGTGATAAAAATTCCATAATCAATGTAGCTTCTAAGCCATCTCTAAGGTTTCTTTATCCACTGCTTAGTGCAAACTCTTCATTAATATTCTAGAGTCACCAGCACAGGTTCTATAACAACTATTAGAACACATTGTCATATCTCTCCTTCCAATTAAATAGGTTGATAAGATATGTCCTCTTCCAAATATTTATGATACAAATTCATTTTTTTAGTATCACATAGCACCAGGCCACATGACAAATAGATACATTAGCCTAAAGCACAAGATACAAGACTCATTGAGGCTAACATTATTGATGTAGGCACACCCAAAGAGGCACCAAAATAATCACAAATAGAAGCTAATGAACTAAATATATTTTTGTATCCTTTTTGAAATAATTTATTTAATGAGGTATGGACACATCAAGTATTCACTATACATACCAGGTGCATCCACCACTAGATTCATATCACATAGCTACAAAGGAGACACATCCACTACATAACATTATTGGCATGTATCACACCATAGTGAGACCTATACTAATTATCACATTTTAAAATTAGGATATTGTGGATTATGACATAAATTTTCATGTGCTCTTAATACAAGAATGCATATACTACCATCCTATTCATAGTGTTATGGTTGACAATGGGTTAAACATAAGCATGTGCACCATAACACTCTTAAAAAACTTGGGATATATAAAGTGGGATATATTCCCCATAGATATAGTCATTATTATTTTAAATGGATAAATTGACACCTCCATTGAGTATATTTTTCTTTCATTATAGCTTGGAACATCACACATATCCACTTAGTTCCTAGTAGTACCTAGTGTAGGTGTATTCAACATTTTATTCGACAGACCATGGTTACAAAACCTTTAAGACATCCCATTTATATTATAATGATGACTAAAGTGTATTTATTATAATAATATGGTTTATTTCTAGGGTGTCATATATGAGCATCCTCTTCCCATCCCATAGTCAATTCTAGTATAGTTTATAGCTATAGTTTTAGCACAGACACAAGATACATTTTTGGTACCATTACTAGATATTACATAGTTATAAGTTATAAAAGAGAGTAAAAATCCTATTCATAAATCATAATGCTAATTATAATCATCAATGAATTCCAATTCTACTCTTATGGTATATACACATATGCATACTTTCCCATGAAAACCATTACTAGAGAGACCCCTACGTCAAATATATGTCACAAATTCTAGAGGACATTTCTCTAATAATTTCATGATAATATCAATTTTATTTGGTTCTATGGGTTATTAGCATAGGTCACATACATCACCTACATATTTTTATTCTAGCATATGGGTCCATAAGACCCCTACACTTCACAAGGCATCACAGTTAATGCCACAACATCATAACATCACTTCATAGGAAACATCAAACATAGATTATTCCACACAATAGATCACAAGATTATAATTAAAATTTTACACCACACACTATATCATAGTTCCCCTATTTAACATAGGTCACGATGATAGTGAGTCTCCCATGAGACTCATTGGTTAGTATGGTTCTTACCATTATACATACTTCTTTCTCTCTCTCTCCTTGCACATAGTTTATTTTCATTTTGTTTTACATGGATTATACTCAAAAAACATAAAAACAATATAACATGTCAAAATATAAAAAACATTCAAATATTTTGAAAAAATAAAATTTATAGATTTTATGCATTGTTATGTTTACATTTACACTACGTGCCAAATATTGCATATTGTTAGCTATCTTAATATAGTTAGTTTTATCATACACATATGCTTCACTTGTTATTATAAAGTGATTATAGATTAAATATAGTAATCTATTACACCAAATTGATCCATAATTGCTATCATCTACCCATTAGGGGCATATACACTGATCTAGCTTTATTCATTTGATACATCTACCCACTTGGGGGCATCTCATACATAGTTATTATTACCAGGTTCTATCCTTACATACTATATATTTGAGTTTATGCATTGATACATCTTGATATTAATCATTGTTACTCATTACTCTAATTTTTTTTACTATCATTAGTTACACTCAACATATGTACACATTAGCATTTACATATATTTTTACTGCATAGTTATACATGCTTTCATTTCTAGCTTTTCTAGTTTAGACTTGATTGTGTTTCATATGTTTCTTCCATTTTAAGGCCATCTGATTATGCCAATTCTCTATGGATATATGCCAAATATATATTTGTATGCCTTGGACATGTTCCCATGTCCCTTATCTATTATTTACTACTTTTATATGCATACATTTGAACATGTCCCTCTAGGTGGCTCTAAGCCAAAATTGATTGTTACTTGTGTATGTTGACATTCAAACATGTCTATGTATGTCTTCATTATTAGATTTAGTGACATGTTCCCATGTCCATTATATTATGGCCCCTTGGCCTAATTTTTCATGCCTCATGTATCTATATGTATGATTATTTGTAATATTATACACTATGACACTTGTATTTACTTGTTACACACACACCAATTTTTGATGCCATGAGGGACCTCATTCATCTACCCTTCCTACTAGGGTGTCATGATGGACTTCATACCCCATCCCTTAGGTAGTTACTTAGATTTATTTCTATACACATTTTTTACATATATCCTGACACCGTTGCACAATGCTATATTATAATATACATCTTACATTACCTGCTTATGCTCAAATACTTTTACATTCTAATGTTATGTTTGTACATTGTATTGTAATATCATTTATATGTTTGGGGTAACACATTTTATACAGATCCTTATTTTGAGGATAGTTATTACATAGATGTCACAACTCCCCTCAAAAGACGGGGAATTCATAGGGATTTATCATAGAGATTAGGCTCCTACTTTATTGTTCAAAGATAAATTTCAGCACAGAGGCTCAATTTTAGAAATATGACACAAGGTAGAGACATGAAAAATAGAGACTTTGATAGCAGTTCAAATCACCTAGATTTTAGACTAGGTAGACATTAGCACCTAGATGGGGACATTAGTTCCATAGGGACCTAATTTACACTATGGGGAAATACTATCTAGTAAGCCCATATTTATGATAGTCTAGATTATTTAGACCAGTACACCAACTATAATACAAATTTATATAGGTGTAGTCATAGATTTTATAATTACATTTAGATTTTTCTCATATATACTCATTTTAACTTAGATTCATAACAATTTCTTAGATGTGTAAACATCATGCATGAAATAATCACTCCTATGTTCAATTTATAATCATAGATCTAATTATTACATACTCAGTTTAGATTCAATATACTCAAATACCAAATTAGGGGCATGTGTGAGACACATAGTTTTCATACACTTATATACACATAGGTTGATCAGATGGAATGTAAAAATCCATGTGATTCTTTACATTGTATACACATACTATCACATTCTATGTTATCACCATATTCATGACGTGATCCATATATAGTGGTTAACATTCTCAAGTGGCCCAGAGCCACCTAATATACTTGAGTGACCACATAGTTGATGTACACATTTAGATACTTTAATCACTCTTTGTAGTTTAGCTAGAGATGCATCTACTCTAAACAAGTGGGAAATGATGGATTCATGTCCTAACTGAGTTATTGATCCACCCACATGAGAGGGTTAGATACACTTACAATCTTATCCAATCTATTCATAACTTAGGAAACACCGAGAAGGGGTGGGAAAAGATGGAGTCAAAACTAGATTGAGTTATTAAACCACCCATATGAGGATTGAGTAAGCCATCATCTCAGCCCAAGGTATTCAATGATATGACCACTATGTACACTCACACACAAAGGTTATCACTAGGTTCATGCATTGGTTCATGTACCCAATGAGGTGTATTTGTTCCTTTCCTCTCTCTTTACTCACTTTATTTTAGCATAGTCTTTTACTTTTGATAATTTATTATGTAAGGAATAGCTTTGTATGTTTCATTGTAGGTCATTGTTTTAGATCATGTTTCACATACATAGACCTATATTCACATACTTAAACTCATATACATGGGCTTAAATTCCAAGGTAAGTCCATGTATGCTTATATTTCCTTTATACTAGTAATTTCACTTTGCTGCATTTCTAGCATAATGGGGGAATGTAACAACCTAAAAGTGGTAATTGGATGTTTAGAGTCACTTGAGTTATCTTATTCCTAGCTTAACCCTAGAACTATATTATAGCCTTTTCCACACCTTTTTAGTCATTATGCAGATCATGAATAGTTACAATTAGCCAAAACATAGTCCTAGGACAAATTACTTAGATCCAAACCCAATTTACCCAATAGTCTTATAGGTGGACATTAGTGCTACATTTCAGACACTATAACCACATGGTGTTAGTATCCCCAATTGGGTGCTACTATCCATTGCCTTAAATCTCTAGAATGGATACTTTTTCAAATGTGTGCCCCTCCTAAGGTTAGCTTAAGCACATTTTATTATCAACACAATTTATATAACTCTATAAATACAAGTTTATTTGACCTTTATTCATGAGATGGAAAATAGATGCAAAAGCCTATTAAAAAGGACAAGTTGAGAAAAATTAAGGTATTTGAACCGTATTCTACCTTAATTATAAATAATACCATCTATAACAACCCTAAGCTTAAATTTCAAAGTTTTCAAAGCTCAAGAACATTAAAATCATCTAAGTCCACTCTCATTCTAGCATTAACTTACACTTTCATCAAACACAAGGTTAAAGAAATACATCAGGCTTAATCCCTCTTCAAAGTATTGGTATATAGGTAACTCTCTTCATAGTGGGGTGTTGAGCATGTGAAACTTATCCTACTAATTAACACACATTTTCAACTCATGTAATAACTATAATGAGGATTAGGGTTTACACACTAAATTATGTTTTCCAAGCACAACACAATGTTCTATATTTCATGCACATAGGAATAAGACCAAAAAACACAAACAGAAGTACTCCAAAAAATAGGAACAATCTCTCAAAGAGGACACTAGTGATAATTTGAGGACACTATAGTAGTATGATGTTATTTTCCATGTGGGAACTAGTATCTAGTGAGAAAAAAGATATCAACACCCTGTTGATGACACTCAAAATTATCCAAAACTTAGCTTTAATAACCACAATAATCACTATTTACATAAGTATCTATTTTATCCTATTTATTACTATTTTTAAAAAGTCACAAAAGATCAAAATTGATAACAAATCAATGCTTAATTATTTCATATTATTTGACTAATTTATACATATCAACCCTTTAATCAAGCATAAGATTTACTTGTGTAAACCCCTAAAAGGTTAAATCATATATATACATATACATATATATACATATACATATACACACACACAAACACACACACACACACACACACACACACACACACACACACACACACACACACACACACACACACACACACACACACACACACACACACACACACACACACACACACACACACACACACACAAACACACACATATACATACATACATACATATACATACATACATATATATATATATATATATATATATATATATATATATATATATATATATATATATATATATATATCCATATCAAGTGTGATTATACAAATAAATACATCTCAAACCTATGTATACATTGATTCAACACTATGTCATGTCTTGCCCTATCCCTCTAATGGAGTGTCTAGTATCAGACTTGGATCATCACACCATGGTGTGCCTTATGGTAGACCCATTACATGTGTATCTTATCCCATAGATCTCTTCGAATCTATAGATTGAACTAATCTTCCTAACATAGATCACCTAACTGAGTACTCCCTGAAGGTGCCTTTTAGGTTGATGAAATAACTTTCTCATATAAAATCATGTAATATGTGACCTACTCCATGGATATCATATCCTTATCCAGTGTATCTATCTGAACCTATCCTACTAATAAAATTCTAGCCTCTACTAGATATATCCTAGCTATATCTCTCTCTTATCTATAATGTTGTGTCAATGCCGTATAATCTAGATTATATGTCTCTACATTATGTGTCACAAATCCTAGTGTAATCCCAATACCATCTCTCTCCATCCTCTCAACCTTAGCTTGTAATCATCTAATATCAATTAAATAACCATGTATGATATCTACATAACCCTAAAATATGTATACCTCCCCATGCAACCCTATAATCTCCTTATCTTGAGCTCAAATTTCCTCATGAAGTTTATCAACTAACGTTTGCTCCACCTAAAATCTATTTATGCATGAAAGACCAGCTATATCTCTTCTATCTATATGTGTGAAATGTTTTTACCTCATAAATATGTCCTCTCCATCACTATCACCCTTGTTGTCAATGAATATCAGTGGAGTATCCTCTTCACTTCCATGCTCTATGTCTACATGCATTTCTATATCCATATCAACATCCACACCTACCTCCTACAAAATATATACATCATCAACCTTAATAATCTCTATGTTAGGTAAATGGTTCATATCCACAACATGATCTCTACCTTTCCCTCATGTCTATCCCTTATCTCCTATAATAACCCTCCTAATCCAAGCTCCCATACCTATACCTCATAGATGCCTACTCAAATTGTCAACCAATATTTGTCTCCATGTATGTGGTGGTGCATATGGTACATTTAATCTAAATGGCTATTGTCAAGCCCACCAATCTATATAACCATCAACTAATATTGCATCAATCACATCCCTCCTATCACTTCATCTCACTATCTACAATTATGACCAATTATGGTCTAGTATCACTAGATCAATAATAATTCCCCACTATGCTCTCTACCTAACATCTCATGTGAAGATATGAATACCTACTAGAATTTGTTGTTTTATCTTAAACTACCTCATCACCCTATAAATAAGATATATCATTGTAATTTAATCATATACCCCAATAATATAACAATGTCTCATCATATAATCCATATATAAATCATTTTGATCTCACTAAAACAAAATCTCCTGATATGGTATCTATGTGATCTGATCATCACCTAACTCATCTATCTCCATATTATATAATAGTATATTACCTAAATGTGGTATACATGTACCAATAATCATATGTCATCCATATTCAAATGGCTCATCCATAGAATGAGTGGTCATATGACCAATATGCTTCTTTACTATGATGTGATCCCATAACCAAACTTGTAATAATGTAGACAACCCAATATCCCTCCCATTAGTATATGTTACATGTTATAAGTCCATATATAGAATAGATAATATGCATGGCCCCTATGTAAACAACTCACCCATCTTCATCATATCTCTAGTAGTGTCTAATAAACTAATCAAACACAGTCTCCCACTTTTGTCAAGTAGCATAATTCCACTAACAATAGCCATAAGTATCATGGTTAAATAATCCATCTCTAATCATGTCTAATAACCAATATATAATCCTCCTCTCATAATCAGAATCAATTGATAACCAAAATTCACATGTAGTGTAGTCTCTTGTGGACCTTACCCCTAATATACTCGTCTCTCTCATATCAGAATACCCAAAATATGATACACATCCCTTAGAGTCATCATCATCACCCTTGTAGGTAGGTGAAAAGTACTAGTCTTGGTATGCCATCTCTTAGGAAGTGCTATCAATAAAGCCATATATTATTCAATCTCTAGCATATATGAAATGTACGATAACCTAATAGCATCTAGAACCTTGAATTCATACTTAATAAAATAAGAAACCTAATCTTGCACACTAGGCCTCAACTCCATTGTAGTCAGAATTGGTAATACCTCCTTAAAATAACACATTAGCATCAAGTTAATTCTATTTATCTACATAATAATTCATCTACCACTACTTTAACACATTCAAAAAGCATAAACCAAGGATAAAAAACACCATTTTCAATCATGTAATTCATCATTATACTTATTTAAATTTATTAATTTCCTCTTTTCTTATTACACATCACATTTTTTCATCCCACATTCATGTTTACAAAATTTATCTTGATGAAATATAGTTCAATTTTCTCAAATTCACTCTCTAGTGCATTTTTGCTACCCATACTCATGATTTTGCCACTCAATTTTATGATTTTGTACCTCGAATCTTCAATTTCACATTTCCATACTTAATTTTCCCTTACAATGATTTCACCACTCATTCTAATTAATTTTCCACTATGTTATTGAATTCATAATTTCTAACCTATTTTCATCCCTCAAACAATTTTACACCCTCAATCAATGAATTTGTTACCTAGTTTCATGACTTCCTAGTTTGTTATAGGGAATTTAGAACTTTTATTATTGAATTCACAATTAGATCATCTTCAAATTCATGTTTGACTACTTTAATGCATAATAAATTTAAATAAATGAATAAATTAAATATAGACACTTTACTTACTAGATGTCCTCTCCTCTCATGTATCTAATGTCTTCTAACTCACTCTGCATAGTGTTCTTAGTGTGTAATACAATCTATTTTATGGTAGCCTCTCAGAGTAAACCCCCTCAATAAAATTATCCTAGAAAATATATCTCCAAATCATAATGTAAAAATGAATTTCAAACCCCCAATTCTTCCATTTATATTGCCAACCCATTTCAAATATTTTAACCATCCCATCCCTCCATTATACCCTTTCTTCATACATTTCCATCTAAATTTTTAGAAAAAACTCAATCAAATTATTATGAATTCATTTCAACAAATTGAAACTATCAAACACATAATTTTTTCATTACACTTTGAAAACCAATATATTTTAAAGATTTTATGCTTTCACAGTCCATAACATAACATAGCTATTTATGGGGAAAACTATGTGATATTGTTTCCATTTTCAAATTTGTAACTTACTATATTGAGATATATCATCCCAACAAGCACTCCATTGACCACTGTGTCATAATTAAATAATAAGTGTTCAATTTTAGAATGGTTTAAAATATTATTTTTCAAATCCATTCTCTAGTTTTAATCAACTAGGGGCAACCTATTTACACAACCTCAAATCTTGAAAGTTTGATGTCAATTCTAATAAGTTGATTTATTTCTAGTCCAAACCACTTTATCATTCTCTTATTTTAATTAATTTCATGTATTTGTCTATTTTATCACATAAATCCTTGAGGTGGCATCATAACACTCATTCTCTTTCATTTTGGGGAAAAAAATTATTCTTAATCATCAATACTCTATTTTTTCTACTATTCTTCAAAATAATATTACTTCACAACACTATTTCAAAGATAGGAAAATGTAAACACCTAAATTAAATTTAGTGTATAAATGCACCAAAAACATATTAACTATTCTTCTTAACATAATTCATGACATATCCCTCTTCTTAAATAGTTGAATAAAAATAATAATCAATTGCGTGCACTTTAAATCCACATTTAGATATTAAATTCAGATTTTACACCTCACCCAACATCTTCCACCTTAATTTCCATCACATGTTGACTCATCCCAACTATACTCACAACTTCGTCAACCTCCTTTGAGCCATCTCTTGAGTTTTAAAATAGTTTGATTTGGTGATTTAATTAACCATTTCCATATTTCTCTCATTTATTTGAAATGGTCATCATCATCGTGGATGAGGACTCATTAGCCACCATAGATTATTTGGATCATTTAAAATATCCAAATAATCCTCCACCATTGGATCTTTCCTCTATAAATCTATAAATAGGCATGAAAGCCATCACTCTCATCATCCTGACTTATGTTAATGAAGCGCTATCAAAATCACAAGTGAATCCAAAGCAAATCAAAAGTGCCAAAGAATGATTTGCACCAAAACTCTTCCCATTTTACCTTTCATTGGAATATTGAGCAAACACATTTGAAAGAGAGCTAATTGAATATATATTGTAATGGAATAAGGTTTTGAAACCAATGTATAAGTTTGTGTTTGTCTCTTTTATTTTTAGCTCTAGCTTAGTTTGAGATAGTTTAGATTAAGATTTTTTAATTTAGTTTACATTTATATATTCTATTCAATACTCATTTTGATGAGAAATAGGGTCACAAAGAGTCTTAATAGGTGAAATAAAGTCATAAACACACGAAATGGTCCCATTTAAGGTATCATGAAGTCATCTTGATATGTGAATACTTTTTATGAACCCCCTATACCATACAAATGGTTAAAAGGGTGTTTAACATAATGATTTCACTCCATTCTTGCTTCTTAGTAGCATTCAATTCCTTTAATGTGGAGGAGTGCATCAAAAAACATACAAACTATTATATGTATCAAGCATAATAATGACATATTAACTATTGAAATACTATTTTTGTAGTTTTGATGGAGAAATTTCAAGGTAAAACCACAAATTTCAAGTCTTTCTCATGATGTCAAACCTCTTAAATGCTGAAAGATTCAAAATCAAAAGTTAGAGTCATTTTTATCAGTTTCTTGAGATTGTAGTGGAGAAGAAATCATGATTCAAAGAGTTCACATCCTATAAAATAGGATTCAATAACCCCAATGAAGGAAAATTTCACTCATGAAAGAGATGGTAGGTTTAAATTAGAATCACATAGATACAACCCATAAACATAGCTTGATGAAGTTATAGGTCTATAAAATTATAGGTTTTGGTATTGAATTCACATGTTATAAGGGCTTAAATAGGTTCATACATGGATCTAAGATCCAAAACCTTATCCAAGTATCTATAGGATGTTTCAATCCTCTTTGATGCCTAGACATGTAAAATAAGGCATAATAATCCCTCAAACATGAAGGTTAATAAGAAATTACATGGTTTTAAGATGTTTTCTCAATAGTTGAAAAGCCTTATTATGGTATTCAAGAATAAAATAGGGTCACATGGGGTCCCCTCAACATACTTAGGCCCTCACATTCCTTTAAAGAGGATAACCATGATCAAAGCCCTCCTAATAAAATAAAACTAATTTTAAACCTTATTTGCAATCACCTATAGGTAGTTTTCAAGGATGAACCATCTGTAATCAAGAATTTCATATCTAATTAAGACCATTATATATCATGGATTAATTCTTGCAGAGTCTTATCCATTTGTTTATAGTAAAAAATAATCAAACATGAAAATGAACAATCACTAACAATCCCAAAAATGCTTGCAAGTATCCTAAAAGAGACACAATTTAAGGTTTAAACACATTTATCTAGTTGCATGTCAAGGAATGGATGGTAGAGGATAGGAGGACTAAAATACACCATTCCAAGTCAAAAAAATTTATCAAGGAACTTATAAACATGTTAGATGATGAAAATATTACAGGCAACCTTTAAACATTGTTAAACCCTATAGCCCATTAATCTATTTATTGATGTTTTAAGATTTTGTTTAAGTGAAATAATAATGGTTTAAAGGTCTAAAGGTAATTTTAATATCACTTGGGATCCCTCCAAGCAAATTTTAGGCAATGGGAGCCATTCTTAAAGTTTTAATGAGTCTCAAGCTTGGAAATGTCCCCTATAGGTTTGTAAACAAGAAAATAGGTTTTTGATGTGTTTTGAGGTCTTTATCTCTTAAGGAAAGGGTCATAAACAAGACAAATATATATCCCCTTACATAAAATGCCCTCCAATAAATTTTAAAGCCCATGGGAGCCATTGGCATTTATGATCAAGATGAGTTCAATCTTGAAAATAACTCATGTAGGTTTTAATTAGGAGAGTGGGATATGTAGGCACTCGTGGTTACTAGAAAGCTTTGAATTAAGTGAAATAAGTCTAAAAATCACCTCCACATGATTTTAATAAAGTCTCCTAGAGGGTTATGGTTACAATCATGAAGTATGTAGACCAGGGAATAAACTTATAAGATCTCAAAAAGCATGCATATATAGGCTTGCAGTCTTCTTTTTAGCCTTTATGGTGGTCAATATTGCAAAGATAGTTGAGGAAGATTAAATATTTGTATACTCTAATCAAGTTTTATTTTTTGATCAATAGTTTACATAAATTCTCAGGAATTGTCAAAAAAATTGTATAATAAGGTTTGATCTTTTCAAATGTGGAGTAAACTTATAGGGTGTTAAAGGAGATCTCATGATTGACAAGAACCTTTAATACTATTCCAAGGTTTCAAGAGATATCAATAACATATATAGGCCTAAAAATACACTAAGTAGATTTTTATAAATACGTGGAGCTTCATTATCCTTGAGGAATATTTTAGAGGGTATTTTGAGGATCCTAGACTATGTAGTCAAGTTTGCATATTATGAGGGTCCAAGATCATTAATATATGTTTCAAGAGTCTCAAGATTTTTAGATATATTATAGGATTGATGAGTCAAGTTTTTGTAGTCGTAAATACCCATTAAAATGCCTATATGTCAAATAAAAATAACTACAAGAATGTATTATGAAAATGTGTCATAATGACAGGTTTAACATGTCCCCATCACCATATCAAACACTCACCTACAACATGCAAGAAGAGATAAAGATGATAGTTGTAGGTCTAAAATACCAAGTGATTGTAGAGTATAAATGTTGTAGGTAGAATTTCTAGGTGTAATGTTGCAAGCCTATAAAGTGAAGGTGCAAGTTAAGGATGTACACTTATAGATTTTTCATGGGAGAATCAAGAATATACAAATAGTATTCAAGTGTAAGGTTAGTGTTTTTATTTACTATTTTAGAGACTATAAATTTTAATCAAACATATTACACAAAAATCAAATATTTAATGAAGGTTATAGGCCTAAACATTATCTCAAGAGTCAGAATGAGGTGTTATTGAGGCCATCAACATGGAATTGAAGATAAATAAGTATATCTGATAAACTTCATGGTTGATAATGATTGAATGTAAGGTGTTTTAAATAACTACTTACAAGACTAAAATAATGTTTTGAGGCTCCTTAGTGGTAATTAGGGTTAAGATAGACCTCAATTCATATCTCATGGATCCCCATGATCTTCTCAAAGACCCTCAAGACTTTCTTAGAAATTGTAATAATGTTTTAGATCTTTAGAGATTTGGGGAAAATTTCTAGGTATGTTCAAGGATCACATAGCATGTGGGGATCAAGAGGAGAGTTTTCTTAAGGCTCCTTGAAGATCATAAGGTAGGTTTTAGAAAGTTTTGCATAATTTCATGTTTTCTAAGAAGATTTTAAGCTCTGGAGACTCCTAATCAAATAATGAAAATAAAATCTTCAAAGTCTTGGTATGAAATGTAAGTTTATTGATCTCTTCAAAGATCTCTTATGAGTAGATATGGTGAGACATCAGCTTGTATACCTCACTTAAAGACCCTCACATGGATTTTCAAATGAATCTAAGATGGTTTATTTTCTTACAACCTATCAGGCATTATCATAGATGAATTAAATGGCCATTGAAGTGCATGAAAGAGGATGGAGGTTTTGAAATTGATCCTAGAGAGATGTAATTAGTTCTATAGAATGGAGTGATGGTCAACCCAATTCAACCAGAAAAACAAATAGGCATACAATATTCCATCTCAAAATAAACATTCAAAATGCATTAGAGGTGGAGATGGACTTAAGGTCATTAACAAAAAAAAAGTCATGTTTTATAAGAGTGGAGTAACTAGTTGACCAAATCATGCATGTTCAAGCACTCAAAAGGACAAAAATGGCAAAAATAAAGTGTTCTCCTCCACTCCTATGCCCATATTCCATGAGAGACCATTAATTTGGTAGGCCTAATATGTTTATGAGAGATGAATGATCCTAATTTCCATTTATTTCCTATCTTACATGATCTAAATTATGTTGTAAAGACTATATTTATGTAGTTTAGTAGTAATTTTTCCTCTCTTGACTCTCATTTATTATAAATATGGATGAAAATACTATATTTTATAATCCCTTTATTAGGTATAACAAAACTATGCTTATATAGAGACATGTAATGCTAGCTTATATATTTTGAATCAATAAAAGAGTAGTTTTTACCTTATCCATACTTGTATTTGATGTGATTTTAGTGTTTTTTTTAATCTACATTTATCATATAAAGTGTTCTCACTTGTGTATGTCCATATCCATTGACCTTAGTGTAAGTAGGCAAGTATTTTATATGTCAAATGCTATGTTATAACTAGTTATGCAAGTGATTAGTTATGGAATTTCATTTATTGTGTCTTGTGTAGGGCCTATTAGCCATTCCCTCTAATTATAGCATAGGCTTCCACATTCATATGAAACGCTTATGCAAGAGATGACTAATTTATAGATTTTTTTGGATATAATTCAATATCATGGTGTTATTTTAGACAAGTAGAGAAGATCCTCAAATCTTGGTGCATTACCTCATTTCTAAGTTTTAGCTTCATTCTCTCTTTTCATGAACAAGAGTATTAGTATAACTTAGATAGGATTTATTAGTGTAGGTTTTAAGGATACAACTTGATCCTAAATCAAGTTAATTTTGGTTTGAGAAGGAGATGGCCTTCTCTAAAAATTTACTCCTATCATATCTCACCCATAACCTAGGAGTGTTTTCATTAAATTAGTTTAAATAGGTGTTAGGACCTAATAGAGTGCACTTCAATGTGACAAAATTATCTAGCACACCTAGTGGGATAACAATAAAACTTTAGAGTATTGAATACTTTGCTAATATTTTGGTGTTACTCTTGGTAATTTACAGCTATTACACACACATATTAGGCATCTAACAAGTCCAAAAGGCATTTATAAGACCTTAGTTTCAAATTTATACTTGGTGTTTATGAGAAAATAAAAAGGGCATCTTTTAGAGGTAAAGAGGTTGATTTTTTTGAGTTTTCATTACTTTTAACTCTAAGGAATATATTTTAATGGTTTGTTCCATATTCTAGACCCCCTTATACTACCAATACTCCCCAAAATATCTTAGTTTCACCTTAATTCTCTCATATGATATCTTAAAGAAATAAGCTCTTTATATAATTCAATGGTGGTAGCCCATTTTCCCTCTAAAAGTATGATGACATAAAATTTTCATCCTTAAAGAGAATCCTATCCTTTTCTAGTGAAAAATCCACAACACCTATTAAATACATCTAATATGTTTTAAACATCTATTCAATTCACCATGTCACCCATGATCATGTAGATGTTAGGCTTCTAGATACATCTTTGAAGTCAAGATCTCTCTAATGATATAAAGGTATACAACTAGTATCTATCCATAATTGGGATGAGTTGGGAGAAATATTGTGCCAGTATTTCAAGTCTAAGATTGACCACCTTTCACTCATGGAATAACTAGGCACGATTAAGAGAACTCCACATGAATATATGGGGGCCTTAAATTTTAGATTCCATAAGACATGGGATAGAGCCTCATAACTATTTAAACCTACCCTTAACACTAAATTATTATAGTATTTGAGATCCTTAAATAGTGATATATAAGTGATGATCCAATATATAGGGGGTACAACTCTCCTTGATATATATGGTATTCCCATTAAGGCTGAAAATTCCCTCATGCATGCTAGGAAAATTACCCCAAGGCCTTGCTTTCTACATTTTATATAAGTTCCCCTTACACCAACCACTCAACCCACTTTGGCACCTATTTTAATAACAAACAAACAACTAGCTAATAAAGGGATAACTCCTCATAGTGAACTAAATGAGGTGAAATTAGTATTATAGAGCCTTTATAATGAATTAGTTATTTTGAAGAGGTATAAAATGTAGAATATTAAGCCTTATAAATCATCCAATCAACCCTTCTAGCC
This sequence comes from Torreya grandis, assembly GCA_037957365.1. NCBI lineage: Eukaryota > Viridiplantae > Streptophyta > Pinopsida > Cupressales > Taxaceae > Torreya > Torreya grandis. The sequence continues at coordinate 606,821 of JARHVA010004890.1, forward strand.
TAATATACAACCCTATTAGGGTAATTCTCAGGCACAGGGAAATATTACTCATGTTAGGCCTTATAATAGCCACAACCCCAACATTTCTAATACCTCAAAGGTAATCTTGCCCATGTAGAATAGCTTAGTGTAGGATTATGAATTGTGACTTCATTACAACGAAATTAATAATTAGATAGCTTGTGTAAATGGAGTGATCAATTAAGATCAAATGGTTCATAGTGTGGCATATTCCGAAAGACAAACATGTAAATTATAAAGAAGGTGAATTTTGTAGTATAAATCAAAGTAAAACTCCAATAAAAGGTATAAATATTGTAGCATACAACATAAAGATTAAGAAAAGGGTAATGGAGGGAGATCCATATATCTCAATTAGTCAAGTTATAGATCCACATGATTCTCAGGAGAATTCCAAGGGGAAGATAGTTGTAGATCCACCTAAATCATAATTAAATTAGGTTGTTCAAAGGGAATCAAAACCTCAAATTAGTGAAAATTAGAGAGGGGAGGTTATTATTCCTAAGAACTATTAGAAATGAGTTCCACCCTAAAAATCAGCTCCAATCCACTCAAGTTTAAGGTGTAGTTGTTGATTCTAAGGTACAACCAAAGTATGGTAGTGTTCCTTTCAATATCACTAAGCAAATGAAGAAAAATGTAAATATCTCCATGTAGGAAACATTGTACATTCTAGGACAAAAATATTTTTTAAAAGAAAAATTGTTTAACCTTAATATTTTAGTTGGACTAGTAAGGGAGGTAAAATTAGTCCTTATTAATGCACCTCATCCTAAGGGAGTTTTGATACTTAAAGTTTTCACCTCAAATTTGAGAGTCAATCTATGAGAAGATTTATAGGTGTGGGACCATGTGCAGTTTGTAAAGTGACTTAAAATATTTTAGAAGTTGGCCCTTAATTTTGTTTGGAAGATGAAAAGGGATAGAAAGAAAACACCAAATAACATGAAATTAAACCTAAGGTGATGCATCAAAGGATTTAGAATTTTTCTTAAACTTGCATAAAATATCACAAAAATTTAAACACTATAGATCCAAAAGGAGCTTAATGGAATGAATTAAAATATATATCATAATAAAAGGTATACACTATAGAAGAAGAAGAAAAGAGACAGTAAATGGAGATAAACTTAATTCTAAATAACACCTAACAGCACATCCTCTTTATTATGGATAGGGAACTGAATATGAAGGGTTATAGAAGAAATATATGAAGCATCCACTAACATCCATGATGTATACCTATTAAATTTGTATAACTAAGAACTCTTTCTACTATTCTCTAGTCTATAATTTTTGTATAAAGAAACAATAGTGTGCAAGTCAAAATTGCTAGCCATTGCTAATGGGGAAGAAACTTGAATATATAGGTGGAGTGACTACTCAAAGGTATGATATATGGAGATTCCCATACTCACCCATGATGTTGTTACAACTAAAGATGACCTAGAACTCATGAGTGTATTTACCTAACAAATCCTAAAAATAACACAACTACGTTTTCCTATTATGGCCACTACACTCAAGAGAAGTAGGGTGGCTAATTGGATGTCAGCTTTTGGAGTTGTCTACCAATTGATACCATCCTTGGATGAGTGTGGGGATGAAACATTTTATATTAGTACTTATATAAAGGTATTGAGGTCCCAATAGGTGTGATTGAGTGTAAAAGTGCCATGTGATGAAGCTGTGACTGGATATCACATTAACTACTCTAAAGGCCACCCCCTTTTTATGTCACCAAAAAATGGCACTGATCTAAGACATGTGCTAAATTAAAACATTTTAGGGAGTGAGGGGTGATATGTGTGGAGTTATAACTCCTCTATAAGACACATACTTCTCTAAGCTAGGTGAGCATTGAACGATCACATGGAGACAATGGGAAGAGGATAACACTTTGTAAAAAGAAAAATGAGGAAAGGGGATCAAAGATAGAAAAAGGGATAAAAGGGGGGAAAAGATGAGAGGAATTAAGGAACTTATTAATACTAAGTGAATCCAAAGTCATAACTTAACATGCTCCAAAAATTATCAATTGTGGATTTATGATCTATAGTTCTTGGCAACTCACATGGGAGTCTACCTATGGATGAGAGAACCCAAAACTATGGTTCTTATACTAGTTAAGGAAAAAGTCTTCAAAATTGGGGGGAAGATTTACATTTATAACTTTTTTAGGGATACCTTTGAGGGTGCCCACTCTTCATCCTTTGGCTAGGTCTTTTTATTGAGATCCTCGAAGGTTCTATCCAAGTCAAATATATACTAAAAGAAGATGCTTCCTAGGCATTCAACCACTACCAAGATCTAAAACTCTAGCTAAGAGAGTAAGTGAAAAATATTCTCCACTTTAAAATTATTGGGAGTTTGACTGAGGGATGTGAAAATAGACTGGTCATTCTATTTTTGTTTGAGAAACACCTTGATCTAATCCTTAGGGAGAACACTATTATCAGCCAAGAAAGGAGAGGAGAGCCCCAGATAGACCAATTTTTCTATAAATCCCTTCTTTTTTTGGACCATTTATTCTAAGGCATTGAGGAATGCTTTACATTTTTTTGCACCTTATTATATCTTAGGAACTCATTCACCTTTTCTACCACCTACCATTGATCAACCACTATTGCTATATATAAAGCCTTAGGAGAGGCATTGCAGATCTTCTAAAGTAGACTTTATGAGTTTGGGACCTTAGGGGTGATGAAGGTGATCATTATTTTATATATGAGCTTACCTAGGTGGTCAGATTTTGTGCATTAGTGATGGAAACAAGTGTCACTTTTAAGGTTACTATCATGACCTTAATCCATTCCCAATAATACCTATATAATTCTTGGACCAGGGGAAATATTTTTATGCCCTAAGGGCAAGTGGAAAGATTGTTTTTTGGTATCCTGATCCCCTAGTCTTTGATTGAAGAGTCTTGTTATGACAATTTCTAGAGTAGTTGCAGTACCCAATCTATTTTAGATAGATTCTCATGAATTGTAGACAATTATGCCTTTACCTCTTGTAGTCTAGTTTTAGTAGCCACCTACTTGTTAGCCTCAACTTGGAAGATTTCCATCATGATGTGGCTTTAGAGGTCATTTATTGCCTAGTTGAGGTCAATATGCTTGGATTTAGCCTCAGCCTTAAGGTGTTCAATCGTGGCCTTGACTTTGGTAAGTTCTTTCTTAGCTTTTTCTAGTTGATGAGCCACCTTGACATAGTCTGTAGTTATTAACCTCTATATTTATTCCATAATCTTGACCCTATTAATGGGATAGGCTTGTTTGAGGTTAATCATAATGACTTGAATGGTTTAATCCCCTAGTGACAAATATCTATTTTTGGGGCTTAATTACCTAAAGGGTTAGATGGGTGACCAGGAGGGACTATTTTTTGGGGACATAACATGACTACATTTGGGGTTGGGTTTTAGATTTATCCCATTTTACCCTCTTATTTTCTATCTAGGCCATATGAATCACCCTAATTACATCTATCTATTTTTAAATTTGATCTGGTGCTTGGATGATTTTAACTACATAATGGGTTCCTTGAGGTAGTGTGAATAAGATAGATAGTTTCTACTATGAAGCAATGAACCCTACTCCTATGGGATTAAGCAAACAAATAATTAAAGATGAAGTTTAAAATTGTGGGAGCCCATGGGGTAGGGAGAAAAGTGAATGTGTGAAGAGTGAGGATGAGGTTGATGATGATGATGATGATAAGGTAGTGATAAAAGGCATGAGGGAAGAGATGAAAAAGATAGAAGAGAATGGGTCAGCCTTGGTAGTAGAATGAGGGGACAAGGAGAATATTAGGGATTATGAAGTATTAGGTTAGGCAATGAGAATTACTACAACTTTTAGTGGGGTTGTCAAGGCTAAAGAAGGGGTGACAATAAGAGATAGAGTGCTTGGTTGGGTGGTAGATGTCACCACAACTTGTGCCAAATCTATGGAAGATGATGAGGAAGTGGCATAAGAGGTAGAGGTGGAAAGGAGAGGATCAACAAGTTAGGCCTTATTATATGGAGGGGTGATGGGAAGAGTGGGTGCCTTAATCCAATTGAGTTGAGATGGCCCAACCATGAGGTTTTAGGGGGATCTTGTTGATATTATAAGGCTATGGTAGAATGGGGCAAGGATTATTGCCATGTTGGTGGGGGTTGGGCCATCATGGTTTCTGATTTTTCTTTTCTTAGATAGGTGTCCCCTATCTCTTATTCTAGGGTATCTTCTTCTTTTCCATCTTTAAGCACTTGAATATCTAACATGGAATCCCCTTCCATGATATAATCATTCTCTTTTAAGTGGGCCTTATCCCATATCTCTTCAAATTTCTCATTCAGGGCATCTTCATACAAAGTAATATGTGGTTTTTTAAATTCATATCTATACTTTAGAAAGGTCTATTTCTTCTCTTTACTTTAGCCTAAGGTATTTAACCACTACTTCATCCCCCTCGATAGCTTATTAATGGGGTCAAAGTTCTAGAACTTATCATAAAATTTATCCCATTATTTAGGGGTGTCTTAAGAGATTAGAGCCAAGTCTACATAGTTTTGAGGGAAATAGTATATGGGCAACTTCCTTTTCTCCAAATATGGTTGGATTTGATATTTGTGTACACTAGCAATCTTTAATCTTGTTATATATCCCATTGGTTCATAATCCCAATGGTCATCTATTAGGTCTAGGCCTAATTCAACTAGCTTAGCTATAAGGAAATGTTCTTTGTGCCTTTTATGCACTATGATGCCATCCTTTTAAAAAGGAATGTCATATAGCCCATTTTTATTCTTTCCTACCACATAAAATAAGTCCACATTATCAAGTTGTTATGCCAATTTGAGGGTTAGGGTCCTATCATTTAACATATGGGGAAGTTATAAAGGCTCCCTCACAAACCCATGTGCTTAGATGAATGAGAAATTGTCCCCCTAAAACCAATAAACTAGGACCTTACTACCTTTGAGCCATGCTTATTGTTCATTTATAATTTGGAGCATGACATCTTACCCACTAAGATATGTGATAAATAGAGCCATAAACCTCTCCAAGAACTCATAGTAGTATATCACGATCGATAATACATGGGTCTAGACAGTGACCAGGGTGTTGATACTAGGGAAAATATCTATGTCCATGGTGTTTAGTTGAAGACATTTAGAGAAGAACTTGTAGTGATGGTACAATATAAATTGCATAAGGTAAGATGAATATTAGAAGGTACTTAATATCAAGAAATTTTACATCTTTTATCTCATCATGGAGGTGATGGATTTGATGAAATCCATCTAGAAAGTTTACACATTCTCTATCATCGACTTGAGAAAGATTTTTCCCAACTAAAATTCTTCAACATTGGTGTCAGCATCCATGGCCAAGATGAACACTAGCATAGACATGGTATCCTTTACATGTTGTATAGGGAAAGATAATAGGTGTAAGGGCATGGGAGGCACTTCTATGATCTTTTGGTTGAGAAAGGATTTAAGGAAATGTGCCTTATCCTCCACTTTGGAGTCTCAAATGATTTAGAGGCTCTCAATTCTATAGATGATAGTGTTGAGATCATGTGGGAGTCAAAGCATTACTATAATATTGTCTACACCAATCTTGACCTTAAGGTAGACACCTCTTATGATTATACCATTTTTAGCATCATAAATTTTAGTACAGAGGATGATGATCTCAGGGCAAGGGTGCACATAGGGAACAATGTGTTATGATAAGGTTTAGTTCAAAATTTTTCATCTGAAGGAGGGATACTTCTTACTACTAATTTTGTCAAGCATTAGAGCATAAGTACCCTCCCTCATATTTTTAGGGTTATGGTCCAAATTTGGATCAAATATCTCATCCATCAATTCAATCACCAAATCATTATCTTTATAAGGTCCCTTTATGGATGACAAGGTATTAGGGACTTTCCCTTTTGATTTAGTGGGGGTCGAAGCATATGATTTGGTCATGGTGTATGTAGGAGGAGGGGTCCCCCTAATGCTTAAACCATGAGATCTCTTTTTTGATGGGTGCTTCCCACTTCTTGAAGAGGATGTAGAAGATTACCTTACATAAGAATATGAAGATTAACTCTCAAGATAATTCTTTGCCTTTTATAGGAAAACTAGGTCGATGTTTTTGCGAGTTCCCTTTAATTTTAAAGTTTATTTTTGTGTTTGCTTCAATTTCTCGATGCTTTATTTAAAATTAAAAATGTCAAGTGTTTTCCTTAAAGTGGGAGGTGGCAGATTTATGCACTAGTTCCAATATGCATATCATAATGGGGAATTTAAAAATGAATGTTATCATAAATGTTAATAGTAGTACACACACTCAAGGTACCACCTCATAAAATATTTATGGTGATCCTTATGGGGAATCATGTGTAATGGATCACCTTGACATTAATGATATGGAAAGTTGGTAGATAACCATCTTTTATAGAATGTTTTAAACATGTAAATAGATTAAGAGAAGATGCATGGTGATCTCATTAACCACTTATGCCAATAACACTTATTTGGAAAAGAAACAATAAATAAAAGAACATAAAGGGAAAATAATGACAAGGAGAGGAAACATAACAAAGTGGAAAGGAAACTATCTAATATGTGTAAGGGATGATAGTAAGTCAAATGAAATTCTTCAAGTTGATCCCATTAATGGGGATCTCTAAGACATTTCCCTCTAAATATTCTAGTTTGAAATAATTTCCCCATTGATCGCTAATGATGCGAAAGGGTCCTCTCCATAGAGAATCAAATTTCACAAGTTTACCTAGTTTAGTGGCCCTTTCATCATATTTAAGGACTAGGTCCTCAAGTTTGAATCTTGGATCTAATGACTTCTTATCGAACCACTACTTTATTGATTGATATCAAATAATCCTTGTGTTACCTATTAGGTCCCTTGACTCCTAGAGATTGAGTAATTCAACAAGCCAAACCTACATCACTCCATTGTCTTTGATCTTGATAACCTTCAATAGGTATTAGATGGGGATTTTTTGATGACACTAACACCACTTATCTTTTATACACCATCTCATATGGATAAGTTTTTAAAATTTGCTTAGGGGTGATGTGATCTGCTCATAGAATCATTCTCACATACAAGTGTCAGTCTCTCTACTTGTTGTTACCTATTCTTTTTATTAATCAGATCAATTTATTATTGGTATAATATACCAATCCATTTACCTATGGGTAGTAATTAGATGAAGTTTTTAAGAAAATTCCATTCTACAGTAAAAAATTGGAGATCTTACATCCAAGGAAAGCTTTCACATTATTTGAAATGATCATTTTTGGCAAGCCAAACATAGCCACAAGCTCTTCTTAGAAGTTGAGAATCACATTCTTTATTGCCTCTTTTAGTGGGATTGCTTCAATCCACTTGGTGAAGTAATCAATGGATATTAGTATCCAATTATGAACTATGTTGGAGATTGGGTTGATCATTTTGATAAAGTTTAGGCCCCATTATACAAAGGGTTCATCAGTCACAATCAGATTGAACAACATGGCCAAGTTTTTCCTTTTTCCCATGAAGAATTGAAAAATTTGGCATCTCTTGACTGCCTAATGATAGTCTAAGAAGAGGGTTGGCCAATATTATCCTACTTGTATGATCTTAGTTACAATAGTCTTGGCTAAGAAATGGCTACTCATAGGAGTGAAATGCATCTCCTATAGAATCCTTTCTACTTGGGGCTTGCCAACACACCTGAGAAATTCCCCATCAAATTTTCTCTTAATTAAGACTCCTTGGACTAGTGTATGGCTAGACCTTAGTAATATATAAAAAATTCTTATGAGTAGGGAGACCACTAGAATAATTACTAGTTTACATGAAGTGAATATAGTTAGTCACCTAAGATTCTTCATCTTTGAACTAGTTTATTAAGGTTGTTTCCATCATGTCTTATCCTTTCACTAGGAGATCTATGCACTAGGATAGGTACTCATAAATTATTTTTCCTCTAATTACCTTGGTTGGCCTGACTTAAATTTCACATTCTAGGATCATGGTGATCTAGTTGGCCCTCTTCTATAGAATTTCACCCTCTATGATGTACTCACACACATTGAGATGTGTAACGTACACCATTATATTATTTCTCACCATAAGGTACCTAAACTTTTTAAGGCCCTTAATGATAGTGAAGTCTTATTTCTCTATGAAATTACATTTAAATCCATTCCTAAACAAAGTTTTGGAAAATAATATGATCAAGTGTTCTTCTTTACCCTCCTATTTATTTTGAGTTAATATTACCACAAGGCTATGCTCACTTATATACACATACAAAATAAGATATTTGGAAAATTTGGGCTTAATGAGTAAAATGTTGTTTTTTATTTGAGCATCCATTTGAAATATTGGTCCTTTTGTAGCATCAACATGATTGGTATGATCGTTGAATGTACTAATAAAATTGGTCTTTCTAAGGAAAAATTGAACTTCATTTTTATTAACTAGTTAGGCCAATTCCTTTATGGATTTTATCCTCTCCAAGCTAATATCAATCCCATATTTGGACACTATGTATCCAAGAATATTACTTTGAGGGACTCCAAAGACACATTTTTTGGGTTTTAAAGACACTCTAAAATATTGGCACCTCTAACAAAAATTTTCTAGATGATCAAAGTGGTCCTATTTACTTTTTGAAAATATGGTGAGATCATCTAGGTAGATGAGGATGATCTCATTGATTAATCCTTGAAAACCACATCTATTAATCAATGGAATGTTGCCTTGACATTAAAGTGTTAAAAATGCATCTTCACATACGTTAATCTCTCCCACTTCATAGTGAAGGTGGTTTTGTGTTGGTCATCTTCCTTTACCCACACTTGATTGTACCTAGATAATACATCTAAGAGGGAAAACATCTCTATGCCTACTACCATTTAGAGGATCTACTCCATGTAAGGGATGGGGTAATGATATTTTAAGGATGTCCTATTTAGGTTTTAAAAATCTATGCACAATCATATTTATCCACTTTTCTTTTTCAAAGGGACTAGGTTAGATACCCAAGTTGAATGTTTGATTGGATAGGTAATATTTTAATCAACTAGCTTCTTATGATCTTAGGCCATTAGGGATTTAATATTCAAAATCACTCTCCACTATTTTTTGAAAACTCCTTTGGCTCCTTCACGCTAAGTAGATGGTGTGATAAATGACTTATTAGTTATATCATTTTGGGTCATCATAAATCCAAGTAATGACACCTTTATATCTATCACAAAATAAATCAACCACTCCTTATCCCTCTGAGGAACTTCTTTTTTGACCCTTAATTTTCTTCTACCTCCAACATCAAGTTTATAGTAATCACCTTTGTTTGTGACAACCTTGTGCTTGTCATTTCTTGCATCATCAAAGTTGAAGAGGTTTTCTAGAGTGATAAGTCCCTTTGGTAATTTTTGGTCTTCAACTACATGATTTCGTATTTGTATTCCTCTTTAATGTTTGACTATAGTTTCTCCATGAACTTGCAAGATTATTGAAGTAATATTGTGATTTGAGCATCACTCTAAAAAACTTGCCAATTTAGGCTAATATTTAGGATTACAGGCTTGATGATGATCTACACTACTTGTTCATTAGTGAATAGGTCTATTAGTGGGTCAAATTAAGATCCTACCATTTCTATTCTATCAGCTTTTACATTTGAGATCCTCAACATGATTTGGATATTAAAGGTCTTAATTAGGTCTCATATGTGGTGACAATAAAACCTCATATGTAAATTCTTCATTGTAGCCATCCCTCTTACTTGTCTTACAACTAGTTTAGAGTCATTGAAGACCTTCAAATTCTTTATGACCATACACTTAGTGAGGTTGAGACCATGGACCAAGGCCTCATATTTTACTTTGTTTTTTGTGTAGGTAAAATGAAAACAAAAATCCCAAAGAATATCTTCCTTGAAAGGAGATGTTAGTTGGATACCAATTATAGAGATGATCTTGTATTTCATGCCATCAAAATGCAAAGCTAGAGTTTGGGTTCATCCTTCCCCTTCTTGATTTAGTCTTCTTGATCCTTTGTGAATTTGGGAAGGACTTTGTCTTCATTGTGGATGAAGGCCTCAAAATTGATGGCATTAATGTTTACAAATGGGTCATTCTTAATGAACTCATTGATGAGGACCTCTTCCTCTGAGCTTCTATCATCTACCACCTTTTCTTCCTTAAGCATATCTACATAATGTGTCTCTATCCTTCAAATAGAGGTATGTGATGCCTCAAAATTCACCATTACTTCATCCAATTTGTGCTCAAGATGGAAGGGTTTGGATAACACCTTTATCTTTGAACCATATTTGGTCTTTAGAATTAAATGGGACCAGTGTAGTGATAGGTATTGACCAATTTTGGTGGTGAAATATCTTGATAGACATATCCCAAAGATAGGTGGGATGTCTATAAACACATATTATGGTACAGTGATGCTTGGATTGGAATATAGCATAAGATGAAGATCCTTGATTATTATTAAGGTTTAATCCTTTTTCCCATCTAGTTACGTCACCCCCTTATTCAAGGGTTCATACTTTAATTGTATCACGTTGGATATCTATTTGGGAATCATTATCATACTATTGATTGAGTTGATCATGGAGTTTTGAAAGAAATTCTTAATCGTAATCAAAGTAAAATAGAATAGGGAATGTTTTGACTTGCTTACCTCTTCCTTAGTATTGATGAATGCAAAGGGTATCTGACATTATGCGTTCATGATAGTTCCCTTCTCCTTTTACTTCACATGCTCTATGGGTGATTTTTTCTATGTGGGATCCTCCTTTTCCTCCAAGGTTCTCTTTAATAAGTTATTTTATTCATGGATGGATAAAACATCCCAAAGGGAAATGTTAACTGATGCCTTCTTTAGTTGCTCCTCCATGTTATATGACTTTGGGGGTAGGCTGTCAGGATCCTTTGGCTTGTTTCACATCAATTCACCATGCCTCTAATAGGGTGCCAGTAGAGGCTGAGGTGTTGGATCCTTTTCAAAGGTTACTTTATGCCTTGTATAGGTTTTGAGGCTCTTAACTAGCCTCTTCTTTGACCGTGTGAAGTAGTTACATTTTACTTGAAATGGTTTATACATGAGAACCTCATTTGAAAATACCATGCCTTCATCTTCTACCTAAGAGAATAGCACATGTTTTTAAACTATTTTTTGCTCTTGTTTTAGGTACATACCCTAAATTTTCACCATCGAGATATCATTTTAAACATTCAAGGACTAGAAGGTATAAGCTAAATATGGAGGATTTTCCTACCATCTCTGTTTAGTGATATTTTATTATAAGTTTCCCTATGGAAAATTTTAGATACCATAAGGCTTATTACAAGGGAAATAACATGAATTTGAGTCATCTATGAATTTATTCTTTCTATCCACCAATTCTGTACTCAAGCTCCACACTATTGTATACAATAAATCTAAGACCACAACCATTTGATTGATAGGTTATGTCTTATGGTTTGTCACCTGATGGTTTGTTTCTTGGTTATTCAACCCTTAGTAGTTGGGACTATGCCTCTCTTGGTACTAGTTATATTAGTAAAGAGGTCTCCTCTATTGGTATTTATTATAGGAAGTTTTTAGAAGAGTGGTTTGTTACCTTTTGAGATTTATGATCCCATGATAGAAGTTACTAAAAATACTCTTCATATCATTCATCTCAATAGTCAATGAGGATGTGACAAATGTAACCACCTATGTGGGTAGGTATGCATACATGGAAAGAGGTAGGGCTCCTGAAGTTCCTGACTTTTCTTCCTACAAAGGCAATTATATCTTAGGGAACATCATCATTAGTGGTTGAGGAGTAATACTTATCTCATTGATTAGGTTGTTTTCCACCTTTATCATGATGTCATATGCATCTGACAGTGTTTGGCCTTAGAGTGAATGGATCATGACCATGATATATAAATTAAGGGCCTTTAGATAAAAGACAATGGGCATCCCCAAAGGTAGATGGGCTACAAACAATATTATTTTCTAGGTCTTTTCAAATATAGTACTAAAATTGACCATGGATTCTTATAGACCCATTTTGATGGTTATGAATTATTGTAAAATGGAAGATTGATCTATCTTTTCATTTAATTGCTCAAATAATTTGTCACCTATGTCATCCTAGGTGGTGATGGAGTTGACCATAAATGATATATAATAATCTAGGGCTCATCCTTTGAAATAGGTAGCTAGTAGTCTCAAAGATACATTTTGGGTGTTGATGTAGTGGATGGTGCACACATTAGCCACATCTTAGAGGTGTTCCTCGATCATCGTCTTCAAATATTATCCTAAAAAATTTGGGAGTGTCTTGAAAGAATCTGAAGGTATGGGGTACCATTGGGTTGGGGTTTTCAATAGGATTAGATGGCTTCCACTCTCTCATGACATGAAATTTCTTTGTACAGGATGTGTCATTCACTATTATTTATGTGGCTATTGATATTATGGTTATTGTGTAGCACTATACCTTGGGACTCTTTGGAGGGTAGGAATTCACAAAGGTGATATAAGTAAATTTGTATTTATCATAGTCTATAACCTTTTTATGGGTCTATTGATCATAAAATTGAGAATCTAATCTAGGAAACTAGTGGATCATTTAATCAGGTGTGCCAGAAAAGAAAAAAAATTGTTGATGCCTAGAGTTCACACCTCAAGATAGATATCTAATCTATGGGAAGCTTTACAAGTGTGGGACCATGTTTGATCTATAAAGTGACCTCTAGGATTTATAATCTAGATATTCATTATGTTTGGGGGATGAAAAGGGACATAAAAAAAACACCAAATAACTTGAAAGTAAACCTAACTAAGGTGATGCACCAGAAGATTTAAGATTTTTCATAAACTTGCATAAAATAGTTTCAAACTTTAAATTTTGTAGATCAAAAAGTAGCTTAAATTCATGAATTAAGATCTACAACATAAGAAAATGTATACACTATAGAATAAAAAAAGAGATAGTAAATAGAGATAAACTTAATTCCAAATAACACATAAGATCACATCCTCTTCATTATGGATAGGGAACTAAATACAAAGGGCCATAAAAGGCACATATGAAGCATCCACTAAATCCATGAGGTGTACCTATTAATATTTCATAACTAAGAAATTTTTATACTATTCTATAGTCTATAATGGCTATATAAATAAATAATAGTGTGAACGGCAAAATCTCTAGCCCTTGTCGATGGGGAAGACACTTGAATATATAGGTAGAATGACTTCTCAAAGATATGAAAGCTGGAGATTCCCCCACTCACCCATGATGATGTTATAACTAAATATGACATAGAAATCATGAGTTCAATTACCTCTCAAATCCAAAAAATAGTGAAACTACCTCTTCTTATTATGGCCACTTGTCTCAAGGGAAATAGGGTGGTTAACTGTGTGATAGCTTCTAGAGTTTTCTACCAATTAATACCCTCCATGGATGAGTGAAGGGCTGATACACATTATATTAGTGCTTCTCTAGATGGACTAAGGGCCCAATAGGTGAGATTGACCACATGACTGCCATGTAGAGAAGTCATGATTAGATATTACGTTAACTACTCCAAAGGCCCCCCCTTTTGGTATCACCAACCAATGGCATTGCTTTGAGGCCTATGCCAAAGTAAATCATTTAGGGAGCATGAGGCAACACATGTGGAGTTGGTATTCCTCCATGAGGGGATAAATATGTTTCCAAGTTGGGTAAGCATCAAGACACCATATGGAGACATCAAGAAGAGGCTAGCACTTTTCAAAAATAAAAATGAGGAAAGGGGCCCAAAGATGGAAAAGGGACCAAAATGGGAGAAAAGTTGAGAGGTGTTGAGGAACTAATTACTATCTGGTGAATCCAAAATCATAACTTGAACTAATCTAAAAAATTTCAATTATGGATTTATGATCCACAAGGAGAACATTCAAACTTAAATGTTAAACCTCCTCCCTTACACCTTTCTCTAATCTTAGGTGACTACTTGGTTCATAACTATGTGATTGACTATGGTGCAATTATTTTTATGATTTTTAAGCAAGTGAATGGAAAACAAGGCTTGAAGTAAGAACCAAACACTAAAGGATTATTTTAATTAGATGGTAAAACCACCAAAATAATTGGTGTGATTAAGGGATTAAGTCTTACCTTGTATGCTTATCCCAATTTATCAATACTTTAATATGTTTACATTATAGATTTACCACCTTATTTTATATTATGCCTATTTAAAGACTTCATAGGTAAGATTGGGGGCTACTTGTCATAATATTAATCTCACATGTTTTTAAGGATAAGGTATGGTAGTAGAGTCATTATCAATTTTGAATCAATTTCTAGATATCACATAGATCCATATATGTCCAACGTTTACACTACTAATTGCACAATTCTTAATCAAGAAGAGCATGTCCTAGATCATAAACTAGTAACACATCTTGAAGGCATCCCTAATATTTTATTTTATGAATAGGGAAATGAAAATAATTAATATGGTCCCTCTAAGATCATTAAATAAATTGATTTAGGCACTTACATCTTGCATGAGGAGGATGATATTCATGATGGGGATACTACACTAGTGGAAGAAGTTTTTGATTGTTATTTTGATGATTAGGCTAAAGTTTGTCATGAAATTGATCTATGTGACTATAAGGAAGATACATGTTTAATCCACTATAGTATACATTAATAAGGCATTTCTATACCAACTCTAATAAAGCTAAAATAGAACCTTGATGAAGTGTGTCAATGGTGTTTTGATCTCATTAAAGAGTTTGAGGTTATCACCAAGCTAGATGAAGACATGAATGAGGTTGTAGCAAGTGAGGATCATCTTAAAATTCCAAAAAAAAAAATTCTATCTAGTCTTATAAAGCCTCAATATGATCTTAGTGAAACATGGCAGGAGTGCTTTGATCTCCTTGAAGAATTGGAAACTTTAGTAGGCCAATGGAACCTAAGGAATAGTATAAGGATGACAATAGAGTTACATTAGTCACATCTCAGTTTGATAGGCCCAAAAACTTCATGAAATATCAAGATCAAGATCAACTTGTCAAATCAATGGTGAGGCTTTTTATCCTAAACAATCAAGTAGGTTGTCCTAGTCTTGATGACGATTTCTAAATTTCTCTTTTCTTTTAAGAGGATACTCAGGTTTTATTCAAAAATTAATCAAATTTTTAATATATATGATGACAAAACTATGAAATTAAAGGTTAATGACTTAATAGGATCATTATCAGTATAAAAATTATTATTAACCTAGTTAAGTAGTTAGAAAGCAAGCAAGTGATACTGGTGATCAAAGAGGGATAAAATAGGATAATAGTCATTGCCAAGGAACCACTCTTAAGAGCTAGTATGTCAAGTATTTAATCTACAAAACAAACTTTCACCTACCCCTATCAATTACATGTTTATGTACTTGCATGGAGTAGAAAATATTTTAGAGGGTTTTACTTTGATCTAGGTTGAGTGAGTCACTTTTAGAGCCATTGTATGTAGTGTGATAGTTTTCTAATTCTTCCAAGTGTTGTAGCATATTGCTTTTTGAGTATTATAGTGTTTCCTCATCTCTCTAAGTGCTTCAACACAATTGTTATTTTTTAGCTTCTTTGTTTTATATTTTGGATGTAATTTCAAGTTTTTTCAAGGCTATTCCATTATGTTATAGTCATGATTATAACTTCAGAATTAAATCTTAAAGATGATTATATGACTGCATGCCCAATGTATGCTTAAGGAAACTAGTTTAGGTATTTAGACAAGCAAGCACACCTCATAATTCATCAAAATGTTGGATATATTATCCATCCTTGGACTTTGACACTTGAAATGCTTAGAGAGGGTCATTTTTTACCAAGATAAGATGAGTACAACCCTTTAAATCACCTTCATGATTATTATCTTGGTTCAAGAATAGGTATGCATAAATCATTAAGGTTCCTTGTACTTTTTCTCCATCGAATGAGTCTTTCAATCATTGTTGGAGTCATGGTATATATTAAGCTTATTAAAGATTCCATTTGTATGGTTTTGAATGTATGTGTGTGTGTCAAGGTATTTTATAAGGTCTTCAATATTTTCAAGCCTTTGTTCATTTCTAAATAACACCCAAAGTGCTCCTTAGTGCCTAGTCTTAAAATAAATCCTAACATGTCATCTTAAGGTTATGATGTCCTAATAATGCATGTTTGAAAACTGAAAATATGAGATAATTTTCAAGATTGAATCCATCCAAAAAGAGTATAATGTTTTTTTTAGCATCATATTATCCTTGTATAGGTTTATTCAAGTGCCTTTTGATGAAGAATAAGGTCAAAAAGAATTTTAAGAGGCATAATAAGGTCATAAATACACTAAATGGTCCCATTTGAGGTCTCATAAAGTAATCCTGACATGTAAAGACTCATTTAGAATCCTCCATCCCATACAAATGGTCAAAAGGGTGTTGAACCTAATGATTCCAATCCATTGTTACTTCTTGGTGATATTCAATTCATTCAATGTGGAGGAGTGCATCAAACAATAGCCAGACCATTATCCATCTCAAGTGTTTTCATGGAATACTCATCATTTTAGGAGTGTTTTATAGGTTTGATGGAGAAATCCTTAAGGTCAAACCACCAAGGTTGATTCTTTCTCATGATCTCAAACTTCTTCAACACCTAAATCTTCAAAATAAAAATTTAAAGTCATTTTTGTAGGTTTATTGATATTATAGTGGATAAGACATCATGATTCAAAGAGTTCACATCCTCTAAACTAGGATTCAATCCCCATAATGAATAAAATTTCACTCATGAAAAAGATGACATGTTTTAAGTAGAATCACATGGATACAATCCATAAAGATAATTTTCATAGAGTTATAGGTCTAGAAAATAATTGGTTATGGTCTTTAATGCATAGGTTACAAGGGATTTTATAGTTTCATACATGGATCTAGGATCTAAAACCTTATCCAAATATTTACATGATGTGTCAAGCCTATTTGATACTTGAACATGTAAAATAAGGCTTAATAAGCCCTTAAACATGAAGGTTAGTAAGAAATTTTAGGGTTTCATGAGGTTAGTACAATATAGGGTCACATTGGGTCCACTTATCATCCTTAAGACCTTACATTCCTTTAAAGAGGAGAATCATGCTCATATACCTCCTAACAAAGTAAAATTGATTTGAAACATTACTCATAGGTACCTATAGGAAATTTTCAAGGGTAAAACATCTCCAATCAACAATTTTATGGATTAATATGGCCATTAGAGAGAATGTAGTTAATATTAAATATTATTATACAAGTATTTAGAGGAAAAAATAATCAAACAGGGCTATGAATAGTCACTAAAAAACCCAAAATTTCCTGTAAACATCTTGAGAAAGACAATTTTTGAGGTTTGAACACATTTATATAATTTAATTTAAAGGAATGGATTTTTAAGGATGTTAGGAGGCCTAGAATACACCATTAAAAGTCATCAATTTTAATCAAGTATATTAGAAACACATCAGATGGCCAGAATATTTTATGTAACCCCTAAACCCTATTAAACACTAGATCCCATGAAGCTACTTCTTGATGTTTTAATAGATAATTTAAAGGAAATTCCTGATGGTTAAAATGTATATAGTTAATTTAAAAATCCCTTGGGATCCCTCCAATAAAGTTTTAGCACATGGGAACCATTCTTAATTTTTCAATGAGGCTCAATCTTGGAAATGAACTCTATAGGTTTATAGACAAGAAAAAAGGTATTCAATGTGTTCTTATGTGTTTTTGTATGAAGAGAAGGGTCATAAACAATCCCAATATATATCCCCTTGAATAAAATACCATATAAAAATTTTAAATACCATGGGAGCCATTGGTAGTCTTGATAAATAAGGTTTTAAGCTTGAAAAGAACTCATGTAGGTTCCAACCAAGAGAGTGGGATATGCAGGCACTAAGGTTCTCTAGAAAGATTTAAATGAAGTGAAATAAGTCTAAAAATTATCTCCACATGATTATAAGATAGTATCCAAGAGGAATAGGGTTAAAAGGATGAAGTATGTATACCAAGTAATAAGGTTTTAAGATCTAAAGAAATAGGCATATATAGGTCTAAAGGCTTCTTGACAACCTTCAAGGTGGTCAAGATTGTAAGGCTAGTTGAGAAAGATTAAAGAGTTGCAGACTCCAAACAAGTTTTATTGTATGGTAAATGTTTAAATTTAATTCTCAAGACTTTTAAAAGATCTTTTATATTAAGGTTTGATTTTTTTTCAAAAGAGGAATAAAAATGTAGAATACTAAAGGAGATCTCATGATTGACAAGAACCCTTAATATTATGCCAGGGTTACAAAAGATATTAATAACACCTATAGGCCTAAAAATATAGTAAGTATACTTTAGGAAAGACAAATAGATTAATTTATATTGAGAATTATTTTAAGGGGTCATTTATGGGTCTTATATTGTATAGTCAAGGCTTGCATAGTAAGTTATGAGTGTATAAGGTAATTAATATAGGTTTTAAGAGTCAAAGAACTTACATGTCTGATGAATAAAGTGTTCATAGTCCTCAAATCCCATAAAAAGGCTTGGAATTCAAATAATAATAACTCCAAACATGTCCTATGAAATTATTCATGATGACAAGTTTTGAATGTCCCCATCACCATAGCAGACACTCACATATAGCTTGCAGGAAGAGGTAAAGATGAGAGTTAAAGGTCTAAAGGACCAAGTGATCATAGAGTATCAAGATTTTAGATATAATTGGTAGTATGGTTAATTTTAATTTCCAATATTATAAACCCCCTTAAGTTTTTTAGTTGAATCTAATTCACATCCTTGTTAAATCTAAATATTTTTAAAAAATGACTTTATAATTTTTTTGTACAATCACTCATCTACATAGTTAAAACAAATATCTTTTGGATTAGATTTTAAAGAGTATCAAAAAATTTACCAAAATTTAATATTATTTCATATTTATATTCATATAAAAGATATATGAAATTTAAAAAAAATCATCTCCATCTAAGTCTATATGAAAAATTTATGACCTAGAGAAGTTGGTGTTCAGTTGCATCACATCATGTCATCAAACAAAACATGGTGTCACCTAGTTACATCATGATGTTACCACTTAATTACATCATGATGCTTCCACCTAGTGAATAATGATGACATCTCCTATAATCATCATTATTCTACCACCTAATAGTATTGATGTTATCAGGTAGCAACATCATGATATTCTTAGGCCCAATGATATGATGTGATGCAACTGAATGCCAACATCATGAGGCCATAAATTTCACATAAAGACTTAGATTCAGATGATTTTTTATGAAATTGCATATCAATTTTATAATAATCTAAATATGTAATAATATTTAGGTTTAGTAAATATTTTATACTATTTTTTCATTTGTACCACAACCTATATGTTCTAACTCTTCAATGCACATAATGACTACCTAAATTATATTGATGATGGAATCATATTTAGTATACATAGGAAAAAGGGGAATATTTTTACTAAAGGTAATTTTTTTGAAATTGATAATACATTTTTTTTAGTTAATATTCTCAATTTTATTGATATTTTACATGATGTTTTACATTTACTGCTTGATGCGATTTTAATGCAAGGAGGATGCAACATGACTCAATATGCACTAATAGTCAGGGGATAATAGTTAGGTGGTGATAATAACTATTAATAAAAATAATTTAAGTAGTGTAAAGATGAATTTAAGTGGCACATTATGTAGTGGGAATATAGGAGAGGGTCATCAAACATTCAAGTGGTTACAGGGATGCTATTAGGTGGATATAAGGATGTTGTCAGGCAACCTCAATATTCAACTTGGTAATGAGGTAAAGAATGAGACTTGGATTTTAACCCATATGAACATATGTAATATATATAGAAGTAAAATTTCATGGCTTACACCATAATTATTTTAAATGATTAGGAATATGACCCCTAAAAAATTTTACATCTTAAAATTTTAGGTGAATGGGTCCTATGTACTACTCCCAAAAAATAGCCAAATACAATTTCCCAAAAAATGAATATTCATGAATTAATTAATATTTGCCACTAATATTTACCTTGATTAGTAGGTGAAATGTTAAATTATTATAAATTAAAGTTACAAGTTAAATATATACACCTACAAAGTTGTCATGGGAGCATCAAGAAGCTACAAACAATGCTCAAGAGTAAGGTTGCGAGTCTTAGTTACTATTTTTAGAGCTTACAAACTTCAATCAAACTTATTATGCAAAAATCCAAGATCAAATGAAGGTTTTAAGTTTACATAATGTCTAAAGAGATAAAATGAGGACTTATTGAGGCCATCAACATGGAATTATAGATCAATATGTCTTATAATAAACTTTATTGGTGATAAGGAATGAATGTAAGGTATTTTTAAGAACTCCAAGACCACCTGTAAGACTATAAGACAATTTTGAGGCTCCTTAATGGTAAATATGGTCAAGACATACATCCATTCATAACTCATGAATCCCCATGCTCTTTTCAAAGACTCTCAAGACTTTCTTAAAGTTTGTGGTAGTGTTTTATATCTTTTAAGATATTTGGTTAAGATTGATAGGTATGTTTAGGGCTTGCATAGCCTATGGGTATCATGAGAAGATTATTATATGGATCCTTCAAGATCATAAGACATGTTTTGAAAATTTTAGTAGAATTTTATGTTGTTGAAGAAGATTTTAAGATCTAGAGACCTCCTAATCAAGTAATGAATACATAATATTCAAGGTCTAGGTATGAAATACAAGTTTATTGATCTTTCAAAGAGCCCTTATGAGTATATATGGTGAACAAATAGCTTCTATACCTCACTTAGATAACCTCACATGGATTTAAAGATGAATCTCAACTAGATTATTATCTTACATCCTATCAAGCATGATAATAGGTGAAGTAAATCATGATTGAAGGGAATGAAATAAGATGAAGGATTTGAAACTAATCCTAGAGAGATGTAACTCCCTCAATGGATTAGAGTGATGGTCAACACAAGCCAACCATAAATCAAATTAGGCATACAATATTCCCTCTCAAGTCAAACCTTAAACATGAATAAGAGGTGGAGATGGATGAGTTGAGGCCATTAACATAACAAGAGTCATGTCTTCCAAGAGTGGAGCAACCAATTGACCAAATCATGAATTTCAAAGCACTCCTAATGATAAAAATGGAAAAAATTAAGCCTTCTCCTCCACTCCTATGCCCATATTCTATGAGGGACCATCAAAGTGGTAGGACTAGTGTGTTTATGAGAGGTGAATGTTCCTAATTTCCACATGTTTCTTCTCTTACATGATCTAAATTATGATGTAAAAACTAAATTTATGTAGTCTAGTAGTGATTTTTTATTTTATATACTCTCATTTATTATAAATATGGTTGGAAATGACTTATTTTTGAATCCCTCTACTAGGTATAGAAAAAATCTACTTTTGTATAGACTTAAAATGCTATATTAAGGCCTTTATATTAATAAATGGATGGATATTACCTTCTCCATGATTTTATCATTTGTGATTTTAGTGTTTTTTTGATCTACATTTGTGTTAGAAAGTGTTATCCCTATTGTATGTCCGTTTACCTTCACCTTGTTGTAATTAGATAAGTCTTTTATAGGTCATATGCTGTGTTATAGATGGTTATGCAAGTTATTAGTTGTGGAAGTTCACTAATGATTTATTGTGTATGAAATATTATCCATTCACTCTAGTTATAACATAGGCCACCACCTTTACATGAAACACTTCTTTAAGAGACACCCAATTTGGAGATTATGTAGGATAGAATTTAGTGTTTTTATGTTATTTTAGTTGGGTATATGAGATTTTGAAATATAGTTAAATCATGTCATTTCCAATTTTAATATTAATTCTCTCTTTTTTCATGAATAAAAGTCTTAGTGTAGCTTATATAGACTTTGTTTGTGTAGGTTTTAAGGATGCAAGATGATCCTAAATCAAGTTCACTATGGTTTGAGAAGGAGCTAGCCTTCTATAGAGATTCACTCCAATCATAGGTCATCCACAACCTAAGAGTGTTTCCATTGTGTTAGTTGAAACAAGTCTCAATACATGATAATTTACATTTTAATGTGACATGTAATACACTGATGCCAAAAACAATAAACCTTCCCATATCTGGGAATGCATTCTAGAAATATCTTAGGGGGTGGTATAATCTTATCAAAAAGACTCTTATCTTTTGATTGTGCTATGTTTGGATGAAGTGTATCAATGTATTTTTAGAGTTTTCATAAATGAGTAGAAGAATGGTTATGTGCACCATGAAATCAAAAATTATGTCTAGTAATAGATTGTGAAGGTTGGATATCTATGGTAGAAAAAGAGTTGGCCTACTAATATTAGTGTGCCTAAGAGTCCTTATCCTAATTAGTCACAATAAGACTCTTCTTACCATAATTTTAGTAGAGAATTAAGCTAAAGAAAAGGCAGTATGCCATCACCAATATGAGAACTTAGAAAATGGTCAACACTAGGTAGGACTGCATCAAGGGGTGGACTCGTAATAGGTCAAATTAGTGTAACTAACATCTCTAAGGGAATTAATATAGAAGGATCATGGAATATAGGAAAATGATAAGGTATCATCATAACATAGTCCATAAGCATAATATGAATAGGGTTAATAATGATTGGAGGAGTAGTGTATGAGTGATTCATCTCATACCTATGAAAATTAGATAAATAACTAATATTAGGTACTATAGTAAGAGAAGGAACTATGTGAATAGAAATAAGATAATTTTATAAATAAGAATGATATATAAGTATCTCCACATTTTTATCTTGAGAAAATCTAGCTAAAAATGGATCATCCCAAGAATATCCATCATCATAATCAGGAGTGTAAAGTTTAATAGTAAATGTGTCAATGATTTTATTAGTTGAAGAGGTATGCAAAATGGAATTATTATATTTTGTTAATATAAAAATAATTTGGTCACATGGTTTTTGATGAGATCAAGGTTGTAGAGAAGGAGGTAACTAAGTAATTATGTTAAGAGAGAGATTGTATGTTTTGGTTTTAAAACTA
>JARHVA010004890.1:635000-782500 GCA_037957365.1 Torreya grandis
AGTTCCCAATACTAATTTCAAACCTAGAACTTCTCCTAAGATGGTGGATGATGCTATAGATAAGGATGAGATGATTTAGTTTTTTCAATCCCAGCTCAAGCAAGCACAAATGTATGAAAGTTGTCCACCCAATAATCAATACTATCCTCAACAAGGCTATAGGCCTCCACCCTAATATACTAACCAAGGAATAGAAAAAGGTCACCAAATTTTCAATATGCAACCCAATGATTATAATCCTAATTCCATTCCATCCACAAAGGTTGTTGTTCTAGTCCACACCAATCTAGTTTAAGGAGAGGAACATTTGGATCATTGGAGTAAATCTCAAGGTCATTTTATGCATAATGGTGGAGAAGGTAATCAAGATTTGGTAACTCAAGAAGGATCTACTCCTTATGTTACATCAAAAGAAGAAAATATCATTTAAATATATGTTCAAGGAGAAGGTAGCATCCAAAGTATTAGTTTTATGAACTTCCAAGTAGAAGATGATTATGTGTTTAAATAAAATACATCAGTTGTAGCCAACACAAGGGATAAAATGAGGGATTTAGGAGATACTCTAGTATCACATGTGATTTCAATTTGTGCCTCTCCAAGGTCATAAAGTGAAAGTACCAATGTAATAGATCCTACTAGTCACACTACTCCTTAAAGTTAGAATGTGAACAAGGTTACCAAACTACTAATACAACCAGTTAAAGCTCCCTCATTGCCTTCAAGAATTAAATATAAGGTTAATACTTCCTCTATAAATATTATTTATTATTTAAATAACATGAAGACAAGCATTTATCTTTGTTAAGTATTACATATGCCTGGCCAAAAGAAGCTTCTACAAGAATAAATCTCAAACATTCATGTAGCCCCTCAAGTTATAAAAAAATAATGGTGTAGACCTTACCAACACAACTAATTATTTTTTAGATCCCTCCACAAAATCTTAAATGCCTCCAAATTTCTATCTCACACTCATTTTGGGAGATAAATTGGTTCACAACCACAATATGGACAGTGGGGCTAGTACCACAGTTATACCTAAAGTGGTTACTGATAAATTAGGACTAAAATATGAGCCTCATAACAAAGGTGTGTTTTATCTTGATGGAACAAAATCCAAGATGGTGGGTTTATTTAAAGTTTTGAAAGTCTTCCTACATTATTTTCCAATTCTCCCCATCCTACAAGACATTGTGGTAGTTGATCTTCTATCTCATTTTGCTATTTACTTGTCAAGATACTTCATAGCTAAGATTAGAGGGTACCTTATAGTTTATTGGTATTTTCTAGCCTTTATAACAATATATGGATCTAAAGTAACTATAATAATATAACCCTTGTCAAGGTTCCACATTGAACCATATGCAGAGATAAGTTCAAATCATAATTGTTTGACTAGTGAGCAAGAAGAAGGTGCCATTAGTGGTGAAACATCTTTACCCCTTGAAGGTATTTATGATATCTTTCTTGATGAATATGGTACTGAAAATTATGATCATGATCCCTATTCATTCATAGAAGAAACTCAATTAGGAGTATATTTTGTGCATGAGAAGAATATTCCTATACCATCACTCACTAATAACGATCATGAAATTGAAGGGATATGGGAAATGTTTTTTGATGGATCTAGAAGCAAGGTAGGGGTAGGAGTTGGTGTCATGTTTGTTTCTCCCTCAAATATCTAGTATTATTCTTCATACATATTCTATTTTAGTTGTAATTGAAATATAGTAGAATATGAAGGCTTCGTTCATGGCCTCCAATGGGTAAAGAGAAAGGAAATCAAGAATTTGAAGATATATGGAGATAGTGAATTGATTATA
Source organism: Torreya grandis (assembly GCA_037957365.1). Taxonomy (NCBI): domain Eukaryota; kingdom Viridiplantae; phylum Streptophyta; class Pinopsida; order Cupressales; family Taxaceae; genus Torreya; species Torreya grandis. The sequence goes on from JARHVA010004890.1 coordinate 636,830, forward strand.
CATTAAGTAAGGAAATAAGCTATAACCAATAACCCTTTAATTAAGTCCTATAGGCATAGGGTGTGAGATCTAATTTAATACTTTGATGCTTTCAATATCCAACCTATACCAAGAGACTCAAATAAACATGCTAATAGGTTGGCTATGATAGGAGCACACTTTGATATAGTTGATGATGTAAGTAAAGAGAAGGACTAGACTCACATCAAGGTCATTGTGAGACATTATATTATAGATAATGAAGTGTTTTATAAAATGTTTGAGAGTGATAAACACATTTTACACTTCATTCAAAATGAAGTAGAATTTTCTTCAAAGAACCAAAAGAAATTTCATAATCAATATGAAGAATAATTTAACTAGCTAAAGACAAACAAGATACAAAATGGGCTGGTTACTTTTGAGAGTGTTAAATTAATATGATCAAAGAAGGAAGGAATGTGTAAGCATGTCTATAAAGGAAGAGAACTATCTTGATATTTATAGACAAACTTATAAAAATTGGTAAGATATGTTCTCTATCCAAAAAGTAGGCCTTCATTGAATTGTGTAAAGAATTTCATGATATTTTTGTTTGGGAATACATGTATTTGAAAGGGTTTCATCTAATTCTAGATCATCACACCATTTAGTTAGAACCTGGAGCTAAACTAGTCAAGCAAAATTAAAGGCCTATCAATCCCAAGATATAGGAACTAATGAAAAAAGTGATCACAAAATTGATTGAGTCTAAGATTATTTTTCCTATCAAACACTAAAAATGGGTATATAGCCTTGTACCTATTTTAAATAAGAGTAGAGAGATCATAATTTTTTTGTAATTTAGGGATCCAAATAGAGTTTCACTCAAATACCTTTATCCACTACCTTCCATGGAGTAAATTTTGCAAGTGGTTTCAAGTTATTAACACTTTTCACTACTTAATGGCTATTCAGGATATAACCAAATATTGGTGAATGAGGAGGATCAATTCAAGACATCATTAACCACAAAATGGGGAACATTTTCATATAGAAAGATGACTTTTGGTTTGTCTAATGCTGGTGCTACTTTCCAAAGAGCAATGGACATGACCTTTAAAGGTTTGATTAATGAGTTTTTTCTTGTATACCTTGATGATATAACTATTTTTTCCAAAGATGCTAATGACCAAGTGAAACATCTAATGCAAGTCTTTGAGAAGTGTAGTGAGTTTGTATTTTCTCTTAACCCCAAAAAATGTATATTTTTTATTCATGAAGGCAAATTATTAGGTCATGTTGTGTCAAAATATGTCTTGTCTATTAATTCAAAAAGGATTAAAGCCATTTTAGTCTTGTATTTGCTTCTACACAAGAATTTTTTACAAAGTTTCTTAGGTAAGATAAAATTTGTAAGAATGTTTATTCCAGTATTTGCTACTTTGGTGAAGCCTATTACAACCATGCTCAATAAGAACTAAGATTTTGCTCATATAAAGGAAGGTAAGAATAGTTTTGAGGCAATCAAACAAGAAATTACCTAATATCCTACTCTCTTTAACCCAAACTTTGCCAAATATTTCATACTCTATAATTTTTGTAACCTTGACACAATCTCATCTATGCTTATGTAAAATAATGATTAGGAAGTTAAACAAATAATTGTATTCTTTAATCAAGCATTGGAAGATTATGAGTTCAAAAACACATTTGTTGAGAAGTAGGCTCTAGATATGATAAGAGGTTTGAAATTTTTTATGTGAATGGCTTAAAATGACAAGAGACATGTCACGATCGCTTATCCTAGCACCAAAGAGTTCTTCCTAAGAAAATACTTCAATGAGAAGAGAGCAAGGTAGATCACAAAGGTAATGGAGTATGATGTTAATATTAAGGTAACAAACTTGGTAAGAGGAAAGGGGTTGAGTGAACATCTAGATTCAAATCTTCATGAGATAAGAGAAGAGGTCTTGGTTAATCAAGCTCATCCCCAATTAGCTAGTCACATACCAATTCAATGTTGGACACAAGACATCATTAGTTTCCTCAAAAATGGTGATTGTCCTAATGGTTTTAACAAGTCACAACGAAGGTATTTTAGATTTCAAACCATTACTTATTGTCTTGTAGATAGTATTCTCTTTTGGAATGATGTGAATGGTCTATTACTAAGGTGTGTTGATAATGATTAGTTTGGCAGCTTGATAGAAAAGTTTCACAATGGTGTATATGGAGGTCATTTCTCCCCAAAAACAATAGCTACAAAGATAATGAGGGTTAGGTATTATTGGTCTAGCCTTTTCAAGGATTGATACTCTCAGGTTACGATGTGTCTTCAATGTGCTTTATTTGTAGGCAAATAGAAACTTATATCCCTTCCATTGAATCCTATTTAGGTGGACCATCCTTTCATGTAATGGGTCCTTGATTTCATTGGTATGATCAACCCTCCAAGTGCTACAAACAAATTGATATTGAATAGTATTGATTACTTCATAAGGTGGGTAGAGGTTGTTGCATTAAAGGAGGCAAATGAAAATGCAATATTAGAATTTTATGAGAGTATCACAATAAGATTTGGGTTCCCCTATACTATGATTTCTTATAATGCACTTGCTTTCATAAGTGCTAAAAATTTTGATTGGGTAAATAGGATTAGAGTTTAAATGAGAACCTCATCCAATTAGTACCCTCAAGGTAATGGATTACCTGAGCCTACTAACAAGAATCTCATCGAGATCATCAAGAGAACATTGGAGAACAATCAAAGAGCAATGAACACCAAGTTGAAGACCACCTTATGGGTTGACATGATTACTCATAAGATATCAATTGGTAACTCTCTTTTTATGCTTTTTTATGAAAGAAAAGGTAGGTTATACATATCTCAAGATCTCCCTAATCTAGGACTTGCAAATTAGTTGGAACTGCTTGAAAATACTCTAATTGAATTCAAACTAATAGAAGTAATGCAATTGTAAGAAGCAAGGGACAATGCAAATAAGACCATGTAATACCACCAAGTACTCATAAAGAAGTCCTTTAACAAAATATCAAGTATAAGAGTATTCAAGGAAGGTGAATTGGTTCTAAAATGGGATGAAGATAGAGAAAAAATTGGTAAACATACAAATTTTGATGCTTTATGGAGTGGCCCTTACATCATTAGCAAGTGCAAGTAAAGTAACTCCTTTCAACTGACCAAGATGAATGGAGAAGAATTGTCTATCCTTGTCAATGGGATACATATAAAGTTTTTCTCTTAGTCCTTAAAATTATATCTTGTAAATAATAGGATAGGTGTGTGTGTTTAGTTTATTTTAGTTTTGGTTTGTTTTTTTGTTCCCTTAGTACTTTATAGCATAGATGTATTTCCTTCCTTTTGTTTTGTGTGTGTCTTATGTAATGTCCATTATCTTATGGTCAATACAACATCTATTCATGACAATCTGAGTGATCATTTGTGTGAATCCATGCATAATGGAAGGATTTATGTAACTGATATTAGGCATAGGAGGCATGCCATACCTAAGAATCACCAAGAATGTTGGTCAAAATCTACCCCCAAATTTACACCTTTCAAATTTGGCCAAGTCCATTAATTAGCTTTTCTTTAGAAGAAATGTTTTTTGATAAATCCCACAACAAATGCAAGTCTTTTCCTTTCAAAAATTTCATTTTGGTCTTTGTTAATCCTATGTTGAATTCCTTCAAGTTTTTGTTTTAAGCCTGTGTTAAATTCCTTTAGGTTTTTAGCCTTTACTGAATTCTTTCAAAATTTTTATCCAAAGCATTTTTTCCTTAGGTGTACTTTTTTGGACATTTCATTTTCAACTTTCCTGAAGGATAAGTCTCTGAAAAGTTACCTTGAACATTTTTTCAAAAGATATCTTTTCAAATTTGAAGGGTACTTTGCAACTTTTCTGAAGGGATCATTTAAACTTTATCAAAGGGCATTTCACTTTTTTTGTACTTTATAACTTCTTTGAAGGGCACTTTTCAAGTAGGACACCCTTTAAAAAAAGTCTGGAGGGTACATTTCAAAATGTCTAAAGGGTTCTTTTACAGGAAAATAGACCAAATTTTTTTTGAAGGGTACTTTACAACTTTTCTGAAGGTTACCTTGCAGCTAAAATAGTCCTTCATAAAGTTATGAAGGGTATTTTTAGGCAAGTGTCCTTTCTAGATGGTCCATTTCACAAATTTCAATATAATTATTTTAAAAATATTATCCAATGAATTCTTTCATTAAAAAAAAATTGATAAAAAGGGTAAGATAAAAAGTCCAAAGAAAATATCATTTCAGAAAAGCTGAGTGACACTTGAAATTTTTTTGAAGGAATTCTTGTGAAGAATGTGCCCAAAATAATTTCCCTAAAGGGTAATTTTTTGGGTAAGTGTCCTCCATAGTTTTCTAAAGGGTATCCCTCCATAATGAAGCGGACCAAACAAAAAATCCAAAGGAAATGTTTAGGAAGATTGTCCAAAAATAGCCATTTCTATTAAAAAAAGGATGATGGGACACAAGAATTCAATTTTATACTATGGATAATAGTCTTTGATATTAAAAAAAACACTTGGAAGGAACATGAAAGTAGATGTGGAGGTAAAAAATGGTTGAATCTCTAGCATTTAGTATAGATAAAGTATGCAAAATAGATAGGTTGATGGTTCGATTCATTACTTCCATGAAATTGACAACTACAGGTGTCCAAAGGATAACAAGTAGTTAGAAAGAAAATTTTATAACTATCATCATGAGTTCCATTTCCATAAGTAGTTTGATGTGTTGGATTCTCTATTTTTAGTTTTGAACACTCATGAATGATCTTCGATAGAAGTAGTTCCCTGTGCCACTCTTGAAGGTTTGATGACACTTTCCACCATTCTCATGACTCGTTTTGGAAAAATAGACCTATTGGCATGGCATAACTCAATCATCCATATCTCTCATGTGTCTATAACTAATTTTCATGTCAATGACACATGTCTTTATGTCTCTTCAACTTCTCTTCCCTCCCTCTTCCTCAAATTTCTATAAATTGAACCATTTTGGCCATTACAAATGACCACATTTTTGGTATGATAAAGCTCTACTAAAATGACATTACACTTTGATTTTTAACATTGAATACAAGACCAATTTTGTGTTGTGAACTTCTATCAGAGTATGTGAGTGATGTATAGTGGAGTCAAGTGATAGCATAATCCTTACTCCCTTTACCCTTCATGTTTAAACAAAGGTTCTAATGTTAACATGTCATGTGGAGTGTGTTAATGAATTAAACTCTCTTTCAAGTATGCAATTGTATCTATGGTGTGTAATCTACCCCTTAGGTCGATTACCTTATTGATTTTCTCAAGCATGTTACGTTCAACTTGAAACACTATGTCAGTAATTTTAATTGCATGGAATTAGTCTTGGAAGGTATTGTTATTTAGTAGAAGTATGATATTTGGTGGGATAAATTCTTGGTGGATCACCTCTTTATCATAGTTTTTTTTTTATGCAAACTCTTGACTCTTTTCATGAAAAATCATTAGATTAGGTGATAGATACTTAGATAATAATATAATCATCTATCCCTTTTCAATCCTAAAGACTCATCTCTCTTATGAGTTCCCACAAACTTGAGGGATGATTCAATTTTGCATCAAATTGAAAGAGCTTCATAGATCATCCTAGTGTGCATAATTTGATGACAACATGACCCTTAGCTGATATTAAATAAGATTTTTGACATGTAAGTATGAGTGATTCATGGTCAAAATTAGGTCCAAGAAGATAATCTATAACAATGTTTTGTAATTTGTGATAAGTTTCATGATAATGACCCCAACTTACATGAAACCAAAAAAATTTATACGGATCATACCAATGTTTCATAGGATGCATAGGACCAAGATCTCATGGGGAAGGTCATAAAAGACACTTTTGAATATTTTCTAAGGAAAGTGGTTTGTGTACATCCACATTATGCACTTCATAAAATGTGGAACTAGGGTGAGAATTGTTGTTATTTGGCATTAGAGGATTATGCTCAGTATGGATGGTTGGAGTAATGTATTGAATAGTGTGTATGGAGTCATAAGTATATGCGACACCTACTATGATGCGATATTTCACCCTTGTGGATTAGGATCCTCCACTCCCAGTCATAATATGGTAGCAACCCTAGGTTATGGGTATCTTATAATAGGATTGAACCTATAGAGAAGACCAACTTCCTCTTGATGGATCAACTAAACTATTTCTACTATTGAGAAAAGGGTTAAAAAAGGGGAAAAGGTATTATAATAAAGTTAAGAAGGTGATGCACTAAGTTTAAATGAATCTATCATATGCTTAAACCCATACTATATCAACATAATACAATACTAACTCACACAATCTCATAATAAAGATAACTATATAAGTATTTCATAAACTAGGTTTAGAAAGAAATTAATGAAAACAAAGAGGAGTTCTAAAAACCACACCAAGATCACATCAATGATAGAAAGAACACTAATTCAAACCTACAACTAAATTGAAAACACCTTTAAAAAGGTAAGCACATAGGATAATGGATATGGAATAGTCTCCCTCACAAGGCTATCATGCACAATCTTACTAAATGGTAATCAAAGGCAAGAGATAGGTAAATAAAGTCCTTTATAGCATCAGGAGGTAGTTCTTAAAAATGCTTGACAAGGTTTAGCCAAATAAAGATGAGCATATTTATAAATATCTCAGAGAGTCCCCTATTCTTTTAGATCAAATAATACTTGTGAGAGTGTAGAATATGATAGAGAGAGAGAGAGAGAGAGAGAGAGAGAGAGAGAGAGAGAGAGAGAGAGAGAGAGAGAGAGAGAGAGAGAGAGAGAGAGAGAGAGAGAGAGAGAGAGAGAGAGAGAGAGAGAGAGAGAGAGAGAGAGAGAGAGAGAGGGAGAGAGAGAGAGGTTATAAAAATAAGAAAGAATGGGTAATATATAGAAAAAGAGAAAAGAGAAGAGGGAACACATTAACCAATAACAATCAATAATTTTAAACCTTTAAATGGGTTAGCTACCACACTTAATCCATTCTAGACTAGCCCTTCATCAACAAGTTAACATGCATTTACTCCAATTAGTCTTCAAGCTCTTCTCATTATTTGAGAAATGCACTAGAAGACAAGAATATATTTTGAAGATGATGATTCATGGTTCTAATAAAAAGTAAAACCTTAAGATCTTGAAAATAATTAAATGATCCAACTACTTTCTCTAATCCTTAAATCCCCTTGCTTTGATCTTATACACCATCTCCCACTTTCTTTGATTATGAGGAAAATATCCTCATACCTTAAATTTGATAGAGCCATGCTTATGTTTGATTTGAGCAGCTATTTATTAGAGCTATGACTATGTTGAAGGATGAGACACTCCACCATATCTCATTTATATTCGCATCTACTCCAAGCTGAATATGGATATTTACTACAGATTGAAAATCAATCCAATTTATTGGTTTTCATAGTCATTATATTGAGGAAGATCTATAGATTGCATAACTTTGTTTTAGACTACATTAGGTTTAAATAAACCTATTCTTCCTCTAAACCTAGTGGGAACTGAGAATCCACTTCACATGAGGATCATAATCATGAAATGATGTTAAAACCATAAGAAAATTGAGTTTGCATGATTTATATCTTCTAATAGAGGTCCTAATTAAGGTTTAATGGTGTCCATTGAAATATTTGCTTTATTATAACCTAGGTTACATATACTCTCTATTTAAGTCTTCTATATTTTGAATTTTGATATTGACCATCAATCTAGATCGAGGTCCTCAAGATTATGACACTTATCTACTTTATATTGATCCCCAATATTCTATTATTATCTCCATATACATCTATGTTTGTACCACATGGTGGATTTGTATTTGATCTAATATCCTTGACCTATGCACCATTTATCTTATCTACATGACTCAATGCATGATGTTGATATTTATTAGTAAGATCAAATACATACCATTAATCATTTAACTCACCATGATTGTGACACTTTACATATTAACATTTAATCTAATGATCTATTGACTTGTTGAATTAATGCTCACCATTGATCTTTGAATGTATGATTAAATTCAATCCATTGGATCTTTGGGACCCACTGACATCATCTCACCCACTCACCATTGGATCTTTTGATCTAATCAAATATTGATTATTGATCTTGTTCTAGGCACTTTTTGACTTATTGATTGCATGTGTGCCATTAATATATGATCTAATTAAGCAAGATTTTAACATTTTTAGCTTCACATTAAACCTCAAGATCCTTTGGGATTTTTTGAATTCAAACAAATATTCATTGCAACTTTTGTTTGATAACCTGTTCATGTCTCATTCTACTTGTTTAACTTTAAATGCTTGTAACTTCGGATAGACAACTCATCAACTCATGAAATTTGTAGAGAATGTTTATGGGAAAAAAATCATCATTTACATGAATTAATTTGGCTATATTTGACGTCTTAAATATATAAAAATTTTAAATTGACTAATTTGTTCATCCATACATTATGTGTCATGATGGTTTGGTTCCTTAAAATCACTAAGTTCACACTTTAAGCTTGCTTAAATTGTTTCAAAATATTTCAATAAAAAAGTGATCTACATGAAGACTATTTTATCCTCATATTACATTTATTCTAAATTAGTACACTACTCAACTTCAAACCACATCTAGTCAAAATTTTCTTGTGGTCCAAATTTGGCCAACATCTTTGGTAACTCAACTAGGAAGCATGCCTACTATTCTTGAGAAGTCAGACTAGTTACCTCATTTGATCCATTAGGAATGAACTCACAAGTATTTTATCTTATCTAGCATTAAATGATTCAAGGATTACCCTTTGGATAAATTCCTCTTAATTTAATAGGAATAACAAGAAATAAAACAAAGTACCCAAGGCACTTTGGAAAAGGAAACACACAACAGGAAAAGAATGTGCACAAGTCACTTAAAGGAAAATAAGAAAATTATTATAATATGTACAAGGATGTAATTTACAAGTATCTTCCTCCTGGATCAAATGGAAAATATTTATCATCACTCGCTTGTGGTGAACCAGGATGGAAAACACCTTGATTTTGAGAGTTCATGATAGGTAAACTAAGATTCCTGATTGTTGACTCTTTTAACATGCTCTCAAAAGTATGAAATGGGAAAAATATGTCTCTAATGTAGACAATTTGTTATATTTATTCAAGTCTTGCACCAAAATGGACTATAGGATCACCTACAACCTCCTCATTTGATGGCTCTTTTGAACATGGATGTTGATCATCCAAGTTTAGGAAAAAGATCTCTAATTCATCCCAAATGACCACTTCCTCTTGGTCATCTAGGATAATGAAAAATTCAACGCCATTATATTTTTTATTACTTAAAAAGGATCCATATGGTATCTCATCAACCCATCAAAGGTTCAAAATGTCATGTTATTTTGGCTCTAGATATGACCATTCTCCTTCATTCTTGAAGACATCAATGTTTCCTTCAATAAAAAAATCAACTTGACACTAGTTAGACTATTCAAAATAATATGAAATATCATTTTCATGCTCTATAGGAGGCATAGGATATTTTAAAACCTCTATTTGGTCCATGAAGTTGTGGTACAACTATTGCCATACTTCATCTTGATCCTCCTTTTTTCTATTTCTTTCTCACTTTCATCCTTACCCATACCAAATGGAAGTTATTAGAATAAATCAAGATCCAATTTACACTCAATTTCATCCTAAATACACCTCCCTTAAAATATTAAGGCATCATTATTACCTTTAGGATCTAATTCATCAGTGTTAAAGCCATGCCATAATAACTAGTCCAAACCTAATTTCCCCTCCTCTAAATGATGTGGGTTAGATATCATGATCTCTTCATCATAGAAATTTGTGTTTTATTCTTCAAGTTCACCTATGATTACAATCTCCTCCTCTATTATTTTAAAAATAGGTTATTTATCTAAGAGGGAGATGGTGGGAGGGTAAAGAAGTTCACCTTGCTTGTAGCTTAGGAGAGTATCCTTCCAGCTAGGGACTTTAAAGGATCTCTTTGGTGGCTCTTAGAGGAGGGATATATATTCATGGAAAAATTTTATGGTAATATAATTAAGCTAAGATAACACCTCTTTTTATTTAACTGGTTCCTAGAATACCTTAGCTAGCACTTCCTCTCCCTTCTTTGTGCCCTCCTTGATTGATTTCCATGAGGAGAAAACATAAGTCTTGGCCACATTCTCCTTTTCCTGAATGGGTGTGGGAGAGGGTGGTTCTAAAAGAGAGGGTATGACATAGTTAGATTCATTAGAATAGGAGAATATCTAAGATGGTATGGCTTCATGTTCCTTAGTTAAATGATTTTTAGTGACTTGTTTAGATCTTGATGAGGATGAGACTTGATAAGGTGGACTAAGGGGTTGGGTTTAAGTATAAAAAATAATTAAGAGATGGAAATTGGATTTTAAGGTTGGTTTATCTCATTCTCAAGATAATTTTATAGTTATTTTCTTTTCTAGCTTCGTCATGCCTAACTAAGAATTCTTCTTGAAACCTCAACTCATACTCTTGAACATAAGCTTGGTGTTCAATATTTAATTATTGCCTATAGTAATTTTACTCCATATAAACTTCATTTAATTATTTTTCTAGATCAATCCATATCTCCCTAAGGCTCTTTTTTATTTGACTAGAGAGAGGCAAATTATGATAAGGCTAATATATTAAATCTTGAGGGCCACTTGAGGTGAAGCCATGAACATTGATATCTTGATATGAAGGATAAAGAATTAAATGACATGTATTTTGATCAAACTGGTGATGATACATATTAAATAATGGTGATTACACATCAGGGCTACTAACACTAGTTGATGTTCATAATGGAGTCACCATTAGTGCTTACAAATGTGACTCTAATGGTTGATTCCATTGAAAGGCAACACTAAGAACCTTTTAGTGAGATGAATAACATAGTAAAGTCCCATTGGGAATGATATAAACTATTACTATGTGAAATTTCACCCTTGTGGGGGAGTTATTTAGGTTTTTCCACTCCTAATCACAATATGGGAATAACCCTAGGCTGTGGGTATCCTATAATAGGGTTGAACCTCTAGAGAAGGTTGGATTCCTCATGATGGATCACCTAAACTAATGATACTACTGAGAAAAGGTTTATAAAAGGGGAAAAAGGATCGTAGAAAAATCAACTATGTGATGCAATAAATTTAAATGAGGCTCTCATATGCTTAAACCCACACTAGATCAACATAAGATAATACTAGCTCACACAACCTCATAATCTAGTTATCTTCATACGTATTTCATAAACTAGGTTAAAGAAATAATGAATTAAAATAAAGAGGAGTTCTAATACACACATTGAGATCACATCAATCATAGAAAGAACACTAGTTTAGACCTGTAACTAACTTGAAATCACCTTAAAAGAGGTAAGCAAGAAGGACAATTGATATAGAAGAATCTCCTTCAGAACACCATCATGCACAAGCTTACTAAACACTAATCAAAGGTAAGAGATAGGTAAAGAGAGTCATTTATAAAATCAAGAGTTATTTCTTACAAATGCTTGATAAGGTTTAGCCTAATCAAGATGAGCATATTTTTCAATATCTCAGAGAGTCCCATACTCTTCAAGATCAAAGAGTCCTTGTGAGAGTCTAGAGAGAGAGAGAGAGAGAGAGAGAGAGAGAGAGAGAGAGAGAGAGAGAGAGAGAGAGAGAGAGAGAGAGAGAGAGAGAGAGAGCTTTAAAAATGAAAAAAATGGGTAATATAGAGAAAGGGATAAGAAAGAATAGGGATCATGTTAACCAAGAATTATTCACATGACTTTATAAAATGATGATACACTTCACCATATCTCATTTACATCTACATCTACTCCAATATAAATATGGATCTATATTATAGGCTGAAAACCAATCCAATTTATTGGTTTTCATATTGTCATTATATCAATGAAGATCCAAAAATTGAATAAATTTGTTTTAGACTATATTAGGTTTAAAAAAACCCTATTCTACCTCTAAACCTGGTAGGAATTGATATATGACTACACACAAGGATTGTAATCATGAAATAACATTAAAACCATACAAAAACTAAGTTTACATGATTTAGATCTTCTAATAGAGGTCTTGACTAAGATTTAATAACATCCTTTGAAATATTTAATTTATTTTGACCTAGGTCACATTTGATCTCTATTTAAGTCTTCTATCTTTTAAATTTTGATATTAGCTATCGATCCTAATCTGGGTCTTCGAGATTATGACACTTATCTTCTTTGCATTGATCCTCAGCATCTTGCTATTAGATCCATTTGCTTCTACACTTACACCATGTGGTGGATTTATATTTGATCTAACCTCCTTGATATATTCACCTTTGATCTTATTTATATGATTCAATGCATGACATTGATCTTTATAAGAAATATCAAATGTGCACTATTGATCTTTTAGCTCACCACGATTGTGACACTTGGCAGATTAACATTTAATTTGATGATCTACTAACTTGTTGACTTAATGATCACCATTTTCTTTTAATACATGATTAAATGAATTTTATTGGATATTTTTGACCCACTAACATCATCTTTACCCACTCACCATTAGATCTTTTGATCTGATCAAACATTGACCATTGATCTTATTCTAGAAACTTTTAACTTATTGAATACCCACATGCCATTGATCTAAGATTTGATCAAACAAGATTTTGACATTTTTAAACTTCATGTTAAACCTAAGGATTCTTTAATATTTTTTGAATTTATAAAAATATTTTCCTTGAGTTTATTTTATGTTCCTGTACATATCTCATTCTACTTTTTTAAATTTAGAAGCTTGTAACCTGAGATAGATGACTCATCATGTCACAAAATTTGTACAAAATTTTTATGGGACCAAAATGATCATGTACATGTATGCCTTTGGTTCTATTTGATCTCCCAAGTGCATATATGAAATGTATAACTAGACTAATTTATTCATTCCCACATGACATGTCATTACAGTCTGGCTCCTTAAAATCACCAAGTTCACACTTTAAGCTTGCTAAAAGTGTTTCAAAAGATTGCAACTAAAAATTGATCTACATGAAGGTTATTTTGTCCTCCTATTGGATTGTTTGTCAACCAAGACCTTACTTATCCTTAAACCACATCTACTCAAAAGTTTCTTATGTGAGACAAATTTGGCCAAAATACCATCATTGGTTGCATGTCTATTTTTAGCTTTTAAAATTATTAATGTCCCCATTGGAGGGTGTGAAGGTTCATATTTTTTTATAAGTAATTATTGAAATTTATATCAGTTGAGGGCTTCTTCTAAGGATTTTAGAGAAATATTCTTGACATGATATTGTAATTTGGGATGAATAACATTAATGAATAGGTGAAAGAGGTTATCATCTAACATATTATTCTTAGGTTTTTTAGGCAAGGCTTTTCATTATTTGATATAAAATTGTGTCATTTTAGATTCAAATTATTTATATTTGATAAATTTGATTAAGTTTTTCCTAGGAAGGTCACCAATTTAGAATTCTTGAACCAATGCATTGACTAAGTCTTTCAAGCTAGTGATGGAATGAGTTTTAAGTTGGTTATATAAATATAAAACATCACTTGAAAATGTATTAACTAATATTTTGGTGGAGAAAAAATTATTGAATTTAACCCAATCTTTATATACATTTTCAAAGATTTTTAAATGTAAATCTGGATCTGTGGATCAATTATAAGTGATAGTGGTAATTATGCTACCTATGTCAATGTTTATAATCTGATGAATAAGAGGTTTATTTTTTAAGTGTTTAATAGTTTTGTTACTAAGTGGGGGTTGTGGTATAAGGTTACCATATGAATCTCTAAGGGGTGGTAGGGGAATTAGGATTTTTTTCTCCACATTGAGTAGGTTGAGGTAGGTTTTGAATATGTAATAATAGGTTTTGCATTTATTTTATTTGGTTGGCACTATTAGTTTGAAAGTTATTCATTGGGTTTAGAGTTTGTAATAGTAATTTATTAGTTTGAAAGGTGTTTTGACTATTATAAGAAACATCATATGTGTTATTATTATCTAATTTATTAAGGATTTAAGATGCACTAGTGGAATGAGAAGCACTAATAACATTAGATGTATTAATAGTTGTATGGGATTGGGTGTTAGTGTGGGTACTTTGAGTAAACCCACTAAAATTCACACCTACCATGTTTTTATAAATACTTGGCATGGAGGTGAAATAATGCATTGAGGATGATGCCATATTATTAGAGGAAGGTATGAGAGAGGGTAAAGGTGTAGTACAATTCATAGAATGACTTTCCCTAAATTCTATAGAAAGACTAGGTGGAGGTGAATAGAGTTATCCAATATAAGGTCCCCTAATGAGGTTTTAAATTATTGTAGGATCCTTACCTATGTGTTGAGGATTTTAATTGATGAAGAGGATCATTTCAATCATGTATTTAAGGTCACTTTAATCTTCTACTATTTTCATTAATAATGGTTTAAAAGCCATGTAATATGAAGAAGTCCCATAGTTAGTAATTATAGTGGTAACATGGATATTAATAAGATCTGGGTTAGTTACCAAAAAAATTGTCTTAGTAAGGTATTAGGATTACAACACATATCACAAATATTGTATCAAAGTTGGATAATAAAAAATTTCAATACAACATGGAATGGAAAATAAAAATAAATAATAATGAAATGTAGAAGCTAGTTATTCAAAAATGAAGATCAGTAAGTCATACTAAAGGTTTTGATTGGAAGTGTAGGCTTTCAAAAGTACTTGTTTGTCTATTAGATAGTATCTACCCAATATATAAGATAACTTACTATGGAGGAAGTACAATTCTCATAGCCTACTAAACCATGTTTTAAGGGTAAGTTGTAAGTAACTTCTTGATGCCAACAATTAAATGATACACAATACAAACAAATAGATGGATAGACTCCTAATGTTCAATAAAAATAGAAATCCTAAGCATTTATAGAATACCATGAGGCAGGAGAAAACTAAGGACCATGTTTAGATTTGTATTATGACTGAGTATTGGGGAAATTCTCTCATGCCATGATATATATAAATTATAGATAAGGACTATAAATAAAGTATCTAAAATCCCTTCATGACAGTAGATAAGTAGTTTGAAAACTATTGGTACATAGTTTCTAAGGAAAGCCAAAAAAAATGAAAAATAAGAGTGAAAAATAATGTTTTGAAAGGTAATTTTTAATTTTTATAAAGAAAATAAATAGGAAGACAATTGAATAGGAAATTGTTTAAAACTAATTACTATCAATGTAGGTTAATGCCCTTTGCTTGAACTAGGAAGAAAAATAAATAGAACAAGGTTGACCTAGTCAACCAAGTTTTACAAACATAATAGAACAAAGTCAAATTGATCAACTTAATCTATTAGAAGACAGTCTAGAATGAACATAGTTGATCAAATAAGCTTAGTTAGCTAGACAAAAAAGTAGACACATAGCTAAGTTAATCCAACTGACTTAGTTGAATATAAATGTGTACTTTTATAAAACTAAAAAATTGTTAAAGACAATATTAAAATTAAAATTTTGAAAAAGAGTAGGAAAATAATTTTACTTAAATTTTGACAAAAATAAATCACTAATTTGGTCAGATTGAAGCTAGAATATAATATAGAGTCAACCATGTTAATGTAGTAGTTTTATTGAGATAGATGAGGTGTTGTTTTAAACTATGTTATCAACATGGGAATTTTAACCTACAAAGGTATAAGATATAATCGAGTTAGTTAACTTCATATAAATAAAATTGGTAAGTGATAGGAAAAATTAAACTATGCTGATCTGAATAACATATTTATAAAATGAAAAATGCAAACAATAAAAGAGTAAAGTAAATAGATTTAGATAAATGTTAAAGGTATAAGAATAAACTAGGTAGATTGGATTGATCAAGTTTTCTAATACTAGAAATTCCATGCGTAGAAGCTCAAAGATGGTCAAAAATATCACCTTAATTAGAAAAACTACAAAAATATACCCTAACTTAGTCTAATATGTTGATGAAGCTATAAAAATTTACACACATAATCAAATTAGGTTGATGAGGTTATTGTATTATGAAAACCTATGCACATAATTTTAAACTAGGTCAACCTGATTAATCTAGTTGTCTATAAATAAAAATAAAAAATCTACAAAGGTTAGCTTCACATTAGGTTCAATAGAAAGTATGCAAGTGAAACTAGACAAATCTATAACTTTTCATGTTCAATAATATTAAAGTTTAGAGAAGCTAATCAACTGACAATCTCACTTTTAAATACATTTAAATGGGGTTCATGACCAATAATGGATCTATTAAACATATACTAAGGGATCTCTTATCTCATAATATAAAAGGAGAGGTTTCCAAGGCCTCTAGTTAAATTCCATTTTGTTATAACCTTAGCTAGGTCTTATCATTACAATAATAAGGTAATCTAAAAAAGAACATGCAAGCTAATCTAGTAAATGAATATGCAAGTTAATGTAGTGCTCACCAAATCTTGTGGCACAAATGGGGAAGATAATAAACATGAAAAGATAATTTTATCTAGTTTAACATAGAAATATTATAAAAAAGGAGAGATACAATTCAATCCATTAGTTATACAACATTTACTTATCAGAATATGAAGGGCTAAGATTATACTTACCTTATTAAAGTGAACCTATTATGGACTTGTAAGGATCACAAGGATAAATCATCTCTAGGATATAAAAAAATTCATATGCATCCAAGACCTCCAAATGATAAGTGTTACTTCTCTAAGGTAAACACCTAAGAAATGAAACATCATATTGATAGTATAAATATATTTTCAAGTAGTAATGATACATAATTGAATGATCCTCTATTTAAAAATGAAGTTGAGGGGATATTTATAGATAAGGATTGAACCTAAATCCTCCTAGTAATTTAATTAATGAAGTCAACCTAATCAAATTTATTAGGCATGAAATAGAGATGTTAGGTCTTGAATTATGTCAGCTTAGGCTGATAGAGTTTCGTAACATGTGCTAAATCCTAAAATGGGGTAAATCTAGTAAACATAGTAGGAAAAGTGGTAAAAGGAGGTTTTTATTAGGTAGAGGTTATTTTTGGTGCTAAACTACTTAGGGGAGTGTATAAGTGGGGCTTTAGTGCTTAGGGAATTAGATAAGATTAGCTTGTATTAGTTTTAGGTAATGGTATAGGTGCCACCAATCCTAAAAAGAACCAAAGGTATACCAACCCCTTTCCTAGTGTACCCTTTAAGGTGTGTGCTCAGAGAGATTGTCATTTGACATGTTCCTACAAGAGATAAATCATCATTGATTAATAAAGTTTAAAAATATTATGTTTATACATACATGGCTCACCCAAAATATTATACACATATGCCAATAAATTTTAAACCACCAGACCCATATTAATTTGGAACATTAATGTTAGGTATGTGGAGCTAAAAGCTTCACCAAGGAGCATAGACAAACAGGTTCGGGTCTACACAGACGCCGGCATCGGTCAGGAGCGACCGACGTCGGTCAGTTGCAGTTCAGAGGCGCCGACGTCGGCGGTATGGTCGGCCGGCGACGGTCACAGGCGAACAGGCAGGAACCAACGTCGGTTACCTGCGTGTCCAGAAAGCTATTTCCGAGGACAGAAGCGAGTGTTTGCATGATGAGTTTGAGTTGTAGACTCATGCTCGCGTCTCTATTGTTAGCAATATTATTTTTAGAGCCCTTGTTGAAGAGGCTTAACTGTTTGTTGTAAGAGCATGCTTAAGTTTCCTATTTCTATATGTAGGAGAGATCTTCTAAGCTATTGTAAGATGATGAAGTGTATGAGAGTGTAGTTGAGTACGAAGTAGAACATTGTGAATGTTTGAAGGACTGTACTTTAGAGAGAGCTCTTAAGGAATAGAGATCTAGTGAGAGATCTTGTGTGCATCTGAGAGAGGTATGGAAGAACAAAGTTCTTCATTTGTATTCCTATTGTAAAGAGTTTTTAATACAAGTTTTCAGGGTGTTTTCTTGTATATCTTGTTCTGTGCTATTTATCATTTCAGTTACTTATCTATCTGTTTATTTCCGCATTGATTGCTTTCATAAGTGTAATCCATTGTTGGTTGATCCCCAACAAGTGGTATCAGAGCTCAGGTTCACTAACAGGTGGTTCAGATCTGTGTAGTGTGTTCGGATTACAGGTTGCTCACAGGGATTTCTGTTTGAGTGGGAGAAGCAATGGCAGAGGAAAGTAAGTTGAGAATGGAAAAGTTTAATGGCAAGAACTATCAGCACTGGAGAATGCAGATAGAGGACTATCTGTATCAGAAGGATCTTTACTTACCGTTAGGTGGGATAGCAAAGAAGCCCAAGGACATGGAGGATGAAGAATGGGAAGTTCTTGACAGAAAGGCTCTTGGTTCTATAAGACTGAGTCTAGCCTCCACTGTGATATCCAATTTGTCACAAGCAAAAACTACGGTAGAGTTAATGACCACGTTAGCTAATTTGTATGAAAAACCCTCCGCTTCAAACAAGGTATATTTGATGAAGCAGTTATTTAATTTGCATATGCAAGAAGGTGGATCTGTTTCTAATCACCTGAATGATTTCCATGGTATTGTTAATCAGTTAAGTTCTGTTAATATTTCATTTGAAGATGAAATAAAGGCTCTTTTAATTTTATGTTCTTTGCCTGAAAGCTGGCATGGCTTGGTAATGGCAGTTTCTAATACTGCTTCTGCTTCGAATATTTTAAAAGTAGAGGATGTGGTTAGTGTTATTTTGAATGAGGAAATACGCAGGAAAAGCACAGAAGAGACTTCTGGGACATCTGGGAATGCTTTAAATTTCGAGAGCAGAGGAAGGCAAAAAGAAAGGAGCAAGAGGAGATCAAGATCTAAGTCTAAGGGAAGAGGCAGATCCAAATCCAGGAATGGCAGAAGGCCACAATGCTGGAACTGTGGAAAGTTGGGGCACATAAGCAGAGATTGCTGGTCAAAGCCTAAGGAGGATAATCAGCACGAAGGAAAGGAAGAGACAAAGGTTGCAGGTATTGCACAGGATGCTCTTATTTTCTCTTTGCATAATAACATAGAATCTTGGGTATTATATTCTGGTGCGTCTTTCCATGCTACCCCTAACAGAGAATATTTCAGTGACTATGTCCATGGAGATTTTGGTATAGTGTACTTAGGGGATGATGAGCCTTGCAAGATTATTGGCAAAGGTAAAGTGCAGCTAAAGATGCAGAATGGCAACACATGGGTGTTGAGGGATGTGATGCATGTTCCTAGTTTGAAGAGAAATCTGATTTCTGCAGGTAAGCTTGGTGATGAGGGTTGTACAGTAACTCTCACAGCAGATTCTTGGAAAGTGACCAAGGGTGCACTTGTTATGGCCAGAGGTAAGAGAGAAGGTACTCTCTATTTGTGTAATTGTATTACTAACAAATCTCCTTCAGTTTTATCTACTTTAGATGTGGATGCTAAATTGTGGCACTCAAGGCTTGGCCACATGAGTGAGAAGGGGATGTCTATCCTTAAGTCTAAAGGTATGCTTTCAGATTTGAAAAGTATGGATCTAGAATTTTGTGAGCATTGTGTGTTTGGAAAATAGAAAAGGGTTAGTTTTCTAAAGACTGGGTCTACTAAGAAAAGGCAAAAGTTGCAGCTTGTTCACACAGACGTGTGGGGACCGGCTCATGTAGCCTCTATTGGGGGATCACAGTACTATGTTACATTCATAGATGACGCCACAAGAAAGGTATGGATCTACTGTATTAAAAAGAAATCTGATGTTTTTGAGACTTTTAAGATATGGAAAGCCATGGTTGAGAATGAAACAGGCAAAAGATTAAAGTGCTTGAGATCTGATAATGGTGGTGAGTTCTGCAGTCTTAAGTTCAAATTGTATTGTTACATGAATGGGATCCGTAGGCAAAGGATGGTTCCAAGGACACCTCAGCAGAATGGTATTACTAAAAGAATGAACAGGACTATTATGGAGCGTGCAAGATGTATGAGATTGCATGCAGGTTTGCCCTTAGAGTTTTGGGCAGAAGCAGTTGACACCGCAGTGTACCTGATCAACAGAGGACCCTCTACATCTCTGGATGGTGGAATTCCGGAAGAGGCATGGACAGGTAAAAAGGTTGATCTCTCATATCTCAAAGTTTTTGGTTGTGAAGCCTTTGTGCACATAGATAAGGAAAACAGAAAGAAGCTTGATGCTAAGTCTATGAGGTGCATGTTTATAGGCTATGGCTCAGATGATTTTGGTTTCAGATTTTGGAATCTAGGAACTAACAAGGTAATTAGGAGCCGTGATGTTGTTTTCAATGAAAGGGTGATGTACAGTGATCAGACAAGGAAGCTAGATCAAGTTGGGCAGAGCAATAATGAGTTGGACGAAGTTATGGTCCAAAATGAGCTCGCGGGAAAAAGAAATAATCACTTACAGGAAAACACAGAGACCGACGTCGGCAGACCAGGCACCGGCGTCGGCCAGGAAGAACCGGCGTCGGCCAGTAACAGGTCTACAGGTGGCCGAGGTCGGTCACTGTCAGAAAATTTGGGTGGACAGATTGTTGAAAATGAGTCCAAGACACCAATCAGGAGGTCTGAAAGGGTAAGTAAGCCTCCAATTAGATACTCTCCTTCTTTATATTATTTATTGCTAACCGATGGTGGAGAACCAGAAAGTTTTGAAGAAGCTTTACAGGTGGAGTCCAGGAGTAAGTGGGAGCATGGCATGGTTGAGGAGATGGAGTCCTTAAGAGAGAACCAAACATGGGATTTGGTTGAATTGCCAGCTGGTAAGAGAACACTGAAGAACAGGTGGACTTACAGGTTAAAGGAAGGTGAGGATGGTCAGATGAGATACAAGGCCAGATTGGTTGTAAAAGGATTTTCACAAAAGCCAGGTATTGACTTTGGCGAGATTTTTTCTCCAGTTGTTAAGATGACTTCTATAAGGGTTGTATTGTCTTTGGTTGCTTTTGAGGATTTGCATCTCGAGCAGCTAGATGTTAAAACAGCATTTCTTCATGGAGATTTAGATGAGGAAATTTACATGGAACAGCCAGAAGGTTTCGAGGTCAAGGGTAAGGAGAAACTAGTGTGCAGGTTAAAGAAAAGCTTGTATGGCCTCAAGCAAGCTCTAAGGCAATGGTACTTGAAATTTGACAGGTTTATGACTGAGCATGGTTTCAGTAGATGTCAATCAGACCATTGTGTATATTTTAATAGATTTGATAATGGTAGATACATTATTCTATTGTTGTATGTAGATGACATGTTGGTTGCAGGGTCTCACATGCAGGACATCTCAGAGCTTAAAATAAAGTTAGCTCAAACGTTTGCCATGAAGGATTTGGGAGCAGCTAAGAAAATCCTTGGCATGAGCATTAAGAGAGACAGAGAAAATCATAGGTTGATATTGTCTCAAGAAGATTATGTGGACAAGGTGTTGAAACGGTTCAACATGCAGGATGCGAAACCGGTAAGCACACCTTTGGTAGGACATTTCAAGTTAAGTAAAGAACAATGTCCCAATTCACATGATGAGGTAGAGTACATGAAAAAAGTTCCATATTCTTCCACGGTAAGAAGTTTGATGTATGCAATGGTGTGTACTAGACCAGATATTGCCCAAGCAGTGGGAGTAGTAAGCAGGTATATGGCCAATCCAGGAAAGGAACATTGGAAAGCAGTACAATGGATCCTTAGATATCTGAGAGGAACCAGCAGCAGACACTTATGCTATGGAGGTTCAGATACGTCTCTACATGGCTATGTAGATTCAGATATGGCAGGGGATTTGGATGGCAGGAGGAGCACTACAGGTTATGTTTTTACTGTAGGTGGAACGGTAGTTAGTTGGATATCTAAGTTGCAGAAGGTTGTAGCCTTATCAACTACAGAAGCAGAATATATTGCAGCTACAGAAGCTAGCAAGGAGATGATATGGATGACACGGTTCATGGAAGAGCTTGGAAGGGAGCATGGAAGTTGCAGATTGCATAGTGACAGTCAAAGTGCAATCCATTTGGCTAAGAACTCAGCTTTCCATTCTAGAACCAAACACATACAGCTAAGGTACCACTTCATACGGCAGGTATTGGAAGATGGTGAGTTGAAGCTGGAGAAGATCCATACAGACATGAATCCTGCGGATATGCTAACAAAGCCGGTTACTAAGGAGAAGTTGAATCTTCATTCAACTTCTATTGGTCTTCACGATTGAGTTGAAGATGGAGGAGCTAGAAGATCTTGCTGTACAGGTATTGGTGCAGTTGGTTTATCTCCAAGTGGGAGATTGTTAGGTATGTGGAGCTAAAAGCTTCACCAAGGAGCATAGACAAACAGGTTCGGGTCTACACAGACACCGGCGTCGGTCAGGAGCGACCGACGTCGGTCAGTTGCAGTTCAGAGGCGCCGACGTCGGTGGTATGGTCGGCCGGCGACGGTCACAGGCGAACAGGCAGGAACCGACGTCGGTTACCTGCGTGTCCAAAAAGCTATTTCCGAGGACAGAAGTGAGTGTTTGCATGATGAGTTTGAGTTGTAGACTCATGCTCGCGTCTCTATTGTTAGCAATATTATTTTTAGAGCCCTTGTTGAAGAGGCTTAACTGTTTGTTGTAAGAGCATGCTTAAGTTTCCTATTTCTATATGTAGGAGAGATCTTCTAAGCTATTGTAAGATGATGAAGTGTATGAGAGTGTAATTGAGTATGAAGTAGAACATTGTGAATGTTTGAAGGACTGTACTTTAGAGAGAGCTCTTAAGGAATAGAGATCTAGTGAGAGATCTTGTGTGCATCTGAGAGAGGTGTGGAAGAACAAAGTTCTTCATTTGTATTCCTATTGTAAAGAGTTTTTAATACAAGTTTTCAGGGTGTTTTCTTGTATATCTTGTTCTGTGCTATTTATCATTTCAGTTACTTATCTATCTGTTTATTTCCGCATTGATTGCTTTCATAAGTGTAATCCATTGTTGGTTGATCCCCAACAATTAAATTACGTATATATATTTAAGGTGGTGCTAGTGTGACACCATTGGAAGAAGAAAATGGTTACATCATAGATGTTAGAGCTGAAGTGATTGTAGTGACCATTGTATCTCCTTGAGGAATAAAAATTAACCCCATTGGAGTATGTGTTATTATATATCTTGAAAATTGGGGGACTTGTGATGATGTGGTAACAACTATAATTGATTGTGTGCTTGGTGTTGACCTAAGAGTCCCTTATATAGATTTGAAGTTATCAAAAAATGCATGAGTAACTTCAAAATATTTGTTTATAATGTAAAAAATGATTTTCTACATAATTTATTCATTAGTATCATAAATAGTTCCCTCAAATTCCTTCTTAAATCTATCTGTAACTACTTTAAGAAGTGCTTCAAAAATTGGGCATGTTTACTAGTTACCTAGTGAAGGTTATCATATTTATGACCCTCATATATTTTAAAATATTTAAGGCCTCATTTTACTTTCCTAAAAATTGACCTATCAAGGCTTTCATTTTTACATGCTGATTAAATGCACCATCCCTATTTGAAATTACATTGATCAAATACCATGCAACATCTTGGGCAGATACTAGGTTAAGGTGATTAAATGCATGATTCTAGCACACTAAAATAGGAATATGAACCTATTTTGAAAATATTTTAATTGGTTTTATATTGTAATCACCTTTACCCTTTCAAGTTAGGACTCACTTTTATAAACTTGAGTTGTATTCAAAATGTTGTACAACCTGTTGACTAATTTTGACTCCTAAGTTCAAAATGTCAACCCCTATAAGAAAAAAATTTATTTTCATGTCTTGTTAACCTAGTTCTAATATTTTTTATGCCTGGTGTGGTCTTTAAAATGTTTTTATAAAACCTTGTTAGCATAGTTTAAGGTTTATTTGGAAAAGTTAAGGTAATGGTTATTCTTGTCTTATGGTGGCTTAAACATGTCATGGCTTAATAGAGGTGATTTAAAGTGCTGTAATATGTCATTAGGTATCTATTAAATTAATTTCATTCCTTAATCACATTTCATAAAAATTTCATGTTGATTTGGAAAGTCTAATGTTTATTTGTGGACTTTAAGGTAAGAGAAATTGAATAAAAATATAATTTCTGGTTAATTCTAACATATGAAAAATCCTCAGAAGTAAATTATACATACTAACACTCTTTCCAAGGTCCTTGGAGAAGATATATAGCTACCATATATGTTATAATTTTATAAAATGGTCAAAATCTTGGATTTCATTACCTAAATTGGAAATGCACTTATATGAACTTCAAGAACCCATTTTTAGATGAAAACATTGCAAAGGTGTCTATTCAGATTTTAAAGGTTATATTAAATCTTATGATCAAGTTTTAGGTCCTCAAATTGTAAAAAAATATTCCTTCTCTCCATCATTTCCTTCATAATCTTAGAAAGGAAAAATTCAAATGCATGGTATGACCAAGAGAGAGAAATTTGGAGGATAAAGCTTTGGAAAATTTTAGGGGTCATAATTATATTAAACATAGTGGAATTGGTTTATATATTAATTTCCTCTCCTTTAATTATAATTGTTAAGAGTGACATGAGGTACTATGTCTTATTCACTCAAGTAGGGTCTGATTTTGATCTTGTTTCTCCACCTCATATATATATATGGAGGATAATGGTTTTTTATGATTTTTTAATAAGTTAAAATATTCCATTAAATTCTATTTTAATCAACCAACTCAACTTCATGAATTAAATTAATCAAGGAGAAAATTGTCTCAAGTGTGTGGAGCATGTCATCTATACTATAAGTGTTTAGTTGGGTTGAAGTGTTCTGACCTTAAAAACTTTAAAAGTAATGAATTTATAATGGAAAAAAATTAAATATTTTATGATTCATATTCCCTCTCTTTGATAAGTGGTCATTTATGGATAATCTTTCAAGAGATACTAGGTTTCTCACTCATGGAAGCATGACACTATGCATGAATAGTTTCCTATAGGATAGAGGTTTAGTTTGGATCAAATAACAATGAGAAACCATGATATAATATGATAAACTAATTTTTTAACACTTTTTAAGCTCAATAATATGAAAATGGGACTCAATGCACTCTCCAACATAGATTTAGACAAGCTCATTTCACCCATAGGTTTGTAGACTTGTAGGTGAACATTAATGAGGTATAGGGTTTTTTAAGATGTTTTGAAATGGATAGATGTATCATAGATTCAAAAAAACATATGTGACCTTATAATACATCATTGTATCATTTGAAGGCATGCGTGAACCATAAACTCTAATTTCCATGCATATGCCTTGTAGAAGAGTTGACTATATACATAAGCCATAGATAAAAATAGACAAATTTGAGATGGAAAAAGGTTTGGTTATAATTCCATAGGATTATTTATAGGGTGATAATAAATTTTTAGGAGTTGAAATAACCTAAATGTGTTCAAGACTTGATAATTTGGTTGTCTCTGATAAGTTTATACAAGTAAGAAAAGAGACCTACATGTTACAGATCTATAAGTCCTCTTTTTCGAAAAAAGACACTTTTTCATACAAAAATGATTGAGGGTAAAGGAAAAATGACTCAATATTGATAATATATAATGTATAAATAAATGTAATTTCCTAAGTATTTGAAATCCAATGATGATTAAGATGAGAGAAAGTCTAGAAGCCTAGTACTCATGCATAAACATGTGCATGAAGGTAAGAGGAGAAAAGTTTGTTGAAAACTATAAAGGAGATAATGAAAATTATAATATTGTGAAAATTAACCTCCAATTAATTTTTATTACTTTAATAGTTATATGATAAATTTGATAATACCAACTTAAAATCTCATGTAAAACTCTTCTTCAATGACCACCTATAACCACAATTTGAGAAAACATTCTTAAACAAGTGTGTGTTTGTGAAGTTTAGGGTTTTCATAAAGGTGATAAGGTTATAAAATATAAATAATATATAAATATTTATTTATATGTTCAATTTTTTTTAAGTGAATCCATAAAAACATAAAATGCATTCAAACCATCCTAGTTATCACCTACAGGTTGCTAAGAGAGTAGGGTAGTTTCAAGGTTAAAGAAAGTGTAGAGTGCATAAAGGAAACATTGGATTATATCTAAGGTATATTTACAATAAATATAATAATTAAAATTCAAAAATATCCAATGTAAAACTAGAGAATAATCAACTATTTATAGGACTCATTTTCAACCCTGCCTACATAGCCAATGAGGCCTACAAGTTTGCCTGCCTCATTACATGAAGAGACCTAATTAATTTGAAGAAAATGTTATTTTATGGAATTAAAATAAAATTTAAATGGTTTTATATTGATATTATGACTTCATGTAACCCTCAAATCCTTCAAAAAGTGAGTCTAATGTTGGTAAGCCTTGTTTAGGCCAAATAAACTTAAGACCATACATAGGCCTATATGGATAGTCATAGAAAAATGGCCTAATGGGTGTAAAATGAGACATAATGGAATTTTAATGTGTATAATTTTGGTATAAACCATAAATATGTATGCAAAACGAAAAAAATAAAACTAAAATGGATGTAGGCCTTTAAGACCGCCTCAAGTTCCTTCAATGGATGAATGTAAATTGAGACCATCTTTATTATACTTTGTATGAATTTAAAATAACGCATGGATATAATTTAATTTTATGGATTATAAATATGTCCATACACTTAAATATTATGGAATTATTTATTGGATTGGATCTATCACATTCATGAACAATGATTAAGAACTCAGACCCCTCTCTAATGGCCTATTTGGAACCCAAGAGCCAACTTATTGTACTCATAACTATAAAGAAAGAATGAATGGGAACATAATATCCTATGGATAGTTTATGGGGGTAGTTTAATTGATATTTTTGGAATTGTTTTAGGTTTTGAGGGCCCAAGGTTTATGAATAATCATTAAGAACCTAAGTCACTCTAAACCCTCCTAAAACACTAGTAATGATTAGTTG
This sequence comes from Torreya grandis, assembly GCA_037957365.1. NCBI lineage: Eukaryota > Viridiplantae > Streptophyta > Pinopsida > Cupressales > Taxaceae > Torreya > Torreya grandis. The sequence continues at coordinate 663,908 of JARHVA010004890.1, forward strand.
AGAGAGATGAGAATCTAAATCGCATGAAATTACCGTATTTAATAATTTAAAAACCTAAAAATTATTCTATACTCTAATTATATTATCAAGGAGTACTTTTTTTATACCTATAACTATAAGAAATATTTTTAAATGCCCTATTTTGTAAGGATTGTTAAGTGTTTTGGATGGTTTTGGATAGTGGATCACTTGAAAACTATTGGAATATGTCATTTGGTATGTTTTAAACCTATTTAATTGTATAAATATATATAATACAATCTATAAGTGATAAAAAACTTTATTTTTCAAGGTAGTCTTCAATAGGCTAAAAAGGAGACTAGGTTTCAAGACCATTTCATGGTTCTCACACTTCTATAGGGTCTCAAGACCTCAAATTTGTCAAGGTGATTGGTGATATTATTATAAAAATTAATCACACACTTTTTGTGGTTTAAAAAATGTGGGAGAGATTTGGATATAAAATAAATCTTCTAGCCAAGGAGGCCTAACTAAGGAGAGAGAAAGGAAGAAAAAAGATACTTCTACTCACTCTTAGGACTTGAAATTTGGCATCAAGTTATAAATATATAATAGGTACTTAAATATGTATTTATTTTACTATTAATTACAACACCATTAACATTTGGTGTGTCTTTGGATATGTGTGTCCAAATCATGGCTTATATACCTCTTGTATATTCTTGTTACATTTCTTTTTGTTCTTAGTTAGGTCAGCCTATGAAATAGCCATGGCTAAGTAGAATATATATAGGAGGTAGTGGTTAGTCTTTGATCATCATGTTAAGTATTCTACTCTTAGTAAATTGTTTTAGAGTTTTCCCCCTTCGAGTGGCTTTGTTATATTATCCAATATTTTGATCTATTGTTAATTATCATTATGTGATCTCTCATATTTGCTTATATGTACAATAAAAAATCATTTCATATGAAAATATAAGTAATTTCATTACAAGTGGTATTATATATTCAATTTTGGAAATCTTCTTATGGAGTTGTTTTTTTCAGATTTGGTGAGGTGCGACTTCTATGAGGTGAAGGAGTAAAAAAACATAACTTGCAATCTAGGAAGAATTATTGTTTTCTATCAACATATTACTTTTTGAAATGTTATTTTGAAAAAAAAATAAAAAAACTTTATAATTTTTTTAACCTTGCACAGTTATAGTCGTTGGATTCATCTTGATGAGACAATCATAACTGTATAATCCATTGGTATACTTTTTTGTGTCAAATTTTTTTACCCTAGTTCACAAAGGTAGTCATTAAATTCATCTTGGTGAGAAAATCACAATGGTACCATCTCATGGTACACTTATTTTGTTGTAAAAAGTCTCCTAGGGTTTGTATATGGATAGTCCTACACAAGGATGAAAGGGGGGAAATAAACTCCTAAGACTCCTTCTATGGGCAACATAGAATCTGGAACTTCAAATCCATTTATTTTTCAACTTTAGGCTGACATAAAAGGCTTGGTATGGCATGATGACTTTTTTTAATTCAAAATAGTGTTTTAGGGATATGTAGAGAAATTAACAGGGTTCACAGTCAATTAAATTATATCACTAATTCATTGGTTACTCTTTCATCTTATTCACATAAAACAACCCTCCACTTTAGTATTTACTTCCTCCTCCTCTCAACACCAAAAAATCCAATTCTATTATGAAACCAATGTTGCCCAAAGTGGACATGCATAAGATTGATGGTAAGGATCCTCTCACTTGGATTACCCAACTTGAGAATTTATTTGATCTACATCAAACTCCTAGTTCCTAGAAGGTGATCATGGCATCTCTATATCTGAAACCTAAGTAGTTCATTTGGTATCACTAGTTATGTGCTAAAATAAAAAATAATGGTGTTCTTGTTACATGGTATATTGTCAATGATGATTTATTAACTCATTATTAGAATAATGACTGTGAGAACTACTTCAACAAGTTAGCCAAACTGTGGCAAATAAAAACTGTGAAGGATTATATTCATTAGTTTTTGAATATATCCTTATGGGTGGAAGACATCACTAAGGAAAATATTACTAGTCTATTTTTTTGTGGTCTCAAAGATAGCATCCAATTGGAGGTTTGAATGTTTAACCTAACATTTTTATCATAAGCTATCCCATAGGCATGCATGGTAGAGGAAAAAGAGATGGTCAAACATAAAACCTTCATTACTAGTCATGATCACACCTTTATAACACCATCATATCCTCAACCCACTAGACTGACACCTTGAAAAATTGAGGATAATCAAGCCTAAGGGTTGTGTTATGGTTGTGATAGAAAATGGAGCAAAGACCATCACTATGCTGAAAAGAAGTTGTTTTACATCAAAGGTGACAATGAGGTTGGTGATGAGGAGGAGGCACTAGGTGAGGATGAAGGTCCTAATGAGGAATCTAAATACTCTCATCCTACTATTTCCTATCATACCCTTTCATGTATTAGTACTCTCCAAACTCTTAAAGTGGCGGTTTTCCTAAAAAAAATAGGTCACTATTCTGATTGGCTCTAGGAAAACACACAACTTTATCAACAATAAGATGGCTACTCACTTAAATTATTTCATTTATCCTACTCAATAATTTCAAGTCATGATTGTAGATGGTGGTAATATCAGCTACTCAAGAAAATTCAATAGTATTAAGCTGACCATGGGAGACTACTTATTGGATTCTCCTATGTTTTTTATTCTCATAAGAGGAGATGACATTATTTTGGGAGTATAGTGGCTCACCACTTTGGGCACTATTGAGATGAATTTCTAAGAATTATTCATGCATTTTCATTTTGAGTGAAGGATATTTGAGCTAAGGGGTTAAGGGATAAATCTCCACAACTTGTTAGATCCCATAGAATGATAAAGATTCTCTGAAAGGTGCTAAAGGATTTTTAGTTTGCCTATTTTCCATGGAAATTCATCCAACTCAGACATCTACACCTCTTAATATAAAATAAGTTATTGATTTCCATTTGGTTGTTTTTGGTGACATGTTAAAAGGACTTCCACCTAGCCACACACATGATCATGCTATCAAACTTATTCTTAGTCGTACACCACCCAAAACTATCCTATATAGGTATCCCTATGCTTTAGAAAAGTGAAATTGAAAAGATGGTATAGGAAATGTTAGAAGTATTAATCAGTCACCATAGCCAAAGTGAATATTCTTCACCAATTATCATGGTGTGAAAGAAAAATGACACTTGGAGGATGTGCCCTGACTATAGAGAACTCAATATGTACACTATCAAAGATAAGTTTCTTATTCCTATAATTGATGATTTTTTAGATGAATTAAATTTTGCTCTTTATTTTACCAAGTTAGATCTATATTTTGGGTACCATCAAATCCAGATCTATGATGAGCACATACCTAAAACTACTTTTAAGACTCATGAGGGCCATTATGAGTTTTTGGTTATGCCTTTTGGGCTAACAAATGCACCATTATGAGTTTGATAAATATTAAATCTAGGCCATTTTTGAGGAAATTCATTATGGTATCTTTTAATGATATCCTCATTTATAATAAAAATTGGGAAGACCATTTACACTATGTGAAACAGGTACTCTCAATTTTAGAAAAACATTAGTTGTATGAAAAACCTTCCAAATGTAATTTTGGATTGTGAGGTTGAGTATTTGGGTCATCTAGTTTCAAATACATGAGTAAAAGTGGATCCTAAAAAATACAAGCAATGATGGACTAGCTGATTCCTAAGACACTCAAGTAACTAAGAGGATTTCTAAGACTAACTAGTTACTATCATAGGTTTATAAAAAATTATGGTAGTATTTCAGCCCCACTCACATCTTTGTTGAATAAAGAATCCTTTTAGTGGACTGATACAACTAAAATGGCATTTGAAAAATTTAAATTGGTGATGTGTACCACTCTAGTGTTAGTTACTCCTAATTTTTATAAGACTTTTGTGCTTGAATGTGATGCATTTGGGTATGGTATGGGTGTTATATTCATGAAAGAAGGCATACCAATTACATTTTAAATTCATCAAATGAAGGGTAAAAATCAACATAAGCCCATTTATGATAAGGAAATGATGGATATTTCTCATGTAGTCAAACAATGGAGGTCTTATTTGATGGGTCATCACTTTCAAGAAAAGATTGATCATGAAAGTCTCATATATTTTTTGGAACAAAGATTATCATTTGAATAACAATAGAAATGGGTAACTAAGATGTTAGGATATGGTTTTGAAATAGTTTAAAAAAAGGGAAGGATAATTTAGTGGTAGATGCACTATTTAGGAAGGATGAATTAGTTGAGGCCTTGCCATATACTATGACCATTCTATAGGCAGATTGGCTAGAAGAAGCATAATTAGAATGGGATAAGGATAGTGCTACCCATGATTCGATTTATAATCTTTAGAAAGGTTTGTGTGGATTTGAAAAATTCCCATGGAATGGTGATGCATTATGGTATAAAGATAGATTAAACCTATGTAATAATTATATTAAATAAAAAATCCTTTAGGAACTTCATGAAACTCTAATTAGGGGTCATTCAGGATTTTTGAAAACCTATCATAGAATCAAGCAATATTTTTTTTGGGAAGAACTCAAGGGGGATGTACATAAATATGTGGTTGAATGTATGATTTGTCAATAGAATAAAAGAGAAACCATCAAAACCCTAGGTCTTTTTTAGCCTTAATCCATCTTGAGCCAATGTTGGGAAGAGGTGTCTATAGATTTCATTATAGAATTACTAAGATCTGATGGTCAAAATTTTATCATGGTTATGGTAGATCATCTCAGTAAGTATACTCATTTCTATTCTTTATCACAACCATTTGTTTCTAGTACAGTAGCTTCTACTTTTTTCCATATATTTCAAAAATTGCATGGTACCCCTAAGATCATTGTTAGTGATAGATATCCCATCTTTACTAGTAATTTTTAGATTGAGTTATTTTCATGTTTAAGCACCTAGTTGGCTCATAGTTCATCATATCATCCTCAATCTGATGGCCAAATTGAGGTAGTCAACAAATGTCTAGAAATATATTTCCATTGTTTTGTTTCTGATAAATAGGATAAATGGGTTCATTGGTTGCCACTTGTTATATGGTGGTATAATACTTTTGTTCATAGTTCTTCTAAAATGTCTCTTTTTCTGGCACCATATGGATACCACCCACCATCCATCACTTCAACCTTGAAGGTCCATCCTAAGGTTCATATAGTTGAATAACACATTCACCATCAATAGGAGGTCCTTGCTAGTTTGCATGAAAATTTATCCATGGCTTAGAATCACATGAAATAACATGCAAATCAGCACAAGAGTGAGACAAACTTTGACATTGGTGATTGGGTTTTTTTTCTTATATCCATATAAATATATGTCCTTAAATTAATATAAAAAGGACATCAAGTTGTCCCTTAAGTATTATGGGCCTTATTAGATATTAAAAAAAATTGGTAGTGTGTCTTACAAGTTAGAGATTCCTTCCTCCACTCGCATACATCTAGTATTTCATGTATCATGCCTACAAAAATTCATTGGAAATAATGTGGCTACCCAAATTGAGTTACTACAATTGGATGAAGAAGGAAGAGTTATTCTTGATCCTGAGGTAATCCTTCAAATGCACACTAAGCAATTGTGGTCTCAAGTGATTAAGGAGTACCTGATCACATGGAAGAATTTACCCTATGAAGTTGATACTTGGGAGGATGAATTCTTGTGTAGAAACATCTAGAGTTGACTCAAAATTGAGTATAACATTTTTTTAAAGGGAGGGGAATGCTATGCCTTTAACCTTTGGCATGTCTTGGGATATGTGTGGTTGACTTGTGGCTTACATACCTATTTTATACTCTTGTTACATTTATCTATGTTCTTAGTTAGGTAAACCTATGGACTAACCATGTCTAAGTAGACTATACATAGGATGCAATGGTTAGTCTTTGATCATCTGTTAATTATTTTGCTCTTAGTGCATTATTGTATAGGTTACCCCCTCAAAGTGGTTTTGTTATATTATCTAGTATTCTACTCTACTATCAATTATTATTGTGTTATCTCTCATATTTTATTATTATATGAGATATAAAGTCATTTTTTGTAAACATATAATTAATTTCATTACAATAAGATCCATACACTGTCCTACATAAGGATTTTTATAGGTTTTTAGGGATATAAGGAAAATAGGCCTAATAAGAGCAAAGGTGAAAACTAGAATCTTGGAGAGATTTTGATGACTCAAAGTGAGTTTTTGAAGTTATTATTTTATATTTATATGCCTTCCATGGAAATATAATTCATTAGATAATATGAACTCAAGTTTTGACACTTGTAAGCAAGATTGGCCTAGTGAGACAAGATGGACTTCAAGATACCTAACAAGAGAATAAAGTCATGTGAAAAGAAAAATTTAAAATATCATATGAAATGTGTCAAGGGAAAATAATTAGATTAGTTAAACTTGACTTGACCATTAATAAGGCCACTTTTCCATTCACAAGGCAAACAAGGGGCAGTTTTGAAGAGAAAAGCAAGGTGTCAAGTCAAGTTGTAAACTTCCACACCACTTATAGGAGAAGAGCATATTAAATATATATACACATGTATTGATAGGTATAATGTAATATATTCATAGATATTTTCATTTTTTTAACTCATCAAACACTTTCCATCTCTCTTTCTTATACCTCTTTCTCCTCTCACATTTCTTTATATATTTAGCCTTGATAGGCTATGTTTGTATCCTCACCTAGGTATGGTGAAGCCCTATCCATTTTAAATCCTTTTATCAATGATAATATTATATTTTACTTACTCATTTTAATAGTTTCAATGTATATTCTTGATTAGTTGATCTTCTAAGTGATAGTTTTCTTCCTTACATGTTTGTCCTTTCTTGCATTCATGTTCAGTTTGGAATCCTTTTTGTAGGTCTCTTGAAGTTTCCAAATGTATTTTGAAAGGTTGATTGAGTTATATTATCATTAGTGTCATTTCATGACCTATTGATTAGTGCTCATATCCCAAGAATTATTCATTACCTTCATGATAAATATTGATGTAAAGAGGAATATTTAGAGTAGTGTCTTGTGTAAGTTAGTCTCATGTTTGAAGTGCATTTGTATCTAGTTTGTAGTGGTCCAACTATTTTGGTGTATCACCTCCATTATATTAGGTTTCTCTCTATTTTAATTTCAATTTGATATATTATTTTGTAATCATAAGTGATTCATCAAGGGGATCTCTCCCTTTAGCCTAGAGATTTACATCTCTAATAGGTCACCCACAACCTTGAATTATTTCCATGTTATTTCAAATTTGGAAGGCTTAAAATACCTTCCAAAGGGTGAAAATTTGGTTGATAATAGTTTTGGAATTCCTAATGGGATTAAGGTCCAAATAAGTTTAATGTTTTTTGGTGTGTTATTCTACATATTAGCCTTTAGAGGCATTCAAAACATCAATGGTGATTCCATGCATAATCAGTTGGTTCTAACAACCCAATCACTTTTTTAATTAAAGTTATGCATTCAAGTCATTATCTTGATGAAGTTTTTGTGGATGAGTTTGAGGTGAATTTCAGTTTCATGCAAGTGGATGAGGCATATCATTCTTATAGAATTACCTATCAGCCTTAACATAACCCTTACCAATCCTATAATTAGCCATATCAACCTTGTCATGAGTCATATTAGTTATATGATTAGCCTTCTCAAGCTCAAGGTGTCACTAGCCAACATAGCCACATCTCAAATAAATCCATTTATATCTTAAAGAAAACACTCATAAAATATTAGGGGTACATGATATGGCTTAATACACAAAGAGAATATTTTAAAGATGTCCCAGTATTCTCATTCATGACATGAGAGACTCATTGTAATCAATAAAAAAGGAATGGACACTTATTGAGAGATCAAATTGGAAAATACTCTCAAGTGAAATGTTGGATATAAGTGGTCTCATTAAAAAAATAGAAGATATGATAAGAGCTAATGAATACTCATAGGTTCAAACCTATCAGATCCATATGTCTTCATATATAGCACCTTAGCCCTCATATGTGACATGCATTATTCCCCAAGTTACCTTTCCAGGTGATTTTTAAAGTGTTTCAAATCCTTCATATGTTCTTCAAACATTCCTTTCTTGGAATTTAATCCAAGAGAGCATTAAAACTAAGGAGAAGAGTGTTTTTGAGTATCTTATTATTGAGAACAAAAATTTTACTTCTCTTCCTCAAGAACCTCGCAAGAAGTCTTTCAAGACACCAATATGGAATCAAGTGGTGAAATCATGGAGTAATCAATGTGAGAAAATTATAGATTAGGTGTTTCAAGCCAAGGAATAATATTAACCTATGCAAGTCAATCCCTTCCCTCCTTAATATCCCTCGTATATTTCATATCAACCTTAATGTGCTTCTTATCCTCATGAACCCACTAATTCCATTCAAAAGAATCTATTCCAAGAGAGAATAGAGAATAAAATTGATGAGTTGGAGTTGAAAATGAAGAAAGAGGAAGAGATCCAAGATCAAGGGGTTGAAGTCAAAGAAAGACTTGTGCTCATTCAAGCTCAATTTACCTCTCCTCAAGAACCTCTATATTGTCTATCTTGGAGGTCTATCCATGAAGGTTTTTAAAAAAATAAGGAGGTCCTAGTTGAGAAAATTTAAAATTAATTTGTAATTATTGAATATCTTCAAGAAGGATATGAGAATAATGTTAAGGTTTTTTAGAAGGATGGATTACTTATATTCCAACCAAACTTAATTTTTATTCAATAATTCTAACAAGAAGATTTCATTCCCAAGGACATCCATGAACCATCAACCAATCCTCATACTCCCTCTCCAACTCATGAACTTATCCATCACCCTCTCACCATATACCTTCTTCAAGAGGAATATATCTTATGAAAAGAAAATGAGGAAGAATTTGTAGCTAAAAGTGTGGTTCAAGAAGAGTGTGAAAAGTACAATTCAAGTGTATATGATGAGGAAATCACCATTGGTACTCCTCTTGGTGAAGATGAACATAAATTAGTCTTCACAAATGAAGAAAGGAATGATCTTGATGATGTTGAATCTACCTATGAGGAGAGTGCTAATATTTCTACCTTGGCTAATGAAGAATTTGGTAAAGATCTGAAATAAAAGGATCTTGAAAGGAACATCATGTTGACTAATTTTGTTAAGTAAAATGAGAAAGTTTACAGAGATTTTAATGGCATCTGGTAGAATTACTTGCACATGTTTAAATAATAATAAGGATTTGATAATTTGGAACCTATAAGAGACCAATATCAGGTTAATGATGAATAATACAAGGTTGCTATTGAGCCAATATGTTTTCAAGTCCATGATAGAGAAATCTATGATGAAGACATTCTTCAAAACAATCAAGAGATTGGATTGTAACAACCAATAGAGACTAAGGTTGTTGCTACCTCCATGGACCAAGAAGACTTATGGTAGAATTATTGGGAGGTTTGTAATGAATTTGAGACTCTTTAAAGGTCTATATATCCTACTAGTTAGATTAAATATGTGCTTGAGGATGCCTTATTCCTTGAAGGACAATGTGAGAATTTCTAAAGTACTAAGTTTGAGGTTGATCCTATGAGACAAGAAGTATTCATGCTTGAGTTGAAATATAACATAAAAAGAGATCATGAAAAGGACATTGAGACATAATATGAGTTCACCTTCACAAGTGATTAGTTTTCAACTATCATTTCACTTGATAGCATGCTAAGATGATTAGAAAACAAGAAGAGGATGAACACAACAAGAGAAAAGTCCAAGATGTAGCTTGTTCATGTTGTTTTGCATATCATAAATCAAAGGATGCCATAAGCTTCCCCTTGAGCCAGGATGAAGAATACAAGTTCAGGTTAGTTGTATACACTAGTTTTCTTATGTTGTGTTTTGTGTTCCCTCAGTGCTTAGCTAACACATGCGTGTGTCTTGTCTTCTTTCATTTGTGTGTGTTTCCCTTATTTTGGTGTTTTGGAGGTAAAATAATTTTTTTTATCATGATCAAGGTTTGGTAAGGTATAAATATGAGTTCAAATTATTCCATTTCTTAGTGGAAGGACAAGGCTACTAGTATAATTAACATTACAGACATTTTGCCCCTATGAATCACTAATTGTTTAACTAATTTTGACTCCCAAGGTCAAAATTTCAACACATATAGGGAAAAAAAATTTGATCATGTATTTTTAACCTAGTTCAAATATTTTTATACCTTATTTGGTATTTAAAAGGTATTTATAAAATCGTGTTAGCATAGTTTAAGGTTTATTTAGAAAAGTTAAGGTAATGGTTATTTTTGTCTTGTGGTGGCCTAGACATGTCATGGTGTAATAAAGGTTAATCCAAGTGTTATAATAGGTTATTATGTGTCTCTTCAATATATTTCATGTTTTAATCACCTTTCATAAACATTTTATTTGTGGACTTTAAGGTAAGAGAAATTGAAGAAAAAGGTGATTTTTGGTTAATTCAAACATATTAAAAATGATCCAAAGAAATTATATGTATTTATACTATTTCTAATATATTTGGATAAGTTACATAACTACCATATATGTCATCAAGTCATAAAATGGTTAGAATTTTGGATTTTAACACCTAAAATGGAGTTTAATTCAATTGTATGGAATTCAAGAACTCATTTGTAGATGAAAACATTGCATATTTGTCTCTTGAGATTTTATATTTTATATTAAATCTTGATATGAAGTTTTAGGTCCTAAAATTGCATAAAACTCTTCCTTTTGTCCATTGTTGCCTTAACAAGGTCAAAAAGGCAAAATTCAAATACATGTTATGGTTAGGGGAGTGAAATTTTGAGGATAAAACTTTGGAAACATTAGGGGTGGTAATTATATTAAATTTACTAGAATTAGTTTTTATATTTATGACCTATCCTTTATGAACAATTGTTAAGAGTGATAGGAGGTCACTATGTCTTGTTCATTCAAGTAGGGTTTGATTTTGATCCTATTTATAGACCTCAGAGTTTGATGGAGGAGAATGACTTTTTTGTATTTTTTAATAGGTAAAAATAATCCTTTAAATATTGGTTTCATGTACTAACTCAACTTCATGAAGTGCCTTCATTGAGGAGAAAAGTGACTCAAGTGTGTGGAGAATGTCAACTCTATTGTAAGTGTTTTCATTGGGTTGAAGTGATGACACCTTAAAATTTTTCCAAGTAATTAATTATTCATTTAAAAAACTTAACTATCTAATTATTCATGTTCCATATCCTTGATAAGTATTCCTTTATGGATAATCTTTCAAGAGATGCCAGGTTTCTCACTCATGGAGGCATGTTATTGTGCATGAACAATTTCCTACTTGATATAGGTTTATTTTAGATAAAATAATAATGATAAACCATGATATAATATGATAAAGTCATTGTTTAAAATTTTTGAAGCTCAATAAAGTTAAAATGGGACTCAATACACTCTCCAATGCAGATTTAGACAAGCTCATTTCACCCACAAGTTTGTAGACCTATAGGTGAACATTCATGAGGTCTAGGTTTCATTTTTAATATTTTTTAAAAATGGATAAATGTATCATATATTTATAAAAACCAATGTGACCTTGAAAGACCCCATTTATCATTATAATTAATGAGTAAAACATATGCTATAATTTCTATGCATATGCCTTGTAGAAGAGCTGATTATATACATAGGCCGTATATACAAATGGAAAGTTTGATATCATATAAGGTTTTTTAAGAAGTAAATATTATTATTGAGAGGGTGAGAATAAATTTTTAGGAGTTTAAATAACCTAAAGGTATTTAATACTCAATAAGTTGGTTATCTATAACAAGTCTATACAAGCAAGAAAATAGACCTACATGTTACAGACCTATAGGTCCTCTTTTTTGACAAAGGACACTTGTTCATACAAATATGATTGAGGGTACATGAAACATGAATAAATATTTATAATATATAAGGTACAAACTATTTAAAACACCTAATTATTTTAAATCTAATTAGGGTTAAGATGAGAGAGAATATGTAGGCCTAGTACTCATATGTAGACATGTGTAAGACATTAAGAGGAGAAAGGTTTATAGAACACTATTAAGAAAAAAATGAACCTTGTGAGATAGTTAAAATGAAACTCAAATGAATTTTTATTAATTTAAGAGTTCCCATGTCAAATTCTTCTTTAATGATCACCTACAACCATAATTTGAGAAAATAATATTAAACAAGTGTGTGCTTGTAAAGTGTAGGGTTTTGTGAAAGTTGAGAAGGTTATAAAATATCAATAATATAACAAGATTTATTGATATTTTCAATTGTTTTTAATTGAATCCCTAAAACCATAAAGTGTATTCAGACCATCTTAATGATCTCCTACAAGTTGCTAAAGCAGTAGGTTAGTTTTAAACCTAAAGAGAAGGAAGAGTGCATAAAGTAAATAGTGAATTATAGCTCAAGAAAATGGAAAATGTATAGAATAATTTAAATTCAAAAATATCCAAAGTAAAACTAGAGAATAATTAACTATATATAGGACTCATTTTTAACCCTACCTACATAACTAGTGAAGCTTATAGGCTTGCCTACCTCATTAAGTGACGAGACCTACTTTATTTGAAGAAAAATAAATCTAATGGATGGAAAATAATTTTTAAATGATTACATAGTTATATTATGACTCCATGTAACCCTTAGATCCATCAAAAAGTGAGTTTAATGCTGATAAGCCCTATTTAGGCAAAACAAGCCTAAGACCATACATACACCTATATGGATATTCATAGAAACGTTGGCCTAATTGGTGTAAAAATGAGACATAAGGGCATTGGAAAGTTTTTAATGTTTTTATAGACCATATAGAGGTATTCATAAGAAATATAAGATAAGGAAAATGGATTTTAGGACTTTGTGACCATATCAAGATCCTCTAAAAGATGAATGTAATTTGAGACAATATTTCTTCTGATTGGTGTGAATTTGACCTGATGCATGGATCTTTTGACCTAATGCATGGATCCAATTCAATTTTATGGATAACTATATTTTTCAATCAATTTTTGGATTGGATCCATCACATTCATTAAAATTCTTAAGAGTTCAGACCCTCTCCAATGGCCTATTTACAACCTAAGACCCAACTTATTCCACTCCAAACTCTATGGACAAAATGAATTGGAACATAATATCTTAGGGATAGTTTATGGGGGTATTTTAATTGATATTTATGGCATTAATTTAGGTTTTTAGGGCCCAAGGTTTATGAATAATAGTTAATAACCTAAGTCACTCTAAACCCTCTTAAAACCATAATGATGAATATTTAAGAAAGATGAGATTATAAATCACATGATATGAAATTATTTGATCATATAAACACATAAAAATTATTCTAGACTCCAAGTATATTCTCAAGGTGTATATTTTTTTTATACCTATAATTATATAGATTGCATTAAATTCCCTATTTTTTAAGGATTTATGTGTTTTATAGGATTTTGGACATGAATCACTTGAAAAATAATGTAATGGGTAATTTGGGATTCATTAAACCTATTAAAGTGTAAAAATATGTATAGTACATCCTATAAATCATCAAACAAACCTAGTTTTTCAAGATATTCTTCAATACTCAATAAAAGACTAGTTTCAAGACCATTTCAACTTTCTCACACTTCCACAAGGTCTTAGAACCTCAAAATTTCCATGGATATTGGTGATAGGTTTGGAAAAGTGAATCCAATTATTTTTTGTGGTTTCACATGTGTGGGAGAGATATATAGTAGAAAATCAATATTATAGGCAATGAACCCTAATTAAGGAGAGAGAAATGTAAAAAAACTATAATTTTACTCACTTTTAGGACCTAAAAATTGGTATGGAGATGTAAATAAATACCAAATCCTCAGATATGCCTTTATTTTCCCAATAAAATCCATACACTATCCTACAGAAGGAGGTTTACAAGTTTTTAGGATTATAAGGAAAAGAGGCCTAATGAGAGCAAAAAGTACCAAATGGAATCTTGGGGAGATTTTCATGACTCCAAGTGAGTGAATTCAGGTCTAATATGGTATTTAGATGCCTTAACTAGAGAAATAATTCATTATATAATATGAACTCAACTTTTGACACTTATAAGCAAGATTAGCCTAGTGAGATAACATACAATTTTAGACACCTAAAAAGAGAATAAAGTGATGTGTCAAAGGTAACCTTTAGAGATTAGATGAAAGGTGTTAAGATTAGATAAAGGGATCAATTCAATAAGACCTAATAATAAATAATGCCACTTTTCCATTCATAATCTGAAGAAGTGGAAATTTTAAAGAGAAAAGTGAGGTTTCAAGTCAATTTATAGACTTCCCTATCATTTGCAGAAGACAATATTCATGAGAGAAACACATGTCTTGGAGGGTCTAATATAAAAATTTCATAACTCTCTTCTTTATTTTAACTCATGATACACTTGTAATCTCTCTCTCTCTCTCTCTCCTATGATTCTCTCTCTTTCTCTCACATTTCTCTATATATTCAACCTTGATAGGCTATGTTTGTATCCTCCAAATGGGTATGGTAAATTCATTCCCATTGTCAATCCTTTGATAAATGGTAAAATTATGTTTTACCTCCTCCTTCAACTAGTTTAATTATATATGCTTGATTAGTTGATCTTGATAACTAATAATTTTACTTACTTGGCTTGTTTGTCCTTTCTTGGATTTATGTTTAACTTGGAATCCTTTTTACACATCTCTTGAAGTCTTATAATGGAGTGTGAAAAGTTAAGTGAGTCATCTTCTGCTTAGTGTTACTTCATGACCTCTTGACTAGTCATCCTAGCCCAATCATTCTTCATAACCTTTATGATAATTATTAATGTAGAGAGATAGATTTGGAGTAGCATCTTTTGAATTTCAATCTCATTTTTGAATTGTATTTACATCTAGTTGGTAGAGGCCCAAATATTTTGGTGTATCACCTCCATTAGAGTAGGCTTTTCTCTCTTTTCATTACAAGTTGATAGCATATTTTATGAGCCTAAGTGTTTCATCAAGGGGATATATCCATTTAACCTAGAGATTTACCTCTCTAATAGGTTACCCATAACCTTAAGGTGTTTCCATTTTAAAATTTGGAAGGTTTAAACTACCTTCCAAAGGGTGAAAATTTGGTTGTTAACACAACCTTATGGCTGTACTCTAGGCATTGTCCATAATTTCTTGGGGAACATGTATGATTTGTCTCCATAAAATCCTTTATTATGCTTGATCCTAGATTTCATACATTTCTTTCATGATATCCCTAGTTGAATCCAAAAAAGATAAAAAAAATCCTTTGCATATAATATTGGATCACTTCGATTTGTTTTGAGATTATTAACCAATGGAAATAGGTTTTCCTTTTGTTTTAGATGTATCTCTTCCCCTATGCTTGTAATCACCACCTTCATTTCCCTTACCATTTAAATTATATTAATTTTATTATCAAAATGGGTGTAGATTGTGGGTAGATTTTTAAGGATTAAATTTTTTATTTCATCCCTCCAACCTTGTATATATTTAACACATCAAGGCATAATTACTTCCCCTTATTATTCAAGTTGGCTAAGGTATTTAGATGTAGAATTTTGAGTAATCATTAAAGGTGGAGTTATTAATATAGGTGGAATTGAATCATTTATTTGAATGAAAAATTTGAGGGGTGGTTGAATAATATTTTTCCATCCTGAAACTTCCTTCTAAGGTTTGATTTTTTCAACATACTTTGTCAGGCCTAGGGTTTGTAAATTTTTAATTGTGGTCGATTGTATGGGTATAGATTATGGTAATGGTAGTTCCAATTGGGATGAAGATTTTGGGGGAATAGGAAGCCATTGAGGATTGAATATAGGAAGTAAAAATAAATTCTCAAAATAGACTCTCTTCTTAAGATCCATTATTTACATTAGCATGGAAAGAATAGAAGAATCAATAGAATTGGAAATTAGTGGCCTCATAATAGTAGGTGATAAAGTTACATCTTGAGTATCTTAGATAGTAATGGAAGAATCAAGATAATAAACTACCTTATTAATTATTTGTCTTTATTCTTCAGTAATAATTTTATGGTGATGTGATCCAACAATATTTTATTCTCTTATAAAGCTTCCACGGATCATAGATTTTGCCTTTTTTAGTTTTGTTGATTCTTTTATTTCCTCTTGGAATATTGATTCACAAAGTTCTTGCTCTAGTCTATTCATAATATTTGAATTTTATTATTCATCATACCTAGGATAATCAACTAGTGAAATTACATGTTCATTCTCTTCCTCATTTGTTTCCTCATCAAGGCATATTCCCAAGGTAACTAAAACTAATGATGATCTTTCTTCTAATTATTGAATTTTGAAAGAGGCTATAAAAACTCTAGATTTACCTTGTTGATTAATGGTAGGGGAATAAGAGGTGAAGTTAAATATGAAATCAATGAAGGAGCCACAATAGGAGAAACTAATACTATGGGTTATGAAGCGATGGGCAGTGGAGAAATAGTGGTAGAGGCAAGAGTGGATGGAGAAGAGATGTACATGGTAGGGAATAATCAAGGAGATATTCCCCTCACTCATGGTAATTGGTGGATATTGGCTCATTAAAGGTGATTGAGGGTAAGACAGAGTAGATGGGAGATATGAGAAATAACTATGAAAAAAATTAGGGAGACTTGTGTGACTGAAGTAAGTGGATCTAGAGGTCAACAAGAGAATGTTATTTTTTGTCCATTTGTAGTAGGTGAAGTCTTGAAAAATGTTTTTTTACCCCAAGTGGTAGTAATAAGTTGTATGAAGATCTAATGATGACCAAGCAGGCCTTCAAGTTTTTTATTCTTAATTTAGAGATTCTCCTCCCTTTGATTGCTATGCTCTCCCTCTCATAGATTAGTCTCTTATTTTATGGGAGAGGGAGGTTGATCCCATTATACTAGGTCTTACAATTATGGTTGAGGAAACTATTGACTATACACTCTTTCTACTTCCTTTACCATTTCATTTGACCACTCTTTAGTGATTTATTGATCATATTGGATGGCCTAAATAATGATAATTAACATTTCATTATGCCTCATGTGAGTTCAAAATTAAAAATCATCTAAAGCATTTAAAAATATATAATTATTTTCATATTATTGGTGATCATATCTCATGGTTAACCATTTTCTTTCCTTGATGAACTTATTATAGTTTATAACATTCCCCATGGGGTCCCATTCTCTAAATTGGGTCACCTTCAAATTGTAATGGGTTTTAGCCTTTCCCACTTGATTGAGGGTTGCCCTCACTACAAACTAAAGTTACCTAATGATTAGTGGGTCTTGTTGTAATAATATTAGTGTTTGAATCTGATCTCATCATCTATATTGTTATATAATTGGTGTGAAATCTATTATTCTAACAAATTTTTTCCAATGTGGCATGATACAAATAAAGGATGTGTTCTTGTTCCTTCAACCTTAATGATGGCATAGTCTAGATAGTTCCAATAATGTCTAATTTTGGAGATGATCCCTCCCAAACTATGAGATAGCCTAGGCATCTAAGTTCCATAAATATCTTGATAAACTTGAGGATAAACACCTAACACATATTGCTAATCTCATTCCTAAACATATAAACAAACAAGAAAGAATAATCCTCACAAATATTATTATTCAACTACTTGGTGAATGGATCCATCTTGTGTTCATGTCTAAACACTTGTTCCTTCAATCTGACATTGATGATTCCTCAGGGGTACAATTTTTTTTGAAGTCAAAAGAATATCCAAAAATGGGACCTATTATACATGAAAATAAGTAATAATGGTAAATCCATACAACCTACATAGAAGGGCCATATATACCCTAATACCTGACCTAAAATTTATTATTCCATTAGAGGAAATACCTTTCTTGAGATTCAATATCTTTCCTTTTACCAACCATTATTTCAATTTTCCCTCCATAGTGTTATGCTCAATCCATACATTAGTTGAAACCTCATTATAATAAAATTCAGGCCTTATAATTATTTATATACCTCTCAAAATACTACCCTAGAAATATGAAACTACATTTTTTTATTTATTAAGATGTAAACAATCCCTAGTATAAGTGTCAATAAAGAACAAATCACAAACCAAGTCTATGAAAGGCATTGCTTCTGGCTTTAAAAGTGCATTGTGTATTCCAATTATATTAATCAATATTAATTCATATATATACTACTTGTCCTCATGAAATAGTTGATACTATGAAGAGTAAGGTGTTATATCCTCCACTACATTCTAGATGGCCGAGTAATAAGTAATGTTGAAATCCAAGGCATCCTTATTAAATGTAGTGTCTATATATTAAATACTCTCAAAGATGGAGTATGAAGAGGTGACAATATATGATATGGTTTTGGATAATAAATTTGAGAAATCTAAGACTGATAATTCATTTTTCAAACTATTTAAATTTTCTTGAATATTTTCTAAAAACTAGGGCTTTTGGTTGATTGAGAGCTCAGAATTGCAATGTTCAATTTGTGGATTAATGGCAAAGTGACTTATCTTTGCTTAAATTTTGCATTCCAAATTATGAGTATTGAATGCATATTTTATAAAACATAAATGCAAATAATGTATTTTTATTTTGTTCTTGTTTAGTTTTAAATTTATTAGTCAACTTTGGTAGGTTATTGCTTCCCATATGGAACCTTTTGCTAATATTTATGCACCTAGTCAAAAATTTGATAGTTTTTAATTATCAGTTAATGGACTTTTATTAGCTATAAAAATCTTTATTTTCATTTTGTTCATTCATATATTTTATTTAAACACATTATTCATCTCATTTACTTAGGGTCCTTAGACTTACTATCTTGATTTATATGCTCTATGGCTGTGAGTTAATGAGATTGAGTGATGTGGAATGATCTTGGGGATTTATATCTATTTGAAAATTTGAAAATCTACATCCTTTAGGAGGGCTCAAGGTGGTTGGGATGTTAACACATAGAATGATATTTGGTATTAATGACTTATAGACTTAGAGCCATGGGATCATAGGGCCATTAACTTGTTATTTTTCCCAAAATGCTCTGAGTGAATGGGATTGTGCCACCTATCCTGATCTAGAAACTTGAAATTCAGAGCACTCAGACTAATTAGGCTTTTATTTCACCCTCTAAGTTCTAGGTTTATAGGATTATGACATATGGCATGATCTCAAGGATCTGAGGACTTGGAAGAATTAGAATTTTTATGTAGCAAACTTTATCCTAGTTAAACATGGTATTGTTATGTTGACATCTTATGGTGATTCAATTATTGATAAGGTATGAAAATTTCATTAAACTATGGTGAGATCTGATTAACATGATGATTCCACTTTTTATGATTGTGAGGCTTAGGTATGCCAAAGCTTTTGAATTTTTTAGCGAATGCTAAAGGGATAAGGATAGACATGATCCCACCACTTGTCCCAATCTTAAAGTTTAGAAACTTGAAAAAACTATATTTATGGGATCTTGAAACCTAAATAATTTTCAATTCTTCTAATAGTCCTACATATAAATAAAAATCATAGAAACACTATGACACAATATATTATCTCTATTAGTCAATAAAATCATAAAGTCAACTTTGGTGGAATTTTTGAAAATCCAAGGTTAAAATAAATTACAATGAATGCTTATGCTTTGATTTTTAAAATTTTAGAATCTATAACTTTAGAATTTGAGTAAAACCTTTGAATTATACATAAAAAAACTAATTTAATAGACTTATAATTTTGATAGTGTAGACATCAAATTCCTAACACCATTTGTGTTGAAATTGTCAATATTACTCAAATTACACTCAAATGACCAAATTAGGCCAAAATCACTAAAACAGGCTAAATGGTTTGAACTTGTCATTTAAAATTGTTGAATTATGCCAAAGTATCCCTCAATGGGTGAATATATTTTATGTGATTCCTAAATTTTACCAATTCACTTCGAGTCAAAATGATGATTTCACCTTTTTGTGTTTTAGATCACTCTTTTCCTCTAATTAATTAATACTCATTATGTACCTTTATTATTTTATGTTGGCAACATCTTAAATGGGAATATGGTTTAAATGCATCTAACATCACCTTATAATTCTTATCCAATTAAATTATGACTTGGTAATATGACTTTATGACCATTTTGATTAATTAAGGGCCAATTTCCAAAGAATTGCACAAATATTGATTAATCTTGTTTAAGGCTAATTAATTTAAATCAAGAGCTTAAGTGTATTTTCCATGGATTTTATTGATTATTTAAATATTGTAAATTTATTCCCAATATCTATATCACTTAGTGACATCATATATGGGGTGGTATCCATAAGCCATAAATGCATAAAATATATAAATTATGGGCATCCATGCCTAATTAATGCCCCTTCCCCCTCGATCATTATGAGGGCATTTATTGATTTTAGCCTCCAAAATTAAATAGATTCTTAGCCACACATCTTGATCTCAAGATGGATGATCAAAGTTCATTCTGATCAATTACAAAAATATATAAATAGGAGGCCTCTGAAACCATTTTTTAAGCTTAAATTTTGTAGAATTATAATGCTAAAATATCTACACAAGGCATTTATGTTTTGATTATCATGTTATTTTTAATTATAAACTTCATTTGATAGACCAATTTGGCTATTTATTCTATTGATTCTAGGTTATACATAGAGTTATTGAGGCAATGGAGGAGCAAATAAACCATTGTTGACAAAGATTAAAACTCTAGATCAAAGGGAGAACATTTTTGGAGCCACTCTTCAGTGGTGGAATCGATTTGGGAAGGTAACTAGTATTGCTTTCTTTCAATTTGTTCTTCATTATCAATAGTAAACCTTGAATTAATAGGTTTGATTTGATTATTTAGTTCTAAATTAATTTTCATGGATTTATTGACTAATTCTTGACTAACAACCTTTGTATTCTATCCTATATTTTGGCACGTCTGGTGGGACATGATTATGTACCCCTCATATTTGAACAAAAATGGATGTGAAAATATCTTTTATTTTTTATCTGTTTACCATTTTTTTCTTTATTTTTGGCAGGTTGTTCTTACTAGTTTCATCCTAATTCTCTCAAAATTTTATTAAAATATTATTTGTATTTTATAAGTTATGACTCTTTTAGTGACTATTAGTTTTTATTTTCTATTTTTTGGGTTAAAATGGCTAGTACAAAGATAATTAATTTTTTTATTCACTTTTTTTACTTTAATTTTTTAATATATTTTTATATTTCACCTATAAACAACCAAAAAAAATTTGTGACAAAATAATATGTATTGTAAAAGTAGTATTGAAAATACTAATTGTAATTTTTTATGTTTTGTGTGTTTAGTTTTATTATTTTTAGCCTTCTAACTTATTGTTTGAATGGTTTCATAAGTTTAATATTAATTTTTTGTTTTATTGATCTAAAAAGTATTTATGAGAATAAAAATTTTACCTTCAAGTTCATAGGTGAAACACAAACTTGAGAGATTGTTTTCTAATGTTACTTGTCTTAAACACAAAACAACATCAAAGATAAATAACATTCTGACAATTTTCTTGCGGGAAATACTTGGAAAGTGATCAAATAAATCTTAATTAAGTCTTTTTAAACATTTTTTGGATACATAAAAATAATTTTAAATTTATATTTTATTCTTAAATAGAAATTCAGGGTGTTTACTTGAATCTTTTTATAGTTTTTCTTTCAAAGCTTTGCAACTTAAGGCCCAGGGGCCAAAGAACACCACCAAATCTTTCATTTTCATTCTTTAAAATTGAACTCACTTCCAAGTTTTTGTTCTATGAAAATCATTTATTATTTTATTAGTTATATTTATTTGTGAAAAAAAGAATTTGTGTGTGTATTATTTCCCCCCATGCTCTATATGTAACTTGCGGGATTAAAAGTGCCATCTTCAATACAAATTAACTTAGTTAAAAGGTGTAAAAGAGATGTTGTGAAGGTTCTACCCAATACCTACATGGCTTAGTGGTATACAAAAAGAATTAAATCTCTTTTAATTAATTTTTATTTTATTGCATCTTGAATTGTGAGGAGGATTTCATCACCTCCCATAAGTTCTATAGGGAAGCTTTGACCTAGGGTTTCATCTCCCGACATAATCTTCAACCCCTCTCCACAAAGGGGTATATAAATTGATATCCCCTCACTAGGATGATGGTTTGAGTAGTTAAACCATCTCCATTAGTAGAGGCTAATCTAATATGTTTGAGCATGTTAGACATCATACTACACTAAGTGAGTGATAGATGTAGTGGTTTTAAAAAGGGATAGACTTTTTTATATGTAATATAACATGAACCTATATGATGTGTTACTTCTATTGTTTTTTGACATCAAATTTGGTATACATGGGATCTATATAGAAATATGCAAAACTAGTTAGTTTTAGTCAACCCCACTTTGCCACACCTTATCAGTGTAGGTCTTAGGATGATTACTTAGTTGTATTTCTTTAATTTTGTCTTACATTAATTGGTCTTGATTTGATTCAAAACTTGATTTTGAAAAATCATAATAAACTAAACACATTGTCCACAATTTCTTAAACAAGGAGGCATTATGTTATCCAAGTTAAAATAAATCTTTTCCTTTTTCAAATTTGTCATCTTAAATATTGTGTCATATTTTTTAATTTGCATAATTATGCTACCCATTTGAGTCTAGATCATTTGAATTTTTTTTTGAGTCCTTCATTGATAATTTAAATTCAAAATTGCACTTTTATAACTTCATAAGGTTGATGTGTTAAATTGGGTTCACCATTTGCACTTAATTTGAAGGAACTTGGGTTAAATTTCTAATTTGGATTGAAGGCCATTTATAGACTCATTATCACATTATCATATTTTGTGTACTCAAGTCATATTGTGTATCTCTCATGCTTTGAGTCCTAAAACACATTTTAAACTACCATTCTTATTATCATGTAGATGTGTTGTACTGCCCATTTGGTTCTAATTTTATACTTAATAATTATTTCATGTTTTCACATCATGATTTTTTTAGTTTGAATTGTCTCCTTCCTAATCCAAATTGATTTCTTCTAGTTTACTAATAGAAACTTGTCGAAGTTGAACTATCTTTTATAATATTGACATATCTCAAAACTCTAAATTTTTAGTGTACTAGTGACACTCTAGGATTTTTGAGTTATTATAATATCTTCTAATTCATATGATTTTAACCCTACTCAAGGTTGAGTAATTTCATGAAAATCATTCTTCTAATTGTGTGTGGTTCTACACCACCCTCCTTTTATAGTCTCTTTGGTGTATTACTCATTTTTTTGGAAGAAATATTGAAACCCATACCTTGTTTAAAATGTTTGGAAAACATAGTCCAAATCTTGACAAACATAGAGAGAAAACCTTTCTAAACATGACTCAAAGTTACACTTGTATCAGGGTCTCTTGTGGCCCTAGTTGCAAGGTAGAGAATTATTATAATGGATATGAACACTCCATCTTGTTTAGGGATGTCACCCTCTTCGAGCCTATTTATTGAATACTATTTTGATCTATGTCAATTATTGTGCATCATCCTCATCCTTCCCCTTAAATTTATGCTCTGTGCTTAAATTTTATTATTTTGGGATATCCTCCTTCAATTTGTACATGATAATCAAAGGTTACCAATTCTAAGTTATCCCTCTTTAGCCTGTGTAAGTGATCTAGCTCCATAATGTGCAAAGGTTACCATTTTAGGATATTATCCTTTATTTTTCATGAAAAATAAAGATTTTTAATGCATGAAGGTTACCATTTTAGGACCTCCTTATTTAGTTTTTGAAAATAACTGAACTATGTTGCATCCATTTATTACCATTCTAGGCCCACTGCTTATATTTAGTGAGTTTATTATTGAAGAGTGTCCATTTCATGGACTAGTTATTGTTGATCCCTTTTTTAATAGTCTAATTTTTGGATATCCCATTATTAAACCACAAACCATTATTATCATTAAACTAAATGTTATCCACTTTAGAAAATTTATGCTGATCTTTGAGCCAAAACATTAACCATTACCTCTTTAAGATCCATCTTATGAGGATCAAAATGTGTTCAAAATTGATTTTTTACAACCAATTTTGAACCAAAACCATGAATTTATTATTAAAATATCCATTTGTGACAATTTAAATTGTGATGAATCACCTATTCATATGTTACATATTTTTAAAGAGCCTCAACTCCTTGACAAGCCAGTCTCTGTAGAGTTGTCTCTTGATATTTTCCCACTCATTGAGGAGTCTCCTTTTAACAAACAATATTATATTGAGTTGTCCCTCAAGAAGTTACCTCTCTTTTATAGGCTTCACTTAGATGAGATAATCTATGTTGAACCTTTCCTAGATGAATCCCTTTTTATAGATCCCATGATGCCATCACAAGCCATTACTTGTTCAATACTAAGCATTCAATAGAACATCATTATATAAGAAATCCTATTAGATGAAGAAACACCATTAGAGTTAGGTTCTATTTTTGAACCAACATTGGATTTAACATCAAAACTAGAATCAGCATTAGTTGTGACATTAGATTTAAAGTCTCTTATATTAGAATCAAATAAAAAAATAGAATATAATATTGGTTGTTACAACATTGGTTACAGTTTCCTTGTGGGTCAATTTGAATATATTTGTGATCCTTGTATAGTTTTTGAGGATGATTACTTCAGCATCGACATGCATTATCATAGTATATTCTATGATAATTATTCTACCATTCATTATTCCATTATTCCCACCCAACATAGCCATTATATTGACATTACACCTCTCATAAATGTTGATTAACACCGATATAATCGCACTTTGTTAAACTACATCCATCCTAACATACCATTTGTAGAATATTAGGGGGACAAGGATCAAATTTATGAAAATGAAGAACATTGTCCTAGTGAAACATTTGTTGAAGCACTATGGGATGAGCAAAGATCAAACTCAACATCTTTTAGTGAAACCTTTTTGAATCTAATAGACGATAATAAAAGTCAAATATTGATATATCTTCATGAAACCTTCTTATAGGAACTATGTGAAAATCAAGACAAATTAATTAGTGAAATCCTCCTCTAAGAACTAATAATTGAGCACAAAATTTCATCATTTCTTGATGAAGACATTATCAAAAAATAAATAAAAACAACTTCCAATCTACAACATAATCAGATGGTAACTAATCTTAAAATAAAACAACAAAAAAATATGGTGGTCCTATCAAGAGCATCTTTAGAGGTCTTAATCCCTACCACAACCAAAATTATGTCAAATTTGGTATCAAAAAAATCATGTGTGACTGAAAGTCCTAAACTTCATTTATTTTCCATTCATTATATATTTCATTCTCATCCACCTATTCATTACCCACTTGTATCATTTATCCTAACATTATTTACTATCACTGATAGCACTTTCCTTTGTAGAGGGCTATAAATATGTCTTGTCTCAACATTTGAAGGAATCAAGGTCAATGACCTAGGAAGCTCATGAACACATTATTAAGATCTAGATCAATAGGAAGTTCTTGATAGAACATCTTTTCTAAAAGGGTATTAGATAACAACTTTATAAATGATCATTTATATTGTCTCACATATTCATTAGGACGTGCATCTCCCTCTTAGCAAGAGCAATAGAACCATTTTTTATTTTTCTAGTTCCCATTTTCCATTACCATGCCTCATCTCTTGGGGGCAACCTTATATACCCTTTTTAATCATATTATACCATTGCATTCCATTTACTACACTATTTGAACTACATTGACTTGAGGTCCTTCAAGACTATGTAGGAAACACTAAATTACTATTGAAGTCAACTCGGTCACATATTTTTTATGCTCTTTCCATTTTGTGAGAAATTGATAAGTTTGAACACTCTCACCATTCTTATAGTAACTTAAGCAATGGTCTTGCCTTTTTACGAGCAGACTAAGTCAATCATCACTTGGGGGTAATTTTGTTGTCGCTATAGCCAATTTTCTTCTCATAATTTTCCTTATACCGTTTTTCCTTATATCATTTATTTATTATTTACCAACGCTCATTTTTATCCATCCTACTTATCCCATTTTTATCTTGATTCCTTTTACTATTCTTGCGCTTTCACAAGGGGATTCTGATCTAAGTTTAATAGTTTTAGAATGTCGTGTTGAATGATAGTTTATGGGAATAGTGTGATAGTTTATCTGGAAAGTTATCTTTTATTTATTATCTTATTTTCTGTCATTGATTATAACTACCTATGGGTAAATCAATATTATATTTGATACCCATGGTTAAAACTACCTTTCAGAAAATTAGTATTATGATGTTATTTCCTAATTATAACTAAATATGGGTAAATTAGGTATAAAACCTTTTTATCATGTATTACCACATCATATGATCATTATTATCATTTGCCTTGTCATTTTCCTTTATTTAAAAACTTGTGACTTGGTATATTTTTCATCATCGTTTGTGTTAGTAGAATCATTGCGACTTGAGGTCATAATGAGATTACTTAGGTTGTGCTCAATTAATGTTGAGGTTAATTCAATCCCCATTTAATTATTATCTTTATATCTTATGATAATTTTAAGTTCACACGCTTTTGCCATTTCATGAGCTAGACCATTCTGTATCTCTTAATTCTCAATCAAGTTGAGATACCTAGAAAATTCTAAAAACATTCATAATTTTTTTTTCAAAAAATTACAAAAACCATTTTTTTTTATTTGATTGTTGTTAGTGTTGTTTGATTTTTTATTTTACTATTTGGTCTTGATTTGTTTGTTTTCTAAGTACATCTTGATGGTCCATAAAGATCTTGATTATTTATATCTTGATCTCATTTTGTTAAGATGTTCTTGATTTATTTTTATACATTCTTGTTCCTACTTAAATCCTATTTTTTCATATCTCAATTTTTATTTAGTTTCATTTATATTTATCATTTTTTATCCTTGCTTTTTTATTTAAATATAAATAGCTGTAACTCTAGTTTTGGTCATTGTTTACCATTATCCTTAGTTATAGGTATTCATATTTGAATTAGCTCCACAAATGTGGAATACCATGTTATTTTGAGTTATTCATACTTACAATGCTTAATTTATTTTGCAATAGCAAGCACTTTGTGCTCTACATTCAAGTCTTAACATCAATAAAACTTTGATGAATAGATATGAAGATCACTATGATTAAACTAGGCTTAATATGCTTAACCCTTGACTCTATGCTTATAAATTCATCTCTTGGCATACATAATGAGTGTAATCAATTTTTGGTCAGTTTTCATCATCCTTCATTCCATTCTCTCCCAATCTTAGGTGAACTACATTGGTTTGAGGTTTATTTGGACCATATAGGTAGTGTTTTGATACATGATCTATCTCAGGTCAACTTGACCATATTCATTTTTATTTTCATCTCTTTCATCACTTTGTGCATTCTTGTATGCTTGGTTTTGTATATTTTTCTAAGCCATTATACCGTCGCATCTATGTTTGCACCCATTCATCTTTAATCTATATTTTAGGCTATATCCTTGAGATCATTACTTTCCAATTTACCCATGATGGGGAATAATATTTTAAATAAGTCACAAATATAAATCAACCTTATGAGGACAAGACCATTATTTATTCTTTATCATTGATTAAAATTATCCCTACTAAGGCAAAACTATTTTATCACGATCAAATTTGCTCTATTGGGGCACTTCTTATTATCATCTCTTTAGAGACCACATTCTCCTTTTCTTCTAATTCCAATCTCTCCAAAATTTTACCCATGATGGTAATGTTTTAGTGTGTAACTTATCTTAATATTTATCAATGTTGTAATTTTTCAACTTACACTCTCAAATTGGGTGCATTCAAAGTGTGTCCCTTACATTTATGGATTAAATCCTTCCCATTTCCCCCATCTTTTAGGTCCATTATATGTTGAATTATATTTTGATCATTTATGGTAACCATGTATACAAGCATTAGCTCATATAGATGTGATTTATTCCATGGGTTAATCTCTCACATTCTCTGTTGGGGATCAACCAACAATGGATTACACTTATGAAAGCAATCAATGCGGAAATAAATCAGATAGATAAGTAACTGAAATGATAAATAGCACAGAACAAGATATACAAGAAAACACCCTGAAAACTTGTATTAAAAACTCTTTACAATAGGAATACAAATGAAGAACTTTGTTCTTCCACACCTCTCTCAGATGCACACAAGATCTCTCACTAGATCTCTATTCCTCAAGAGCTTTCTCTAAAGTACAGTCCTTCAAACATTCACAATGTTCTACTTCGTACTCAATTACACTCTCATACACTTCATCATCATACAATAGCTTAGAAGATCTCTCCTACATATAGAAAATAGGAAACTTAAGCATGCTCTTACAACAAACAGTTAAGCCTCTTCAACAAGGGCTCTAAAAATAATATTGCTAACAATAGAGATGCGAGCATGAGTCTACAACTCAAACTCATCATGCAAACACTCGCTTCTGTCCTCGAAAATAGCTTTCTGGACACGCAGGTAACCAACGTCGGTTCCTGTCTGTTCGCCTGTGACCGTCGCCGGCCGACCATACTGCTGACGTCGGCGCCTCTGAACTGAAACTGACCGACGTCGGTCGCTCCTGACCGACGCCAGCGTCTGTGTAGACCCGAACCTGTTTGTCTATGCTCCTTGGTGAAGCTTTTAGCTCCACATACCTAACAATCTCCCACTTAGAGATAAACCAGCTGCACCAATACCTGTACAGCAAGATCTTCTAGCTCCTCCATCTTCAACTCAATCGTGAAGACCAACAGAAGTTGAATGAAGATTCAACTTCTCCTTAGTAACCGGCTTTGTTAGCATATCCGCAGGATTCATGTCTGTATGGATCTTCTCCAGCTTCAACTCACCATCTTCCAATACCTGCCGTATGAAGTGGTACCTTAGCTGTATGTGTTTGGTTCTAGAATGGAAAGCTGAGTTCTTAGCCAAATGGATTGCGCTTTGACTGTCACTATGCAATCTGCAACTCCCATGCTCCCTTCCAAGCTCTTCCATGAACCGTGTCATCCATAGCATCTCCTTGCTAGCTTCTGTTGCTGCAATGTATTCTGCTTCTGTAGTTGATAAGGCTACAACCTTCTGCAACTTAGAAATCCAACTAACTGCCGTTCCACCTACAGTAAAAACATAACCTGTAGTGCTCCTCCTGCCATCCAAATCCCCTGCCATATCTGAATCTACATAGCCATGTAGAGAGGTATCTGAACCTCCATAGCATAAGTGTCTGTTGCTGGTTCCTCTCAGATATCTAAGGATCCATTGTACTACTTTCCAATGTTCCTTTCCTGGATTGGCCATATACCTGCTTACTACTCCCACTGCTTGGGCAATATCTGGTCTAGTACACACCATTGCATACATCAAACTTCCTACCGCGGAAGAATATGGAACCTTGTTCATGTACTCTACCTCATCATGTGAATTGGGACATTGTTCTTTGCTTAACTTGAAATGTCCTGCCAAAGGTGTGCTTACCGGTTTCGCATCCTGCATGTTGAACCGTTTCAACACCTTGTCCACATAATCTTCTTGAGACAATATCAACCTGTGATTTTCTCTGTCTCTCTTGATGCTCATGCCAAGGATTTTCTTAGCTGCTCCTAAATCCTTCATGGCAAACGTTTGAGCTAACTTTACTTTAAGCTCTGAGATATCCTGCATGTGAGACCCTGCAACCAACATGTCATCTACATACAACAATAGAATAATGTATCTACCGTTATCGAATCTCTTAAAGTATACACAGTGGTCTGATTGACACCTACTGAAACCATGCTCAGTCATAAACCTGTCAAATTTCAAGTACCATTGCCTTGGAGCTTGCTTGAGGCCATACAAGCTTTTCTTTAACCTGCACACTAGTTTCTCCTTACCCTTGACTTCGAAACCTTCTGGCTGTTCCATGTAAATTTCTTCATCTAAATCTCCATGAAGAAATGTTGTTTTAACATCTAGCTGCTCGAGATGCAAATCCTCAAAAGCAACCAAAGACAGTACAACCCTTATAGAAGTCATCTTAACAACTGGAGAAAAAATCTCGCCAAAGTCAATACCTGGCTTTTGTGCAAATCCTTTTACAACCAATCTGGCCTTGTATCTCATCTGACCATCCTCACCTTCCTTCAACCTGTAAGTCCACCTGTTCTTCAGTGTTCTCTTACCAGCTGGCAATTCAACCAAATCCCATGTTTGGTTCTCTCTTAAGGACTCCATCTCCTCAATCATGCCATGCTCCCACTTACTCCTGGACTCCACCTGTAAAGCTTCTTCAAAACTTTCTGGTTCTCCACCATCGGTTAGTAATAAATAATATAAAGAAGGAGAGTATCTAATTGGAGGCTTACTTACCCTTTCAGACCTCCTGATTGGTGTCTTGGACTCGTTTTCAACAATCTGTCCATCCAAATTTTCTGACAGTGACCGACCTCGGCCACCTGTAGACCTGTTAATGGCCGACGCCGGTTCTTCCTGGCTGACGCCGGTGCCTGGTCTGCCGACGTTGGTCTCTGTATGACCGACATCAATTTCTGTATTACCGACGCCGGTGCCAAACCTACCGACGTCGGTCTCTGTGTTTTCCTGTAAGTGATTATTTCTTTTTCCCGCGAGCTCATTTTGGACCATAACTTCATCCAACTCATTATTGCTCTGCCCAGCTTGATCTAGCTTCCTTGTCTGATCACTGTACATCACTCTTTCGTTGAAAACAACATCACGGCTCCTGATTACCTTGTTAGTTCCTAGATTCCAAAATCTGAAACCAAAATCATCTGAGCCATAGCCTATAAACGTGCACCTCATAGACTTAGCATCAAGCTTCTTTCTATTTTCCTTATCTATGTGCACAAAGGCTTCACAACCAAAAACTTTGAGATATGAGAGATCAATCTTTTTACCTGTCCATGCCTCTTCTGGAATTCCACCATCCAGAGCTGTAGAGGGTCCTCTGTTGATCAGGTACACTGCGGTGTCAACTGCTTCTGCCCAAAACTCTAAGGGCAACCCTGCATGCAATCTCATACATCTTGCACGCTCCATAATAGTCCTGTTCATCCTTTCAGCAATACCATTCTGCTGAGGTGTCCTTGGAACCGTCCTTTGCCTACGGATCCCATTTATGTAACAATACAATTTGAACTTAAGACTGCAGAACTCACCACCATTATCGGATCTCAAGCACTTTAATCTTTTGCCTGTTTCATTCTCAACCATGGCTTTCCATATCTTAAAAGTCTCAAAAACATCAGATTTCTTTTTAATACAGTAGATCCATACCTTTCTTGTGGCGTCATCTATGAATGTAACATATTACTGTGATCCGCCAATAGAGGCTACATGAGCCGGTCCCCACATGTCTGTGTGAACAAGCTGCAACTTCTGCCTTTTCTTAGTAGACCCAGTCTTTAGAAAACTAACCCTTTTCTATTTTCCAAACACACAATGCTCACAAAATTCTAGATCCATACTTTTCAAATCTGAAAGCATACCTTTAGACTTAAGGATAGACATCCCCTTCTCACTCATGTGGCCAAGCCTTGAGTGCCACAATTTAGCATCCACATCTGAAGTAGATAAAACTGAAGGAGATTTGTTAGTAATACAATTACACAAATAGAGAGTACCTTCTCTCTTACCTCTGGCCATAACAAGTGCACCCTTGGTCACTTTCCAAGAATCTGCTGTGAGAGTTACTGTACAACCCTCATCACCAAGCTTACCTGCAGAAATCAGATTTCTCTTCAAACTAGGAACATGCATCACATCCCTCAACACCCATGTGTTGCCATTCTGCATCTTTAGCTGCACTTTACCTTTGCCAATAATCTTGCAAGGCTCATCATCCCCCAAGTACACTATTCCAAAATCTCCATGGACATAGTCACTGAAATATTCTCTGTTAGGGGTAGCATGGAAAGACGCACCAGAATCTAATACCCAAGATTCTATGTTATTATGCAAAGAGAAAATAAGAGCATCCTATGCAATACCTGCAACCTTTGTCTCTTCCTTTCCTTCGTGCTGATTATCCTCCTTAGGCTTTGACCAGCAATCTCTGCTTATGTGCCCCAACTTTCCACAGTTCCAGCATTGTGGCCTTCTGCCATTCCTGGATTTGGATCTGCCTCTTCCCTTAGACTTAGATCTTGATCTCCTCTTGCTCCTTTCTTTTTGCCTTCCTCTGCTCTCGAAATTTAAAGCGTTCCCGGATGTCCCAGAAGTCTCTTCTGTGCTTTTCCTGCGTATTTCCTCATTCAAAATAACACTAACCACATCCTCTACTTTTAAAATATTCGAAGCAGAAGCAGTATTAGAAACTGCCATTACCAAGCCATGCCAGCTTTCAGGCAAAGAACATAAAATTAAAAGAGCCTTTATTTCATCTTCAAATGAAATATTAACAGAACTTAACTGATTAACAATACCATGGAAATCATTCAGGTGATTAGAAACAGATCCACCTTCTTGCATATGCAAATTAAACAACTGCTTCATCAAATATACCTTGTTTGAAGCGGAGGGTTTTTCATACAAATTTGCTAACGTGGTCATTAACTCTACCGTAGTTTTTGCCTGTGACAAATTGGATATCACAGTGGAGGCCAGACTCAGTCTTATAGAACCAAGAGCCTTTCTGTCAAGAACTTCCCATTCTTCATCCTCCATGTCCTTGGGCTTCTTTGCTATCCCACCTAACGGTAAGTAAAGATCCTTCTGATACAGATAGTCCTCTATCTGCATTCTCCAGTGCTGATAGTTCTTGCCATTAAACTTTTCCATTCTCAACTTACTTTCCTCTGCCATTGCTTCTCCCACTCAAACAGAAATCCCTGTGAGCAACCTGTAATCCAAACACACTACACAGATCTGAACCACCTGTTAGTGAACCTGAGCTCTGATACCACTTGTTGGGTATCAACCAACAATGGATTACACTTATGAAAGCAATCAATGCGGAAATAAATCAGATAGATAAGTAACTGAAATGATAAATAGCACAGAACAAGATATACAAGAAAACACCCTGAAAACTTGTATTAAAAACTCTTTACAATAGGAATACAAATGAAGAACTTTGTTCTTCCACACCTCTCTCAGATGCACACAAGATCTCTCACTAGATCTCTATTCCTCAAGAGCTTTCTCTAAAGTACAGTCCTTCAAACATTCACAATGTTCTACTTCGTACTCAATTACACTCTCATACACTTCATCATCATACAATAGCTTAGAAGATCTCTCCTACATATAGAAAATAGGAAACTTAAGCATGCTCTTACAAAAAACAGTTAAGCCTCTTCAACAAGGGCTCTAAAAATAATATTGCTAACAATAGAGACGCGAGCATGAGTCTACAACTCAAACTCATCATGCAAACACTCGCTTCTGTCCTCGGAAATAGCTTTCTGGACACGCAGGTAATCGACGTCGGTTCCTGTCTGTTCGCCTGTGACCGTCGCCAGCCGACCATACTGCCGACGTCGGCGCCTCTGAACTGAAACTGACCGACGTCGGTCGCTCCTGACCGATGCCGGCATCTGTGTAGACCCGAACCTGTTTGTCTATGCTCCTTGGTGAAGCTTTTAGCTCCACATACCTAACATTCTCTCTCTTTTTGAGAGTCCATCCTTCTCTTTCATCCTCGTATGTCCTCTCAGGGGGGCATCATGGGTCATTTCCATTTATTCGTGACAAATATTTATTTTAAAATATGTTGCTTCACCTAAATTTCTTTCTACACCTTCTCAAATAGGGGCAAAATGTAGACATCCAATTCCTAACATCAATTATGTTTAAATTGTCAATATTACTCAAATTACACTCAAATTCCCAAATTAGGCCAGAATCACTAAAATGTGATAAATGGTTTGAAATTTTCATTTATAATTACTAATTTAGGCCAAAGTATCCTTAAATTATTAATTTAGTTTATGTTATTCCTAACTTTGATCAATTCATTTTGAGTCAAAATGATGATTTCACTTTTTTGTGCTCTAGATCACTCTTTTCTTCTAATTCATTAGTGCATGTTACAAACCTTTATTATTTTGTGTTTCAAACATCCTAAATGGAAATACAATTTAAATTCATATAACATCATCTTCCAATTCTCATTGATTCAAATTATGACCCAATAATATGACTTTTTAACCATTTTGATTAATTAAAGACCAATTTCCAAAAACTTGTACAAATATAGAATAATCTTGTTGAAGGCTAATTAATTCAAATCAAGAGATTAAGTGTATTTTCCATGGAGTTTATTAATTATTTAAATATTATAAATTGATTACTAATATCTGCATCACTTAGTGACATCATCTATGGGATGGCATCCAAAAGCCATAAATACATGGAATATCTAAATTATGGGCACCCATGCCTAATTAATGCCCCTTTACCCAAAATAATTATGAAGTAATTTATTAATTTTAGTCTTCAAAATTGAATGTATTCTTGGCCACACATATTTATCTCAAGATGGATGATCATAGTTCATTCAGATCAATTGCAAAAAATTATAAATAGGAGGCCTCTCATACAATTTCATAAGCTTAAATTGTGTAGACTTATAATGCTAAAATCTCTCCACAAGATATTTGTATTTTTATTATTGTGTTATTTACATTTGGGTAAGATTCATTTGATAGATGGATTTGGATATTTATTCTATTGAGTCTAGGTTATGCAGATAGTTTTTGAGGCAATGGAAGAGTAAAAAAACCATTGTTGACAAAGACTAGAACTCTAGATCAAGGGGAGAACATGCTTGGAGACACTATTGGGTGGTATAATTGATTTGGGAAGGTAAATAGTATTTATTTATTTTAATTTATTCTTAATTATCTTTATAAAACCTTGAATTAATAGTTTGGCTTTGTTTATTTTGTTCTTTATACATTTTCATGGATTTATTGACTAATGCTCTACTAACAACCTTTGTATTCCATCCTACACATAGGACATTGAATAAATAAATTCAAATAATAATGGGTCCCTATTCAAGTTTATAATATGGGGTGTGTGTGTGTGTGTTAGGTCACAATAGATTGCTCTTAATGGTGGTAAAATTATTCTAAAGCTATGTTTAGTTAAATTGTCTACTATAAATATTATACTTGAATTCACCAAATAACATGTATATGTATCTCCCAACATGACATGCCTTAAAAAATTAGTTCATGTCTTAAAATTTTACAACTTACTTAAAAATTGAACAAGATAAGGGTGATTGAAAATATTAATGCATAAATTAATTTATAGGGGTTGAAAAATATTAAAGAGGCCATATTTTAAAAAATCAATAATAAATTTACATATTTTAGATTTGTAGAAACAAATGTCTATTCAATATGTGGAGTCAATAGGATATTAAAAGATAAGAAGGCCTATAGGAGTTTATGTGGGGATAAATACAAATAAATTAATAATGAAATTAATTCCCACATGGATGAAGTAATATTATAAATAGTTCTGTATCAAATACATGGGAGAATATTTAGTTCTAATCCTAATGAGAATATAATCATTTTCCATGGTAAGGTTTATAAAATGAATATGTTCATCCATCAAATGAAAATTAAGTTAAACAAAACTAGTGGTGGTTTTTTCAATACATTCTTGACATATTTTTTTCACATAAGCAAAAAAAGGAGGGTTTGGGAACCATTTCTTTCCATATGTTCCAAGAGGGTCAAACATTTTTATAATGCTTTTAAGAAAATGTTTAATTGGATTAGAAACTATAGGCAATAAACATGGAGATCTAGATTTCACTTGTTGGAGATCTAATAAACCTTTCTGTGATTTTTTCTAGTGAATTTAGTTGATCATCCATGTAGAGGGTATAAGAATGATTTAACTTAGCTTAGTAATTTAATAAGCTACAATTAATTTAGCTACACTAATTATAATTCAAATTAAACATGTAGTGGTTTATATTACATTCATGTTATTAATATTATAATATTACATATTGAGGATTACATTAAAATAATTTATCCAAATGGTCGAGTGGTGCATGACCATGGAGTGGAAATTATTTTATCTCCACATAGTCAAATGCATACATGACCTTGTGAGGCCACATGTTCTTTCCTCACATGGTCAAGCTCCACCTTAACCATGTGTAGATTTATTTCCTTCCATGATAAAGTTTAAAATTGACACTTTGGGCCTAAAACTTTTTAATATTATTGTGTATAATTTTTATTAAAATATTTAAAATTTTAATGTTTTTTTCTATTTTTAACCATGTTTATGAATTATTATCGTCCTCTAGTTAATATAATTTTTTTTTTGATCTAATACCTCTCACTTGTAACATATAGATGTGTTATCAAAAACATTTAGATTATACTCTTGCTAGTAGGTCATACTCATTAAGATATAAATGAAAAATTTGAAATGTTAATTTTATCTTTGAGTGGAAGAGATTATTTATATTTCACAAAAATGATGAATATCTATCAAAGCTTTGAGACCACAATAATGTTTTACCTCATATCTTACTGAATAAGTCATATATTTCAAAGAGATCACAAAATTATATCATGTTAAGGGTAAAGGTAAGGTATGTAGTTTGGAAAAAGCTTAATATTATGTACTAAATTTTGAGGACGGATTCCAAATATTGAGGTTGAATCATATGATTCATGATTATGAGTGGTTTTCACCTTTAAATTTAATGGAATAAATTAGAGGATGTTAATCCTTATGTACCTCATAGATATATAGATTATTGTTTTAACCTTTTAGGGTTTTACTAGTGTAAAACCTATGTAGTTAAAGGGATGAGTATATTGATAATATAGGATAAAATTAGAAATTTTTAATTTAACTAAACTTTCCCAAAATAGTAAGTGAGAAGGGAAATGAAATTATTTGGAGATAATTAGAGTTTTATGTAGTTCAAGGTACTAGAAACAACTAAGTAGAAATAGAGGAATATTTCATCTTTTGATATTTTATTGAGATATGGCTTTTTATAATAGTACCCCTATTAGGACAATAGTTTCATGTAGTGCTAATATCTAACTCTAGAACTAATTATATTCATTAGGGACTATATAAAACTTTAAAATAAGTTACAAGAGGTTCTAAAGGTCATAAAGTTGGTTCTATGTCTTTCAAGGGCTCATATATGTCACTATTTTGGCTAAATATCCTCTAAAATCCTCTTGAAAACTTGCACACATGAGAAAATAAATGGATAATATGACAAAAATAAAGTAAAACCTAGGTTATGGGATGTTACAATCACATTGAGAAGAACCCCTATTGTCCTAGTCATGTCTTATATTAACCCCAAAAATAGGGGTCTTAGATTGCATGTAGTTCTCCCTTAGGGAACGTTCACCATAAAATTCCATAGTATGATATAATTATTTATGTGTAGGCCCTTATTTGATGAAGCATGCAAATGTCTAGGTGTAAAGACTGAGTAGCATGCAAAGTATTTTAGTTGTATTATTAATTGAGTTTATGTAATTATGTGATAAAATATTAAGTGCTAAAATAAAATTCCTTGTGAGGCTCTTTATATATAAGGACCTTTTTTTTGAATATAATACCTTTTTCGCTAGCTAATAATTCATAAAAGAGGGATAAAAACATAATAGAAGGCTCATAGAGGGGTTAAGACTTAAACACATTTGAAAGGGCCCATTAGACACTAGATCCATAAGTGAACACTAGTGTCATGTGGCACTACTATCTTGGAAGTGGTGATAATGTTCTAAATCCTAAAATAGAGTGAAATATAGGTAGGGAAAACTAAGGGCTCTTATGATTGGTAATAGGTGATTTATGATAGTTGGGAGTGTCATAAATAAGGAAAATAAGACATAAGTAATATCAAAAGACTCAAAATGGCCATGCGAATAAGGGATATAATCATCACTAAGACCTTCATGTGAAAGATAAATAAAATACATAGTACTTGTGGTTACTTGAAAAAATTAGGGTGTTTATATTCCTCCCCTCCTTTATTCTAGTAATGCAATGAAATGAAAGTACTAGAGTAAAATAAAAAGAGGAACCTATACTAGTACTTACCTAAGTTAGTGTAATCTATATGTTACCTACTTCTTAGCTAGAGAAGTGAATAAGAAATAGAGTGTAGTATGTGAAGGGGAAAATCATGGTTTGGATGCCCCTATACTAAATCTAAGCATTTAGACTAAATGTTTGGATAAATAAGGCTCACTTGCCCCCATTCTAATATCTAGACTGAGTCTAAGCATGTAAACTAAATATGTGGAGAAATAAGGCTCACTTCCCTCACTTTGATATCTAGATTGAATCTAAGTATGTAAACTAAATATGTGGAGAAACAAGACTCACTTGTCTAAACTCTAAATATGAGTATGTGAACTAGGTTTGGTAGAGTGTTATAGATCAACTGTTATAGATGGTCCTATGACCCAAACTGGTGAAAACCTAGTAATGATACTAGTGATGATATTGAGTGTAATCTGATAATATTAAAATGGGGACCAAATACATGAAATTTCATCATGCCCCCTAATCCCAATATTTAAAAATGTAGTTTTTTATCTAAATATCTAAGTAAACTGGTATACTATAGACAAAAATGTATATCTGCATATTTATATCTATATGAACTTGTGTGTCTATATATCTAAGAACTTATGAATCTAAATATCTGTGTGTCTGAAAATCTATGTAAACCTATGTATCTATGTATCTAAATATCTAAAAACTTGTGAATTTAAATAAATATGTATCTAAAAACTTATGTAAACTTCTGTCCTTATGTAAACTTTTGTGCCTATGTAGACCTATGTGTTTGTATATCTGAGAATATATGAACCTAAATACCTATGTAAATCTATGTACTTGTGTAGACCCATGTGTCTATATATATGAAAATATATGAATTTGAATGCCTATGTAAATATATCTACCTTTTTAGACCTGTGTGTCTATATATTTGAAAATCTATGAATCTGAATGCCTATGTAAATATATGTACCTATGTAAACCCATGTGTTTGTATATATCCATGAAAACATGTATGTCTAAACTAATATATGAATATTTACCCCCCTTTTTTTGAGAGATCCAAGACTATGTTGAGGATATGTACCAAAAGTGGAAATGATTGGTTGTATTGGTGTTAATTAGCAGGTGTAATGTCGTGTTAAGTTTGAATAGTGCATTTATTGTAACAAAGTTGAGAATTGAATGTGTAATTGGATAAATGTTTTGTTAGTTGATATGTTAACTCTAGTGATATTTTTTTCCATTTTGTAGATTTTAAATGGACTAAAATATTGATTTAACCAATATGGGATGTTGTGTATTGATGTTAAGTCCCATGTGCAATAAATGGTTCATGAATTTGAGTTACATTTCTCAAGATATGGTGATAGTAAGGGATATGTATTAGTCAGTGAAATTGGCATGTGAGGGTAAACTTATTAGGGTAGAATTGGATGAGACTTAAATAGGTCATTTTTGTCATTTGTAAATTCATTTAGAGAATTTTATTTGAAAGCATTTTGTGTCTGAGTGAGAGAAATATGTCAAGGTGATGAGGAGATAGCTTTTCATGCTATATGGAGGTTAATGCACATATTCAGGCTATGGAAGATGTTCAACTGGTAAGGAAGCCAAACCATTTTCTATTTTTATCATTATCATTTATGTTATCTTTTTTGTTGTTTTTATATGAAATGAACTAGTTTAGGATCTATTTTGCATAAAATGCCATTAGTGTTTGATTTTGAGGATTACTATCCAATACCCAGTGCTAGTGTCTACGGGGTGGTACTACTATATTGTATGCATTAGTAGTGTCCAATACTATTGATATGCAATGTTAAATATTATTGACTAGTTTTCAATGTGCATTGTTATCTACTAGGTTTAGTGTTTCTTTATTGATGTCTAATTTGGTTATACTTTTGTAAGTTGATGCTTGCATGAGGGAGTTTCATACAAGATGGATGATGGATAACTTATAAGGTTTAACTTTGGTGGATGATGAGATGTAGGTGTTAGAGAGAGAAGGCTTGAGATATTTTGTATTTCTATAGCCTATGCCTTGGGATAAGTATATGGTGACTGCATTGTATGAGAGATGGGATGCAAATATTTGCATGTTCTAGTTACCCATTAGTGAGATGACTATTACACTAGAGGATGTGTACTAGATTCTATGATTAAGAATTTCTAGATAGTGAGCTATTTTATAGGAGGCTAATGGTCCTTGAGCCATACATTAAGTGTCTATATTTTTCTCTACCATGGTAGTGGGGACACATTGTGTATGGATTCTCAACGATATTATTTTTACCTTGATTATGACTACCAAGGTTTTATGATTACAATAGTTCCTAGTTATTTTTTTATCTTCATTTGTGGATATCGATACTAGTGGTGTTTTAATTTCCTATAGGATGCACAATATAGTGTAGGATATTGAGGAGTATGGAACTATGTATAGTTGGGGTCGTACAATGCTTGCTCACTTGTATAGGGATATATATCACTTTACATAAGAGATGTGTGGTGGAGGTATGATGTAGGGGCATCAAGAAATGATGTCAAGTTAGTCAAAATTAGGTGTCTTAGGGATTGTATCATGCCTTAGAAGGAAATTTAGTCTTTATAAGTCACTAAGTAAGTTGGTGTTGGGCATTTTTGGCTTTAGGAACTTTTCTCGCCAAAACCCCATTTAAAATATTTGAATAGTATTAGTGAATTTTGTGTGTGTTTCAAGAAATGCAATGTTTTAAAATGTTGTATTAAGGTATTTAAGTGAGTTTAGGTATGTTATAAATGTTTTTTTATGTACCACTCATAAATAAGGTGACATATACCAAGGAAATTAAATGTAATGTCAATGAACAGTTAGCAAGTAGTTACCAAAGGTAGTTACACATGTTTGTAAATGGAATGCAATGATTTTTGGATTGAGAAAAGTTTATTTATTTGAATTTAGAGGTAATGGTAAGAATTTATTAGTTTTATAGGATTCAGTTAGTAATTGTAGAGATAGAGGTATAGATTAATGTAATAATGGAGTCAAAATAGTGAATAACTCTATATTCTATAAAAGGTGACAGAGTATGTAGAAATAAGAAACAATAAGATTAACATGTTTTTGAATATATCTATGTTATTATATTTTGTATTTATCTCATAGTTTTATTGATTTGACACTTAGGAAACATTATGATCCTTCACATAGTATTTGGTAATTGGTAATAGTAAAGAATGTTATTTACATGTTTGTAATCAAAATCATGTGTTGGTCCATTGAAAACTACAATCTAACAAATAAGGAATCCTTTTTAAAATATGTTGTTATTTGAATTCACATGTTATTAAATGTGTAAATTGTTATGAATAAAGTCTTTCATTCATTTAGATAAGTTTTTTAACTCAACAAGCATAGGGGTTCAAAGTCTATGTGTATATCCTATGTATAAGGACACAATCAAACAACTTTGATTAAATGATTCGATAATGAAATAATGAATTTAGATATAGTATTTATATTGGAATAAAGACAATAATGAAATATAATCATGTAATAACATTATTTAACTTTTAGGTAAGGTCTCTACATATTCAAACCATGTATTTCCTCACACAGGCTAACTATGTGCATAAGACACTATGAGTTTCATACTTTTGACAGGGTTAGGAGGTAACAAAGAGAAGTTTGCATTTTTAAAAGTTGGACACAATCTATAAATACCTTATATATGTCATTATAAGTTACGAAAGCATCACAAGTACCCTTAAAGAAATTTTAATCCCTCTTAGGGACACATAGTATGTAGAAAACTCTAGGTTAGGTTTAAGAACAAAAAGTTGAATATCTCTTGATGGAACTGATGGAAAAATATGATTTTTTTTAATTAAATAGTTTTGAATTATGTCTAAATTATTTCCATGGTTTTATATGTGTAAGGTATCTACACGTACAGAAAGTGTTGACTGAGTTACAAACATGACTAAAGAGGGCTAATTCAAGAAAATAAGAGTCTAGAAGAGACATTTAGGATGAGTGATAGTGAATTGAATTTATTGGAGATATATATTTAAATATAAGGTACCTATAAAGGTCATTATATTTTCCATATTCTATTGTATGTGACTGTAAATAATTAAATAGCCTAAATAAGGCTATTAGTTATGTAGGGAGATTGAGAGCTTAGTAAGTCAAGAAGATGGTTAAGGTTGAGAGAGTAGTTTTAGTGAAATGATTCAATTTTGTTGATTATTATAGAGGTTATGCATGTGGAATAAATTTAAAAAAATAAATTTTTCAATAGTTTAAGGTGTTTGGGGGAAGAAACTTATAGACTAGTGAATTGAATGAATGAATGGTTGAGAAGGGGAACGAAATAAGATGAATGAATGGGTATGAATTTGTGAGATAGATATAAAGGTATATTTATGATATAAAAGAAACTAAATCAAAATATAAATAATGAGAATGGAATTAAGGATAGGGAGGAAGTTGACTGACACAGATAAAAGATTGTGAAGATTGAATATAAGGTTTTATATTTGCAGGTGTCAAAGCTTGGTCTAGAAGAGTATGTAAGAGGGATATACATCATTTGATATCAAATTATGAGTTTAATTGGGTAGAAATTAATTACAGTCAACAAAAAAAAGGTACATGTTTTTATTTTATTTTCATTTTATGTTTTTGACATATTCATGCTAATTGTTGAGGTATGAGTGTAAGATGAGATCGTGAAGTGTGGTATATAGCCCTAAAGACAATGAAGGATTGATAGAGAGTGAAATATGTTTATAATATTAAGAGAGAGATCAAAGGTGATATTGAATATATTGAATAATATAGACTCAAGAGAGAGGTCATGATGTGGTAAGTGAGAGATGTCTTGTTAGAGAGAATAGGTCTAGATGAGTCTAAAGAAGTGATATAAATCTTAGTTTAAAAGAGGAAAGAGAGAGAAAAGAGAAGACATGGAAAATTTGAGAGAAGATACCATAAATAGAATAAGATGCATGAAGACACCAAGAAGAGAGAAGAGATGAGGTAGTAGTTGGATGAGATGTTGACCATGATAGAGAAGATAAGAGAGAGTGAGAACCCACATTTTAGATGGGTCATGAATAAGAAGCCAATAAAATAGCCACTTAAGTAATAGATAAATAGAATAAGGGTGGAATAAAATAGAGAGGAGAGAAGGTATAAAAATTTACTATGTAAGCAACTCAAGAGTGAAGTGAAGAAGTATAGGATGAGGATACAAGAAGATGAAATTGAGAAACATAGTAATGAAGATGAAAAACTTACTATAAAGGACAAGATCAACTTGAATGAGGAAAGAGAATATAATTGTAGCTAGCTAGGTGTTGGAGATGACATAAAAGATGAAGATAATATTTATGTCCTATTGGAATGCTTGGAGAATGAAGTATAATTGGTTGAATAAGATAAGTAATATGATTGCAAGTTTATATATGAAAGAAGTAAGCAATTGGAGGTAGAGTTGGTAGCCTTGGATAATGATTTGCATGGTGAACTGGTGAAAAATGAATAACAAATGTATATTATAGTATTTGTGGAGTTTTTTAAGGAAGACAACGAACAAGAACAAGAACAAGAAGAAATGTTTTTAGCAGTAAAACAACAAATTAAAGTAAGTAGGCTAGACACTGTTTTTGTTTTTGTTATAAGCATGAATACCATATTAGGAGAAAGTGAGAGTATAGGTGTTGTAATAGTGATTTGGGGCATGATCATCCCACATTATAGAGTCAAAGAGAAAAGGAGTACACAATAAGTACACATTGATGAAAACAAGCATTACAAGAAAGGAAGGAAAATGGTCTTTGATAGAGGCAAGCAAGAGAATAAAAGAGAGAATAAGCTAACACATGAAGGAGTAGAAGTAGATGAATATGATCTAAAATATATGAATATGAAGATATAAAAGAATCATGTGGCAGTTCATTACATTTTCATTTCTTCCTTCCTTGGGAGTATGATGTATGGGCATTAATTAATGATGTCAAGTTGGTCATAAGTAGGTGTCTTAGGTATTATAGCTACC
The DNA here is from genome assembly GCA_037957365.1 of Torreya grandis. Lineage (NCBI taxonomy): Eukaryota > Viridiplantae > Streptophyta > Pinopsida > Cupressales > Taxaceae > Torreya > Torreya grandis. The sequence goes on from JARHVA010004890.1 coordinate 708,169, forward strand.
TTATAATGAAATTGAGTTTTTATAAGTCACTAGGTAAGTTGGTGTTGGGTAATCTTAGCTTCAGGATCTTTTCCTACCAAAACTCCATTTCAAATATTTGAATAGTGTTAGTGAATTTTAGGTGTGTGTCAAGCAATGTAATGTTTTAAATGTTGTCTTAAGTTCTTTATGTGAGTCTAGGTAAGTTAGAGAGGTGTTTTTAATTAAACCTAATAAATAAGGTGACATAAACCAAGGAATTAAAATATAATATCTATATAAACATAATATTTTCAACATTTTATCAAATATTGACACTTACACCTTATAGGAAGCCATCGAGACTCAATATCTCTAAGTACATGCCCTAAGGGGTGCACCAAGAAAGGAGTGGGTAAACCTTTAGTGGTTCACAATATTTTTGTCCCTTATTTTCACATTATTACCAATCCAACTAGATCCCAAAAACTATCCCTAAGATATTTCTCCTCCCTTGAGTATTCCTCTAGTATTATCCTCTTTCTATCCCTCCTTTTCTTATCTTAAACTAATTTTGGTCATTCAATTGTATTTTGTCAACTGGGTCAACCCAGTACAATTTAAGGGTATTTTTTATTTTCTTAGCTTGTTAGCCCTTTGGCTAACCTAGTTCAGACCTATTAAATTATTCCCAAAAACACATTGGGTCAATTGGGTCAACCCTATACAATCGATGTTCCTAGAAGGATTTAGGGCAAGCCCACCTATATATAAAATATCATTTTGGTCATTATTAATATATTCAATCAAGAGTTATTATTCACTCATGCTTCTTCATAATCTACTCTTCCACCATTCTACTTGAAGAGACTTAGCTTAAGTTTCTTATTTGGATAATCTAGTCTTGTAGATAAGTCTTGGATGCTTTGAAATTTCTTAGTGATCTATTCAAACAACAACAACCTATAGTAAATCCCCTTTGGACAAGGGAGATATTGAGTCTTGATAGGTTCACATTCATGTAAGTATATTCTAACTTTGTTCTCCTCTCTTTTAGTAGATAGAAGTATCATAGGTGTTAGCTCAAATAATAATATGTTTCATATTTTATGTATTAGGGTATTACTCATGCTTAATTTAATTTAAGTTCCCTATACATGTTTTTTTGATTATTTCTAACCCCAAATTTGTGCCATAAGATTTGGTGTGCACTAGATTAGATTTTACTTTCTTGTTACTAGAATAAGTGAAATGTTTTTAAACATTAGGACTCTATTAGGGTTGTTGTGTGATTGTGTTAGATTGCAGGATTTTCAACCCTTCTTATCATGATGTGTTATGGCAAGTGATTCCCTAATCGGGTCTAGTAGATCACCATATTGGTCATGCTCCCACTTAAAAAGTGTATCGCCAATCAAAAATGTAGGTATGATATATCTTCTTCAAGCTATGATTGATTTATAGACATGATGGATTTTTGATTACATACATTTTGGTGAACTTGATGTGAATCCTATCCCACCACTATTTGGATTGTCTTTACATTTCCATTTTTACTTATTTTCTTCTTAGTATTAGCATTCGCTTTGGATTCACATTCATATTACATTCTAGTGAACCCGATGTGAAACTAACCCTTGCAAGATTTCTTTCAAATTTTCATTCTTTTAGTCATTCTTTTGATCATCATTTTTATCATATATTTTGACATATTGGATCAATTTTGTCGACCCAAATATTCTTATCTGAGTAGGTTTTTAAGAATAGGAAACTAGATCGACCCAGTCAATCCAGTATAGGTTTCTAGCCTTTTAGATAATTAGTTTAGCCTGCCAAGTTGACTCAGTCAACCACTTATAATTTTAAAACTTTTAAAATAAGTTCTTGTACAACTTGATCAATTTTATCAACCTCGTTTACAAGTTTCTCAAGCATACTTCAAGGTTCTTCATCAGTAATCTTCCCTCATTACATCTCTGATCCACCAAGGCTACTTTCTACATCTCTATTTCTTTCTTTTCTATCTTTCATTTCATAGTTTTCTATCTTTAAAAATTCCCTTACATAGTCAACCAAATCGACCTACATACCCAATTTTGTGCTTTGTGTGTGGTCTAAAATAATTGGATCAACACTACTGACCCAATTGATTATCAAACATTGCTTCTGTAGTGCAGGTTTGGCCCTATCAACCCTAGTTTATATTTTTTGCATATATTTTCAACACTATACCTTATTTATAAATGGAATTAGTCTCATATCTATTAGTAATTAATTCAACCTTTATTTTTATGTTTCTTGCATGCTTAAAAAATTTCACATGGTATAATTAGGGGTTTTTAATTAAATCACTTAGTTTCACTATTTATATTTTATTTACACATGACCAAATCACAAAAACATAAATAAGCACTTTAACATTTTGTCTATCCTAGGACAACCTACTTATATTTCACCACCAAATGGGAAGTTGACTTGATGCTTTGGTCAAGTATAAATCATGGTTAATGGTATATTCTGGCTAAGCACCCAATACCCTTATCACTATAGTTTGTGAATTGAGAGGGTAGGCCCCAATACCAAGCCTATATCATTGCCACTATGGTCCTTTTCATCTTGAACTACCTAAAACCATCCTTAGACTATTATCTAATACCTTTTTTATAGCCAAATTCTAATCACATTTAAAATCATTCTTAATAATCTAATAAACAATCAAGTTGACCAATTAGTTATCTTTAATTTTTAAGTTGTTTGCTTGCTCTGTGTTCAATTTTGTGTGTAAAAAATTACATTAGCTAGCATTAGTGCAAGGTTCTATTTTTTTGCCTCAATTTGATTTGCTAACATTAATCAAATTTACTATTTGTTTATTTTTATCTCTTACTTTCCTAGATTAGCTACAAAAATTATCTTATTTTAATTCATACTTTTTACCATATTTCTCTTTGTCCCTATATGTTGTACTGGATCAACCCAGTCAAACCTATACATTTGTTATCCCTTATTCACTATACTAGATTGACGTAATTGACCCTATATGGTTTATAGCTCCTTTTTTAATCCTTTTCCTACCTCTATTCACTAACTAGATTGACCCAATCAACCCTATATAATTTATAGGTCATATTTTATTTCTTGGTTGACCTAGTCAACCCTATACTATTTTTTTCTTTCCTTATTTATCAATCTAATTCCTTCTCTTTCAAATTTTGAATTTTTTTCATCTCTCTTAAATTAGATTAATATATTCTATCATAATATTCTTAGATAGCTTGAATCCATTTAGATACTATATGGGATGTTCATTTTTTCCTCTCTTTTCATCCCAAAAGCAACATCACTCTTGGGGCACCTCTTCTCCTCCTTCATCCATGAACTATAACATGGTGCAAATAACACATCAATATGAAGTTAATGGATCTAATCCTTTCTATACTCACCAAAAAACTTATCAAAATATTCAAACTAATGTGGGAGGGATTGATACAAGTTTACTTAACAATCCCACTAGTAATCCTTCTTCTAGTAATCCTCCCCTTCATACCCACCTCTTGATACAACCCAAATTTCAGCCCAAGTAATTCAACAAATGAACATTATTAAAAATTATAATACCAACCAAATGATGCATCTTCAATAAAACTTAATCAATGTGGCTAATCAACCTCCAACTATTCATCTGCAAGATAATCCTAATTATATTCTTCCACCTCTTAGGGATACCTTAGGTAATGTTATCTGTCAACCCATAATGATTAAAAATATTCTTAAAACTATTTACAATGAGCCTTTATCTCCCTTCATTATTTCCATTGATATTGGTAACATATCTCCAACTATGAAATATGATGGGACTAATGACCCTATCTCATTTCTTAAAGCCTTTGGTAAACTTTTCAAAGAGTGGATCCAAACAAATACATTCACCACTACTAAACTCTTAGTTAAAATTTTTATTAATCATGTACTAGAATGGTATAATCAACTTTCCCAACATTATATTTTGTAACTTGAAGATTTGTTTAATTCTTTGGCTAAAGAGTTTCAACACACTGATCTTACTAAAAATTTTCTTAGCCACTTCATCAATGCTAAGCAATCTTCCACTGAATTAGCTCATGAATTTATCAAAATATGGAAATATTTAGCTCATAAAGTTGATCATAACTTTAATGATGATAATTTATTCAAATTATTTATCATGGCTTTAAATACTACTCTCCAATATAAGGTTCAAACCTTTGTTCCTCAAACACTTAATGAATATCTTGATTAAGCTAAATGTCATGACTTTCTTATGAATCAATTCAAAACTAATCCTAAACTACTTAAAAGATATTTCCAAACATCTAATTCTATCACTAGTAATGCTTTGCAAACCAAATAAGGGGTTACCAAAAATGATATTCCTTAACTTTCTCATACCCATCTTTTATTTAAGAAAATGAAACAATTTTTACCACCCTCAGAAAACCTTTCATCTATCCCAATGCTCCTCCTAAGTTGTATGAACCTAATCTATTTTTCTAGTTCCATGTCGACATTGGGCATTTTAATGAATCTTGTAAAGGGATAAAAAAAATGTTGTCTCTTATATGCTTGGTGAATCATTCAATCATGAATCTATGATAAATCTTCATCATCAAGAATACATTGATGCTTCTCAAAAATGAAAAACTTTCAAAACTTCTACCTTTAGTAACCAAAAATATTCTTCTAATAATCAAGAAAATATCAAGGATATTTATGACATTAACACCAATTATAATAAATATTATAACAACTCTCAATATGTCAATATTACCAAGGTCAATTATTGTTGCATGATAGCTCAAAAATATCATATTACCAAGCCTAAAAATCCTTATTAGAAGAACAAGTTCTTAGAAATAATAACACCTCTAATATTGATTCAGAAGCACCTAAGGAAAATCATCCTCTTTCTGATCCTTTAACCACATCTATACCTTCCAATAATACTTTACCTTCTAAAACTCATGCTAGTTCTTCTAAATCTCTTTGTAGTTTTCTTGAAGAATTCAACTCTATGCCTTTCAATATTATACTTCTGGGGTTTGCTCACACTTCATCCTATCATCATAAATTCCTTATTCAACAACTTCAATAAATTTAAGATCTATCCTCCATCGATGAAGAACAACCTTCTATTGATTCTAAACCTACTAATTTCAACACCATTGAAACCTTGTATCCTTTTTCCAAGCCTTCTAATAAGTTTATTGAAGAGGACATGATTAATTATGAAATTATTTTTCATGTTGATGATTTGCCACTCTTTATTAAAATAGCCATTAATACCACTCTTATCTAAAAAGTCTTAGTTGATGAAGGCTCTAGTATTAATGTGACATCCTTATGGCTTATACAACAACTTGGTTATAACAAGGACCATCTAAAGCAAACTCATCTTACTTGTCATGGCTTTGATAAGGAAAATAAAAATCCACTTGTTTGTATTTGGCTTCCATTAACCATAGGACCTAATACCATTTGAACCAATCTTATCGTCCTTGATCTCCATTTATCTTAAAATATATTATTTGGTCATCTATGGACTCATCGAATGAGATCCATTGCTGCTTTTAGTAGTCAATATATTAAATTATTACATAATATAAAATGGTACAAGCATGAAGTTGATCCCAATCCATGGAGTATCCAACTTCATAATCCTAAACCTCTATATCATATTCCTATAAATTCTAAAATTAATAATGTTATATTACTTGAGTTCATCAACATGAGTCCTAATTTACAAGTTACTCTTGTAGATTCTGATGATGATGAGCCTAATGAATTATAATACACTTGAAATACTATCAAATTACCTCCATATATTTCACAATGTATTCCTCCCTCTCTATTACCAAAAGATTGTATTATTCCTCTTATTAATGAGATTACCAAATTTTTTATTCCATCCAATGCTTAGAATCCTTATTTACCAAAATATGACTTCACTTGCATTTATTTTAGAGTGGCTAAATTGTTTCAAGATACTCTCATCATGTCTCCTCATACATTCAATAATATTGGGGTTTCACCTTCTGAAACACTCCTTGATTTTCAAGCTTGTATAATTTCTCCAACATATGATGCCAACTATATCATGGCCCAAGCTCAATATAGAGACTTGGAATTCTAACATTACCATAAAAATTGATCCCAAATCCATGTTTTTATCAAGATGTGCATATTATTTTTATGGATTATACCTTAGATCTTGAGGGTCATGTGCCTCCCATCAATCCTCCTCTTATTGATACTTAGGTGGTAGAGAAAATTATGCCTTCTGAACCTCTAAAAATATCTACATCTCCTTTATCACCTATCAATCCAATCATTACATTCAATCCTTTGATATACCAATCTCTTCTATTCCATCTACTTATTTTTCTCCTATAATTACACTACATGCCAAGGCAACCAATATTCGTCAAATACATTCTGACTTTGATAGCCATGCACATCAAATCCTTGATATTGAAGTAGTTGTTAAATATTATGGTCCTCTTCCTAACTTTCCTACTGATGAAGCTATTCTTGAGTTACTTCTTGCCTGGGAACCTCAACTTCCTCAGTGGTACCAAAACTTGGAAATTTCAAAACTAAAACTTCTATCTTCAACAACTTCATTGCTAACATTGATCCTAAAACAAATCTAATTATAGCCTTACCTAATGCACCATACCACTTTCAAGATGGCAATTCCATGATTATTGAAGAAACCACTTACATCAAATATGGTACACCATATTTTCCTTGATCGATTACAATCTCTCAAGAGCTTTCACCTACTAATCATGATAATTTTATATTATTATTTAACAAATATCATGAGGCTTTCAGTTGGTCCTATGAGGACATTATTGGCATTAACCCTAGCATTCTGGTGCATAATATCATTACTTATTCTGATGCTAAGCCTATCCATCAAAAGCAAAGAAAATTTCTATTTGAAGTTTTTACCTTATGTCATAAGGAAATCATCAAATTACTCGATGTTAAATTTATTAAATAGATGGATTATTCTGAATGAATTTCCAACATTATTCCCATTCAAAAGAAAGTCACTATGGTTATTCACATTTTTATTTATTTTTTCAACCTTAATCTTGCTTGTCCCAAGGATAACTTCCCTTTACCTTCATACATGCCATCATTGATTCCACAACTAGTTATGAAATGTTATCTCTTATGGATGGTTTCTTTGGATACAATTATATTCATATCACTCTTGAAGACCAACATAATACTACTTTCACCATAGAACGAGGCACCTATTGCTATGTTAAAATGCCCTTCGGTATCAAAAATTTTGGATGCACTTACCAACATACAATGACTCACATCTTTCATGATCTCATTCACAAAATTATTGAAACCTATGTGTATTATCTTATTTCTAAGTGTAAACATTAATCATATTTTTGATATTGCTATCATCTTTGACCATCTCTTTAAATATAAATATAGATTTAATCCTTACAAATGTGTCTTTGGAGACACATCTATAAAATTGTTAAGATTCTTAGTCTCTCTCCATAGCATTGACATTGACCACACCAAAATTAGTGATATCATCAACATGTCCATTCCTCATTCTATTCTTAATATTCATAATTTTTAGGAAATCTTGGGGAAATTAGATGCTTCATCCTCAAAATGACATATCAAATTCACTCTGTCAATTCCCTTCTCAAGAAAAGTACTAGTTTAGAATGAATAGATCCATGTCAAAAAAACTTTGATAACATGAAAGAGTATGTTCTTCATCCACATACACTTCATCCTCCTTCCAATGACAAACCTTTGATTCTATATACTTCTTTTACACCTATTTCAATTGGGGAAATGATTTCCCAATAAGATGATATGGAAAGAGAGTATGATATCTACTACATTAGCCTAAGCCTCATCAAATATGAAACACATTATACCAGAATTAAGTGTGATTGCCTCGCTATCTATTTTATATTTGAAAATATTCATCACTATATGCTTTACCAAACTACTTATGTCATTGTTCATTCCAACCCCCTTCATCATTTCTTCTCTAAAGACTTTCTTCCTAGATATATAATTGGTAAATGGATGGTCCTCCTTATGGAATTTGATCTTTGCATTATCACTCAAAAAGATGTTAAAAGGCAAGTCATAACTTACCAACTTTCTTTAGATCCCATTCCATCCACTTCTTCCATTTAAGATGACCTAGATGATAATATCTTTTACATTGAAGGTCTTAATCAAGCTATCTCTCTTAAGGATTATTTTCATAGATTTACTATCAATCTTGAATCTAATCACATCAAAGAATCTTCCACTCCCTTTGGTACTACTAAACAAAAGGTAGTTGTTGACGATCTCCCTGAGATCAATGTTGACTTGCTTAAAGATACTTGGACCCTTCACTTTGATGGTGTTAAATGCCTTCAAGGAGATGGGGTAGGTTGCATTCTCACAAGTCCTCTTGGTAAGATCATTTATTTATATTTTTTTCTTCACATTTGATGTCACCAATAATATGGCCAAGTTTGAATCCCTTATATTATGCATGAGAGCTTCTCTTGACTTAGACATTTAATACATTTATGATTTAGGTGATTCTCAACTTATTTTTTTGTCAAATTAGTGGTGATTATCAATGTAAAAGTAAAAACCTTATCACCTATCATCAAATTGCAACCACTCTTGCTAAGGATTTTATCTCTTTTACCATTGAGTCTATTCTTAGAGATAGAAATTCCATTAATAATTTAATTACCTCTTTAACTTATCTATTTCATCCACATCAAGTTCCTTTTGATCCTTCTTCTCGTATATAAATAATAAAATCTCCATCTTTAAATCAAATACCAGATTCACTTATTATTCATATTGAGGTTGTTAGCATTAGATGAATCCATTGGTATAAAGACATCATTCAATTCTTAGAACACCAAACTTATCCTCCTAATTTATACTCTCGTGAAAAGACACATATTCATAAACAAGCTTTCAAGTATGTATTTCGATACAACATCCTTTACTATCATAATGTTAAAGGTACTTTGATTGGTTATGTTAAGAAATATGAGGTCCATCCTCTTCTTGAACAAGCACATAGGGGAATTTACATTGGTCACTATAGCAAACATGCTACATCATGCAAATGCCTACGTATAGGTTAATTTTTGCCTACTTTTGAAAAAGATGCAATTGAATATGCTAAAAATTTTACTCTTTGTTAGATTCATGATGATATTATTCATTCACCTCCTACTAAAATTCAAATTATTGAATCTTGTTGGGTATTTTATAGATGGGAATTTGATCTCATTGGCAAACTTCCTTTCTCCCAAGATGGGCATGTATTTATCATCACTGCTACTAAATATTTTACCAAGTGGGTAGAAGCCATGCCCTTCATTAACATCACTAGTATTACCATTTATAAATTTATTCTTAACCAAATTATTCATTGATTTGGCATTCCCCATACCATCATTTATGATAATGGTGGTAATTTCAAAAATAAACATGTTAAACAACTTTATAACTGATTTAAAATCAATCACAAATTTTTCATGCCTTATCTTCTAAAATGCAATAGTCAAGCTAAGTCCACCAATACTATTATCAAAAAAACTATTCAAAAGATAATTCATGAAATCTACACAGATTGGTATATTCATCTTTACCATATAGTTTGGGCCTATTAGACTAGCATATGCAGTACCGTTGGGGCAACTCCATTTTCTCTATATTATGATTCCAAGTTAGTTCTTCCTTTAGAAGTTGAGCTTCCTTCTCATCATATATCTCTTCATGGAAATATTATTAATGAATAATTAAATGAAACTCACTTTCATGCCCTTGATATTATTTATGAATGTCATCTTTCTACCTTGCAACATAACCACCAATACAAGGCTCACATAGCTAGACAATACAATAAACATGTTAAAGTATACACTTTTAATTTTGGTGATCTTGACCTTAAATTAGATTACACCCATGAAAAATAAGATAAATGCACCCAAAAACTATAGGGCCCATATTTAGTTAAATACATTCTTGGTCCAAGCACTTACCGTATTCAAACCAATGAAAGTCATCTTTTCAAAGAACCCACCAATGCTCAATTCCTTAAAAATTAATTTTCCTAAACATTTATTTCTTATAATGTTTTCTATCTATATCTATCTAAAAGTTTTTATAGGTTACTTAAGCATGGGTCTCTCCCTCTGTAGTAGTTCCCTCTTTTTCACAAACCTTTAGTCTTCCCTTTTGGTCTTTTGGTTTCTTGATGTACCATATTGTTATTCATCTTCTTGCATTTTATCTTATTTTTTATATCCCTTGGGTTTTTGTTTGTGAGTTGCTTTGTAAGACCATAAAAGGGACTTGGTATTCCTCACAAAACCACCATATTTTATCCATTTTTTTCTTTCATTATTGCTTTTTTCCAATGCTATTTTGACATCCTTTAGGTTTTTATTTTGTGAGTTACTTTCTAAGACTGTGGATAGGACTTGACATTCCTCACAAAATACTACAATTTCTTTGCTTACCTCACTTCACTTCTCTCTTATTTGTTGGCACCCTCATGGGTATCTCTTTTACAAGTTACTTTGTAAGACCACAAATAGGACCCAACCATCCTCATAAAAGTTACCACATTTTCATGTTCTTGATCCTTGTTCTAAAACTTTAGCTTTTGCTTCTTTGGCTAGATGAAATCTGCACAATAATCTATGTTAGCATGTTTTCTTCCATTTCCCTCTTTCTTATGATAAATAATCACACTTTACTATAATTATATCCTTTTTTTTCACATTTTTTTGACAATTTGAAGCAATTCAAATTGTTCCATGTGTCACTCCTCTTGATTTCTCTTTCCTTTCATCTCCACATAGGATAAAACAAGGTCAAAATCAAGATAACACTTTTATTTTACCTATATTTATGAGACACTTAGATCCCATTATATTTCAAGTTCTCTCTCTTAGAAACCTTGTCCCAATTATTCAAATGAAATTAATCTTTAGCACCCATCTTTGGTTTTCCAAATATGTATGGAGGAGGAATCTAGAAAAATCCATCAAGAAAGTTAAAAGGTAACTCACTTGAAATAAAAGGCAATGATATCCAAAAGGCAACATACAAATCTTAAAAGTCCTCTCAAAATTTAATTGGAACATGATCCATAAAAACAATGATTGGAAGGAAATAATGTATGCCAAATACATGCATAGCATTGATGATTCCAACTTTCTTCAATAGACGGGATTACCCCAAGGATTTGTGATATGGAATAAAATGCTAAAAAGTAGAAGCCTTATCAAATAGGGAATTAGATGGAAACTTGGAAATGGCCAGCATAATAAATTTTGGGATGATATCTGGTTAAAGGACAAGGTTCTCATCACACAAGGAAACTATGGAGAGATTTCTAACTTGACTACCTAGTTTTTTGGAGATAGGGAACATGAACAAAGCCCTTCTCTCAAAAGTTAGTTGGAACCTGATCCATAAAAACAATGATTGGGGGAGATAATGTATGCCAAATACATGCATAGCATTGATGATTCCTAATTTCTTCAACAGATGGGATCACCCCAGGGATATCTGATATGGAATAAAATACTAAAAAGTAAAAGCCTTCTCAAATAGGGAATTAGATGGAAACTTGGAAATGGCCAACATATTAAATTTTGGGATGATATCTGGTTAAAGGACAAGGCTCTCATCACATAGGGAAACTATGGAGAGATTGCTGACTTGACTACCCAATTTTTTGGAGATAGGGTCAGTGATTATATGGAAAATAGCAATGGGATGAGTAACTAGAAAAATCTTCTAGATTACTATGTGCACCAGCCTGAGCTTTTCTCAAGAGTTTAAGAGATCTAGAAGTGTATTCAGGAGACTAGAATCCCTCTCTTTCCCTAGGAGGATGAACAATACTAGTGGCCAGATAAGAATGGATCATTCTCTATCAAATCTACTTACCATCTACTCATTCTTGAAGCTCAGAATGAAGATGTATGGAAAAAGGTTTGGAATCATAAACTTATTCCAAAAATTAACATGTTTTGGTGGGTTGCTGCTCATAACAAAATCCTTACTCAGGATAACCTTCAAAAGAGAGGGTTTACTTTGGTTAACAGATGCTTCTTATGTGGTTCAAAAGAGGAATCAATTTCACACCTCTTTGTCCACTATGAGTTTGCCTAGGAATTATGGGGCACAATACTTAACAACTTTGGTATTGAATGGGTCTGCAATTCTAACCTTAAAGAAGTAATTCTCAGTTATAACCCAACCTTCACACATCCCTGGCTTAAGGAATTATGGAAGTAAGCTCTACCATGTTTGAGTTGGACTTTATGGAAAGAGCGCAATCACAAAATTTTTAGGGACACTGCTAGAAATGCTTCTCAGGTGTTTAACTCCTTTGCTAAGACCATTATGGAAAGTGTTACAATAGCTCATATTTATGTTGTAGAGAAACCCCTATCTCAAATTGAAAGCCAAATTATAGCCAAATGGAAGGTTTTAAACCAGATCCCTGGGTATAATAACTCCAAAATACTACAAAGACTTAATACTAAATGGATCCCCCCTAAACCTAACTAGATAAAACTCAACTTTGATGGGGCATCCAAGTTGGATGGTAAAGCTAGTGGAGGAGGAATTATAAGGAATGATAAAGGATGGATGTCTATTGTCTATGCCAGTGGAATTGGGTGCTAGAGCAACAACTATGTTGAAGCAATGGCTTTACTATGGGGATTAAAGTTAGTTATATCCCTAGGAATAATGAACTTGAATATACAAGGAGACTCTAAGATGGTCATAAATGCTGTTAATAAAGCTTCAAATGTGGGAATCAAGCTAAAAGACATCATTAATGATATCCAATTTCTTTTAAAAAAGTTTTTTGAACTTAAGATTTCCCATACCTACAGAGAAGGAAACAAGGTCATTGATGCCTGTACCAACCTTGGGCAGCAATTTTCAGGTTGGAGGGTGTGGTGATAAGGTGCTCATATTCCCTTAAACATTAGGGAGATCATTCAAAAGGATATTACTTGTTATAAATGAGGCATATTGATGACCCTGAAAAGACCCCTGTTGATACCCCCAACTCCTTTATGAGCAAGAAGGGCAAGAAGAGAAAGGTTGATAAAGAGGAAGAAAATATTAAAGAGACTATGGAAGGGACCCATAGGAATCTTGGTAGGGCCATGGGGGGGCAAGGTGGCAAATATCACAAGCCTTCCAAAATTAATAAGGAAGGATTCCCCTCTAGAGTGCGAAGGTTGGGGTAGATTACTGGTAAAATAGCCCCAAAGGCCAAATTGATTAATTATTTAGAAAGTTCTTCAGAAGAAGCAACCCATGAGGAAGAGTCTGAGGAGCTAGAAATCTAGGAAATTTTAGAGGACACTGGAAGGAAGTAGGCTACTAGAGATTTTGAGATTACTGAGGAGCAGGGTGCTAACACTATGGGTACTACTTAAAATAAGGGGAAAATGTATGTCGAGGAAGCCGGTGAGGGCACTAAGAATGAGACTGATTGGAAAACTAAAATTGGGGCCCCGAAGGACTGCATTCAAAATCTGGATAAGGTCTTCACCAAAGGGCTTCATAATACAATTTTGCTAAACACATCTATGCTAGAAGTGGTGGGTAATACTGGGTATACTGACAATGCAAAGAATGAGAAACTCAATGATCTTATCAAATCAATAGTTATGTAAGGGGAGACCTCTCTGACTCTGGACTTCTCGTGGCTTGTGTTTTTTTCTATCTATTATTCTCGGCTATGCCATTGTCTCTCTAATGGCATTTTTTGTTTGTTTGCCTTCTTGTATTTTTTGACTGTATAGGGTTCAGCCCCTAGTTTGCCACCTTAATCAAAAACATTAAAATTTTAAAATTCATATTCATACCAAAATATGTGATTACAATCACATATCCTATCTCTAATCAAATCTCAAACTCCATAGTTGGCCTCACATAGAGTCAAGGTCCTTTAGGGTATGGTAGGCTAGTAGATTGGAATAGGGGATTTCAAAAATCTCTATGGTGCTACCTAATTTCTCATGCAAGTACCCAATCTTCAAAATAGATCAATGGATTTGTAAGGGGTCCTAAAGAATGGGGAACACATCATGGGGAGTTAGGTCCATTTTCATTTTCATTCATATAGCCTTCATGGGATGATCTATATATTTCATTTGTTGACCTAAGACTTGTGTCATTAAGAAAAGCTCTTCATAGTCCTTAAGGTCAAAAGTCTTCTTATTTTAAGAAACCTAATTTGAGTGTCTTGATTTTGATAAAGAGTTCATATACCTTGGTTTTTCTTTCATTCTCCCCTCCACCCATTTCATTTCCCCACTTGATAGATATATTATGATTCTAAATCTATTTTCCCTTCTTCTTTTATTCCATTTTATTCACATCTTAAAAACATGTTATCACTACTTTATTTAAGTTCTATCTATCCTTAGAATGAAACATGTTTGATAAACTATGGATTTATTATTTCTTTTGCACCAAGATTTACATTTCTACACTTACTTTACTTTCCTTTTACCATTTGTCATGATTTTGTTGTCCTACTATTATGGACACCTAAATTCATAACTTTTTTCCATTATTGAGTGTGGTTAGCATTCTCTTCTCACTCAACAATGTTATTTTCCATTTTTATGCACTTTATTTTTTTTTTCCATTGTTGATTGAGATGTGGATTGTTAATGCTAACTTGTCAATGTTTTTTTACTATTTTTGTTTAGTCTTTTACCATTGTTCTATTTTTGTTTTACCATCCTATTTGACATGTATCCTTGGATTTATTTGGTGAGTTTTCCTTTTTTACTTAAGGATAAATTGTTTGAGTTTTTTAGTCTTTAGTAACCTTGAATATTTGGTTACCCAATTTACTGTTGTTTTTGACTTGGTCATTTGGTCTAACATAGCACCTGTCACCCAAACTTTCCAAATTTCCCAAGTATGTACCATCCTCATAGCACCAACTAACTTAGATTTTCTTTCATTTCTTTGTTTTTGATCTTTAGTTTTGTATTCTTAGGTTTTTTGAAGGTAGTCTCTATGCTATACACAATCAAAATTAATAACATAGCAAACAACCATCCCATGATAAAGGTAATTCAAGGTATGCACTGTATTTAATTTTTTTAGTTATTTAATTTTTAGCTTAGTTTCCATTTTATTTATTTACTTTTAGTTATGTTTTTATTTCAAATACTATATTTTTTTTAGTATCAGTGTTGTGTGTTACTATGTTCTTTCTTGAATCACCATCCCTTATTACACATTAGTGACACATGATGAGATTCAAGTGGGGCATATATATAGACATAATATTTTCAACCTTTTATCAAATACTAAATATTTACATCTTGTAGGAACCCATCGAGACTCAATCTCTCTTAGTGTAGCCCAAAAGCATACATAGAGAAAGGGATGGGTAGAAATTTGGTGCTTCACAAGATTATTGTCCCTTATTTCCACATTATTACCAATCCAACCAAATCCCAAAACCTTTCCTTAAGATATTTATCCCCCCTTGAGTATTCTTCCAATATTTTCCTCTTTTCATCCCTCCTTTTTTTGTCTTAAACTCTTTTAGGTCAGTCAGTTGTACTAGGCCGACTGGGTCAACCCAGTATAGTTCAAGGGTATTATTTACTTTCTTAGATTGTTAGCCCTTTGGTTGACCTAGCTTAGACCTAGAAAATTATCCCTAAAAACACATTGGGTTGACTAGGTAAACATTGTATAATTGACATTCCCAAAAGGATTTAGGGTAAGATCGACCTATATATACAAGATCATTTTTGTCATTATTCATATGTGTAATCTAGAGTTATTATTTTCTCATGCTTCTTCACAATCTGATCTTCCACCATTCTACTTAAGGAGACTTATCTTAAATTTCTTATTTTTAGAATATAGTCTTCCAGATAACTCTTGGATGCTTTGACCTTTCTTAGTGATTCTTACAAATCACAACAACCTCTTAAAAGCACCTTTGGCAAAGGGAGAGATTGAGTCTTGATGGGTTCATATTTAGGTAAGTATATTCTAACCTTATTCTCCTCTCTTTTAGTAAATATAAGTAGAATATGTTTTGGCTCGAATAATACTATATTTCATATTTTATGTATTAGGGTGTTACTCATACTTACTTTAATTGAAGTTCCCTATACATGTTTATTTTATTATTTCTAACCCCAATTTTGTGCCACAAGATTTTGTGTGCACTAAATTAGATTTCACTTTCTTTTACTAGAATAAGTGAAATGTCTTAAACCTTAGGACTCCATTAGGGATGTTGTGTGATTGTGTTATAATGTATGATTTGGAACCCTTCTTAGCATGATGTGTTGTGTCAAGTGGTCCCCTAATTAGGTCTAAAGGATCCTAATATTAGTCATGCTCTCTCTTAACAAGTTTATCCCCAATCATAAGTGTAGGTATGATATATATTTTCTAATATAGGATTTATTTATAGACATGATGCATTTACATTTGCATATAATGTCTATGAATAATTGTCAGATGTAGTTACTCATGTTTATAGATGGATTGCAACAAGTTTTGGCTTGAAAGAGTTGATAGATTAAAAGTTGGGGGTCATGGTATGAAGTTAATAGTTTGATAGGATTTAGTTATAAATTGTAAAAGACAAAGGTAGAGAGCAATCTAACAATGGATTTAAAATAATGAACAACTCTGTATTCTATAAAAGGTGATAGAGTATGTAGAAAGAGGAAATAATATGATTAACATTTTTTTGAATATATCTATCGTATTTTTTTTGTATTGATATCATGATGTGAGTGACTTAAAACTTATAAAAATTATTATCCTTCACACAATATTTGGTAAATGGTAATAGTAAATAATGTTATCTACAAGTTTGTAATCAAAATCATGTGTTCATCTATTGAAAACTACAATCTGAAAAATCCTTTTTCAAATCTAGTGTTACTTGAATTCACATATTATTCAAGGTGTAAATGGTTGTGAATAAAGTATTTCATGAATTTATAGAAGTGTTTTAACTTAACAAGAATAGGGGTTAAAAGGTTGTGTATACCCTGTGTATAAGGACACATTCAAGAAACTTTGATTAAATGATTAGAGAATGAAATAATGAATTTTGATATGGTATTTAGATGGGTATAAAGAAAACATAATGAAATATAACCATGGAATAATGTGTTTTAACCTTTAGGTAAGATCTCTACATATTCAAACCCTATATTTCCATAGTACCTTGTATGTGTTTTAGCCAACTATGTGCATAAAGCACTATGATTTTCATGATTTTGACATGGTTAGAAGATAACCAAGAGAACTTTGTCTTTTGAAAAGCTGGACACAAGTTATAAATACATTATTCAGGTCATTAGAGGTTATGAAAGTGTCATAAGTACCCTTAGAGAAATTTTAAGCCTTCTCAGGCATGCACATTATGCAAAAAACCCTAGGCTAGGGTTAATAACAAAAAATTGAATATCTCATGATGGAACCAATGGAAAATATGAATTTTTTTAATTAACTATTTTTAAATGATTTATAAATTATTTTCATGGTTTCATATGGGTAATGTGTCTATACGTATAGAAAATGTTGACTGAGTTACAAATAGGACTAAAGAGGCCTAAAGAGGGCTAATTCAAGAAAACAATAGGCTAGAAGAGACATTTAGGAGGAGATTTAGTGCATGAAATTTCTAGGAGAGTCATATGTTAATAGAGGGTACCTATAAAGTTCATTATATTTTCCATATTTTATTGTATATGTTTGTAAAAATTGAAATAGCTTAAAAAAGGCTACTAGCTGTGTAGGGAGATTGAAAGATTTGTAATTCAATAATAGGGTTAAGGTTAAAAGAGTTGTTGGTGTGGAATGAGTCAAGTTTTTTGAGTATGAAATAAGTTATCCATATGGAATAAAGCCATCAAAAAACCTTGTTGAAGAGTTTAAGGTGTTTTGGGGAAGAAACCTATAGTCTAATGAGAGTTTAGTGAATTGAATGAAGGGGAACATAATGAGATGACTGAATGGATATAAAGTTTTTAGATACTTTTAAAGGTAGAGAAATTAAATCTAATAAAATGAACCAAAATATAGGGAATTAAAATGGCATTAAGGATAGGGAGGAAGTTGACTAACAGAGATAAGAGATTGTGAAGATTAAATGAAAGGTTTTGTATTTACAGGTGTCAGAGCTTGGTCTACCAGAGTATGAAAGATTGATATACATAAAGGTATAAAAGTATAAATATTATTACAATGTTGGGCATATGATAATATGGATTTTAAGCATGCTGGTGCCATGTGTATAGGATTTTTGGGCTCATCCATAGTTATTTACAAAGAGATGGACAAAAATAGGTCGAGGATCACTATGTAGTGCATATATTTACTAGATAGTTTGATAATAGGGGATATTATCTAGAGACCCGATAGGGAATATGAGGGGTGGCATGAGGATATTACTCAATTGTGGTAGATTTAGGTGAGTTTTTTAATTCATGAGTATTGGGACAATGTATATGGGTGATTTTAGTATGAGTGGGTTACATGATAATTAGGTGTTATGTAAGATGTGTCCCTAGAACTTATGATATGGTTGAGGAGTTATTGGGATCCTATGAGGCTAGATTTCGTGTTAAGGCCATATATTATTGAGTTAGCTCCTATTAAATTGATAGAACATGACCCTAATATTGATATAGTAGATATATATTATGTGGAAGTGATTGAGGCATACATAGCCTGGTGGAGTGACCATAGATGGGCACCACTATTTTTGAGAGGTGGGATGGTTATCGAGGATGTATTATATGTAAATCCGCTAAGGGATGTTGGTGGTAGATTAACATACTATATTTGTATGTTCTATGTAAATTTAATTATATCTTTATGTGATGATGAATCTTATGAACCATGAGGTTATTTGTAAGTTTAAGGGATGATGAGTAATATGAGGTCACCATTGATTTGGCACTACATGATTTAACATAACATATTATTAATGATGCCTGGAGGATGGATTGGTGAAGAGGAGAACCAATGTTACTAGGGTACATACCCATTTATTTTATCAATTTGTGATAGCTATTGCATCATATGGGTGAATGGCAATAGATAGAGATGAGGCATGTGTTGATTTTCATAGGTGTATCATACCCATACCTAATTCTCTAGGTGGTGATAATAGTCAAATAGTATATGACTACACATATATTCAATGAGAGAATGTTGAGGGTATGGCTAAGCTAGGCATATATCATGAGAGAGAGTACAATAAGTCATTGATCTAAGTCATGTAGAGATAGTGTGGCCTCTAGTTGTATATTTGATATACCTAAGAGTGAGAGAGAGGGAGCTGGTCCTAGTAGTCATGTCCACATCATTGAGTGATGGTCTATATTTGTATTGAAATTATATTCTAATTTATTTATATGGATGTTTTTTGTTTAAGTTTGGTATTATGTGTATTGGTAAATGGATCTTGCTATATTGTATGTGTTTAATTTGTTTGAAATGATGATAATTATTAATGGTTATATATGTTTTTATTGGAGTAGAATTAATGAATTAATATGTGTTTGCATGTTCAGACATATGTGTAGTGGATTAGGGTTTCTATATGTATTGGTATAGGATTTTTTTTGGTATTTCATAATATTTATGCATGTATAATATGTAATGATGGTATTCCCTATATAAACCTAGATGGCATGGATATCTAATGACCATATTGATCATGTTATGTCAATGTATAAGGAGATGCTAAAACTAGAGATGGATGTGATGCACTACTAGTTTGTAAATTGTAGACTATAGTGCAAAAATTTTGATTGGTTAATGTGTTAAAACTTCACTATGATTTGTATGATTTATGGAAAATATCTTGATAAATGTATGAACTAGAGTTAAGTTTTGAACTCTATAATTGTTTCCATATATCTTTATTGGTGTATACACTAGAGACGTGTTTTAATTTCTATAATTATTTAAATATATCTGTATTGGTGTATGTACTAGAGCTATGTTTTGATCTCTATAATTATTTACATATATATTTATTGGTGTTTGAACTAAAACTATGCCCTTATAATTGTTCTTGTATATATTTATTGGTGTATACATTGTATCTGCATTTTGATTTCTATGAACTGGTTGCAATCACTAATGAAAATTTGGTGCATGAGACTGATCATAAATACGTGTCTTAGAAGTCACAAGTATTATATGATGAGTAACCAATGGTTATTTAAAAGTAACATCTTGGGATAACTCCGTCATAGAGGATTGTGATCTAGGATAGTATGTCAAATCATACCTTGGTACCCCTTGCATAAATTCTATGATGCGTCAAGTGACATATTGGCTAATGTTAGCTCTAAGTGCATAACAATGATCATCTGAATGCCCATTTATCTTTTAAAAATTATATTATGGTCTATGTGGTACCCAATTGAAATATTGTGGGGGATGATGATGAGTAGAAGGAAGTGTGATCATCCCCCTATCTAATGGAGTAAGTAAATTGTCATGAGTCCCAACCTTATTTAAAAACTATATAAACCCTATGTGTATTTCTTGTGTTTTTCTAATTATATAAGGTGTTATTTAGAGTGGTTCTTTGACCTTATTAAGTATCTTTATTAGTAGTCTTTGTTCTACTCAGTTCTTAATTTGAAGTAGAGTAGGCTCTTTTACTAGATTAAATGATTGAGGCTCTGAGGGGTCTATAGACAAATCTACCTCTAACTATGTAATTAGTAATCCTAACTCTGCCTCTAATGTTATATCTACATTAAATAGATGTCTAAATGATTTATATGTTTTATATATCAATATATATTTGAGATAATAGATTAAACTTCTATAAAATATATACTATAATTCTAAGTATATTGGTTTATAAATTAGTAGATGCAAACAAGATTTAAACCTTAGAATGTATTCAGATGTTGGATCTATCTCACCCTAACGTAATGAAGGTAACCTCTCATGTGTGACTAGATGTCCATTATTCTATATGTAATGCATGATAAATATTATCTCCAGCTCCTCATATGTGTGTAGAGATCCACTAGGGATTGTATACTAGAACTAATCTAGTGGTTTTTCATTTAAGGACTTTGGAAATAATTGTAGTATAGTCAACTTGTTTGTAATATGGGTCATGGATTTCTCATAAGATTTAAGGTGTAGGTATGTATCTCCATGTATATCAAATATAGGTAATGTTGGTATATAAAAATTGTGTGGTAACCTTGTAGTTAAGATTATATGTGGAATAATTTTTCTATGTATAACATTAACATTAGTCTAATATTGGTATGCTTTGTTATCCAAAGTGAGATGGTGTACCTGGTATTGCAAAGCACCCATAAAATTCATTAAGTAAACTAACACTTATGAAAGTATATTATTATCATCAAGGGGTTAATTTAATGCTTGGATTTTGTTATTCATCTTATCCACTAGTACATTATACTGGAAATATTTTTTAGATAGGGTTGGTTTTATCTAAATAAGCTTTGGAGGTGTGATAGTTAGGACCTAGTTAGAGGGAAATTAGGTAACACCCTTATTTAGGTTAGTTTAAGAAATAAATTCTATTGTAGTAAGTGGGGTTAAGGGAGATTCATTGGTATATTTTATTTTGTTAAGTTGTAAATAAGTTTCACATGCTACTTGAATTAAAGTTACTTTATTCTAAGTAAATGCAAATTATGAACATAAGAATGTGTGTGTGTGTGTGTGTGTGTGTGTGTGTGTGTGTGTGTGTGTGTGTGTGTGTGTGTGTGTGTGTGTGTGTGTGTGTGTCTTTTTACATGTGACCTAGTGTTTGGTTGAATAAGAAAAATATGTGAGGTAAGAGAAGAAGTAGAAGGTGTAGATTATATGTCATCTTCATCGTAATCATAATAATCATCATTGTCCTAGGGTTCATAAAAATTATAATTTAATTCATTTATATAAGAGTATAAGAAGTATCATCCATATGATCATTAAGAGAGAAAGAAGGGGAATATTTTAAATTTATACTACTATTCAATATGTCATCAAATGTAGGTGTAATTCAAAGAATTTTTTGACTAGTTATTTGTGGAATGCAAGCATGATTATCACCTTTAATTTTAGAATCAAGGGTAGGAGAGGTAATTATAATGTTCTTTTTGCATATTATGACATACAAGAGAAGAGTTAGAGACATTTAGGTTATTGAATTGATTTAAAGAATAATTTCATTGAGCTTAGAATGTGAAAGAAGGTGATAAAATAATTTCAACTACTTTAGTTTGTGAATTACTAAAAGGACTAATATCATTGGTAATTGATTTTGCAAATGTAACTAAGAAGGGTAAAGAAGATGCATTGTTAATATCTACTTTATTTGAATCATGAAAAAGTGGTTTTCATGTAGTGTACTTATATAGATTTAATTTGAATAATGAAGTAGAAAAATTAGTTTACAAGATATGATCACATTAGAATAAATCACTACCAACAAGAGGTTCTTTTGGAATTATGTTGTTAGTTTGATTCTTATGAGTAAGATAAGAGTGAGAGGAAAGAGAAGATGATGTATCTAATACATACTCATGTTCATTTTCATTTTCATGTTAATAGTAATCCTTATAGCCTTGATTATAATAATAGTCATCATCATCATCATCATCATCATCATCATCATCATCATCATCATCATCATCATCATCATCATCATCATCATCATCATCATCATCATAAATGAAGTAATTATTATGCTCTAATATACAATCTTGAAAATTTGTCCATTCATAGTTATGATCATGAAATAAATTCAAGAATGCGTCAAGTGGATGAGGGGTAGAAGACTTTTAATATGCCATTTTAAACTTGACAATGAAGATAATGTAAACAAGGAATGACAAAAACACAAGGGGTAGAATATAATATAACATAAGTATATGTGCAATGTGAGAAATTTTGAAAGAAGTTTGTAATAAAATATAGGATTGTGATTGAAACCCTACTTGTTAATATTTGTATGTATAGGAACCTAGTATGTGGATATAGGGTTTTGACCTAGGGCTGTGTTTCAAAAAATTAAATTACATTAAAGAAATGAAACACTAATGTAAGATTGTTTAAATTAGCTAGGTGATGCCAAAAATAAAAGAATCTAAATTTTATAACCCTAATTTAATGCAAAAAAATTTGGAGAAGGTAAATCCTAAGAAAAACTAGGGTTTGAAGCAATATTCAAAGTAAGATGGGTTCACTAAATGTTTTAAACTTTTAGCAATTTACTAGAGTAAATCTTATGTAGTTAAAAGAGATGAGTATGTTGTTAATTTGGAATAAAACTGTAAATTATTAATTTAACTAAACTTTCCCAAAATAGCAAGTGAGAGGGGAAAATGAATTTATATGGAGATAAACAAAGTTTTACATAGATTAAGGTACTAGAAATAACCTCACATAAATAAAGGAATCTTTTTTTATTTTGAATATTTTTTGAGATTTAGTTGTGGATAGTAGCACCACTATTAGGACATTAGTGCAATGTGGTGCTAGTGTCCAACTATGGCACTAATGTACTTCTTATAGGGACTGTCTAAAATTTTTAAATAAGTTGTAGGAGGTTTTGAAGGTCTTGTAGGTAGTTATATATCATTAAAGGGATCATCTATGTCACTATTTTGGTTAAACCTCCTCCAAAAACCTAATGAATACCTTCACACATGGAAAAATAAATAGATCAAAAATATGGGTTGTGAGATGTTACTATCATGTTGAGTAAAACCCCTATTGTCTTGGGCACTACTTACATTAACCCTAAAGCTAGGGGTCTCAGATTGGATGTAGTCGTCCCTTAGGAAATGTGCACTATCAAATTTTATAGTAAGATAGAATGATCTTCACTTAGGTCCTTATTCTATCAAGTATGCAAATATCTAGGTGTGAAGATTGAGTAGTATGTAGATTATTTGAGTTATACTATTGATTGATTTTATTTAATGATGTACCAAAATATTAAGTGTTAGATGTAAAATTCATTATGGGTATCTTTATATATAAGGAAATTTGTTTTGAATATAATACCTTGTTTGGATGACAAGTCATAAAAGATAGATAAAAAACATAAGAGAAGGGTCAAAGAGAGGTTAGGATTCAAACATGGGTGAAAGGGCCCATCAGACACTAGATCCATAAGTAGACACTAGTACCATGTGGTTCTAATATCCTTAAAGTGGTGCTAATGTCTTAAGGCCTAAACATAGTGAATATCAGTTACAAAAGGCTAGGGCCCCCTATGAATGGGAAAATGTGACTTATGACTGTTGGGAATATTGAAAAAAGGAAAATAAGACATAAGACATATCAAAATACTCAAAATGACCATGTGACGAATGGATATAATCATTACTAAGACCTTCATGTGAAAGAGTAATAAAATACATAGTACTTTTTATTTCTTGACCAAATTAGGGTGTTTATGATTATAACTTTTTATATATTTAAAGTAAATAAAGATCAAGTAAAAAAAGCCAAAACACAATTTAATTTATGAACAATTAAAAAATATTTGATTCAAAACAAAAATTTAATAGAGAAACTAAATTATGATAATTACCATAATAATAAACTAAACATTAGTGGGTTGAAGTCATCACCTAAAAAAACTAATTCAATGTTTAAGGATTTAAATGTAAAAGGGTTTAAAATTTTATGTAGTCTTGAAATTTATTTTAATGATATCCATGATTATTTAAAATGATATATGTTTCCTATAAGGGGAACTTACATATTTGAGTTTTTCAAAAAAACCAAACAATATTATAATTCCATGTGTATTAAAAACATGGTCTTTTGGAAGAATATGCAAAGTTTTAATAGGAGTAAAATAACCTTAAAATTGAATAATTTATTGGAACTATATGTAAAAATATAAAAGTGTCATTCAATCCTAGGTTGGGTGTAAAGTAATTAAATGTGTTTGATATGTACTCAAGACACTTCATTGATATATTACATAATATGGATGCAAATCTCTAATTGGGGTTCTTACATATAATTTAGTCATGGTTTAATTGTTATTTATTGAGAAAACAACTAAAAATAATATATCATAAGAACATATACATATATATTATTTAACAAATACGTGGGTACCTAATTATGATAAAATTTAAATTATATTTGTTAAGAGTGACAACATAATATATTCATGAAATAAAAGATGAAAATACTACAAGTGAAACTAAAATATTCTCAATTAGATAAGGTATAATAAATGAAGAAACATGTATAGTGTTACATATATTTGTAAAGTCATACATCATTATTAATAAATGTTAATATTATTTGTATGATTAAATGTGTAAAGTAATTATGTTAAATTTATGTTTTTATATCACTTCAATAATTATATTTAAAAAAATAATAATTAAAAAATAATAATAATAAATATTTTTGTGATTAATATATTATAAAATAAAAAGTGACATTAAAAATATTTTTATTATAATATAAAATAGTAAAAATATGTCATGACCACACCTAGCTAACATTCAAACTATGCCTATTTATTTTATTGTTATGTTTTATTGACATTTTTGTTGTAGATACTATATTATGGACATTTTGATTATTTTTAGAATATTGTTTTATTTTAAATTTATTATTATTATAATATTTTTAAATTTCTCATTACATTCATTTATCATTGACTTATATGAGATTAGGTACTAATAATACCTTTTGTTCACATGGTTTTAGGTGTTTCATTGTTTGATATAGGTTGGATGGGAAGCTTGCAAAAAATGATAAAAGTAAAAAATATAGGTAAAAAATAAATCACGATGTAGATATAATCACCATCTAAAACCAAAACACTTTTTATTATTATTTGATTTCAGTTTTGAGTTGTATGTCATGAATTTGTTATGTATAGTTGATTTTTGGTCATTTATTTGATTGTTGTAATTGTTGATTGTTATTATTTTGAAACAACCAATTATTATTGAGTTATGAATGATATATTTATAATGTCAATAAATCAGGCTTTTCTACATTGATATGTAGTTTTTCATCAGAGTGTATTCAAGATATATGTTTGAAGGTCTTGTGACCTTTCACTATTTTATGTAAATATATATTGAGATTATTTAGAGGTTTGAGTACATGGTTGTATTGAATTCAACTAAGGGATGAAGGCATACTAATAAATCACCATGGCTTTATTAAATTATGTTAGTTAAACCATAACTCATAGAATACTTAGGTTGATAAAATATTTCATGGGGTTAATAAAATCAACAACATGGTAATGTGGGAGTTCACTTATGTCTTGGTACCCAATTAGGGTTTCAATTTTCATTGTAATGTACTTGATAACTTTTTTTGGAGACTGTTCATGGATATTATGGGGATAATGTAGGTCAAAAAGGGTATTTAAATCATCAACATGCATCTATAACCAAGTAATGGTACTATTAACTTCTTGTTATTGTGTTTAGTAGAGTTTCACTTGAAAAAATAGATAGTTATACTAGATGTAACTATTGTTATATATAAATGGAGATTATTTAAATGTGTGTGGGCAAAATGATGGAATAAAGTATAGAAAAGAGAATGTAAAAGATAAATAAAGTGGGATAGTTGGGTGATAAGCTTCTTTTTGGTACTATATTATGTAGCTAAATGAGTAAATTATCACACCTTTGTTTAGAGTACAAATGTTTTACTAGGTGTTTGTAAATTTTAAACAATACTTGTTTATGGTTTGGAAATATGTGTGGCTCTTGAATAGACATAAAATAAATAATAAGAAGTTAAATAAATCCATTATGGATGAGACTATATAGATTCAGTTAGAATTGGATGACATATATGTGAATTGAGAATATAACTAATTTGTCTAGTTGTTTGTGTCCTATGCTTTTAGGTATTTTTGAAAGTTTATTGCTATTTTGAATTTTTTCTTCAAATGCTAGTTTGAGGAGGACTTTTTTATTATTTTACAATGTAGTTTTTTGGATTATAATTTGTGGTGTGTTACACTATTTTAATATCACTAGGGTCTAGTGACATTTGATTTACTTTATTTGTTTATGGTTTAGTATTTATCCTTGAAAACTGAAACTTGCTACTTTGACTCTATTTAAATCATGCTAGCATTGGTATTTATGTGTTCAATTTTCATAATTGGGTGTTTGTTCCCTACCAACATATGGTTGGGGTAGGTAGGGACAACCCACTAATGGATGGGCTCATTACACTCACATACATGACTTTCATGCATCATCTTCATTATATATGGATGTAACTTAGTTGGATTACCTAGTTGTATATTCAATTTTGGATAGATTTAAAGTTTATTATAAATAGTATTGGTTAACTTCCTTACCAGATCTAAATATATTTTGTATAGATATAATAAACAATATCTTATTCACTTAAATGTGTGTCAAACTAGGCTTGTTGTTTTATCTTACAATTATAAATAGAACATGTTGTATGCTATGCTATAAGTAATTTAGTCACTTAAATTCTATACGACTAAGTTTAAATTATTTGATTGAATTAATACTGGAATCATGGGATCCAATGAGTTTACTTGGTAATGATGATTAAATTTACCATGTGAGATTTTATTTTGTATATTAGATTGTAAATATTAGATTGTGGGAACAATTTGGCCTCTATATTTATTTATCTTTGTTAATTTAGGTCTTGTATACATCCCTAAATTGAAAAAGGTAGCCTCTAACATTTTAGGATCTCAATGGAGGTAAACTCCACTCTAGGGCATGAGTTACAGTTATGGGTTAAACAACCTTATTGTGAATAACAAATAGAGTATGCAAGTTATTAACTAGGTTTTCTAGTAGTGAAATGAATCCTAGTAAAGAAATAAAACCTAAGTGAGTGATACGGTTGGGTGGTACCTAATATAGAGTGGGTAGATATAAATAAAATAAACTTCAAAAATATGGAAGGGTAGAGCAAAAGATAAGGTTTTGTGGCCTCAAGAGATAACTTCATAGGCTAGTTTCTTCATGGACAAGTGTTTTCTGAACTAATACTTATTATTTGTAACTATTGCACACTCACAGGAAAACATATTTAGGTAGTCTAGGGAAAGGGTATAAGAAACTTAAGGATCTCAATTTAAGGTTGAGACATTTATAGTTGTTATTTCACACCCTTAATTGGAAGATTACAACTCAAACTAGGAAGGTGTCTAAATAAACTATGGGATACACTTAGGAGAATATATTAGAGAGAAAACATCCTACACACTAAGAATATTAACATAGTTTTAACTAATTGCTTAATAATCAATCAAATCTACTACATTTCAATATATTTTTAATATCTATGATTAGCATACATCAATGATAACAACCAAAATTATCCATAGATTTTACACACATCAAATTACTATATTGACATAATTAAGAGAGAAAAACCATAATAACACATAAATGGAAGAAAAGAACACCAATGCAATTGCATGAAAATAAAAGCTAATTTATTCCTATATTTATAAAACATATAACCCTTTAGAATGTGTAATTACATGAATATATATAATTGTGGAGGGGAGGCCTCATCCTCCAAGTGTATGTGAACTCATATTTACATTACAAAATTAAAACCTTGGTTCTAATTTTAGCATCAAAATTGCATGTGCATGCTCATACTTAACTATAACTACGTCAAGATTAGTTGGAATGTATAATTCAATGCAATGTGTGAATGATTACAAATAGTTTAGGAAACTTTACATTTATGTTCTAAGTACAAGTAAACTAATAGTAAAAACATAACTACTATATTCATGTCTACATATAAAATTAGCCTTCAATTAAGGTTTACTAGGTGTTTACATGGCATTGAAGGTTGTTAGAGGTATTGAAGTTTTAGTTTGTGCTAAACTAGAAGTTGAAGCATCAGATTTATTCTTTACTTCCAACACTTGGTAATGTTTGTTTTCAATGTCATATTGGTACCTAATAATGTCTATATTAAGAAATGGAATTCTATGCACCCTATTCACTTGTTTAATGATACTTTCATGCTTGACCTTTGTATTCCTAAATTAATTATGAATATTTCAACCTATGTGACCTTTTTCCTAGAAGAATTTAGCTTGACTTCTATTTATTCTAATTTCATTCCTTATAGGTTCTATTTTAAGCTTGTTAAATCTTGTTAAAGGAGCTTATCTAAATTGGCCTTGTTGATAAGGCTAACAATGGAGTCCCTATCTTGTGAGATAATTATATCATTTATAATATAAAAAATGAGTGAAATGCTCTATGTATTTAGGCATTACTACCTCAATTTCCATGATCCACTCTCTGTCTTCATGTGTCCCAATCACTAACAAATTGAGGGCATTGGTAGCCTCTAATGGTGGCATCATATTTAGGTGGGCATATAACTTATGAATTTTACAAATAATAATAATTTTCAATTTATTTTTATCCTATTTAAAATAATTAAACAATTTAGTAGTTTCCACTATATGAGGTGATGATTTTTTCTTCATTGTAACAATTACTTTCAAGATATTATACAATCTAAATCCAACATTTTTCACATCTATATTTATTTATATCAGAACGTGCATAGTTTTGTTTTATTCCCTTATTTTCTCTAGTTCTTACTCCAACTCTTTTCTTTCCATTTTAGTTCCTTCATGTATCTCCACTATAGCATCCTTATGGGTTTCAAAATAGGATTTGAAATCCTCTATATATGTGGAATTTACCAATTTCATGTTCTTTTTTTTAGAAAAGATAAATACTTCTTATCTCTCTTCCAATATGACCCCTCTCCCAGTCTCATCTTCTAGTTTCCTCTTCCTTACCCTTTACATAATCCTTATAGATTTTTAAAATATGGAAATTATAATGGGAACTTCATAATTATAAAATTAGGCCTTTGATAAGCCTCTGAATGCATATCTCTTTCCCATTGTGGGAGGAATAGATGGGTTGTATCCATGGGTTCGGTGACTTGATTTGTAGTCTCACCAAATAATTCTCCTAATGCTTGATTCAAAATTTCTTCTCGTAAGGGATCAAAAAGTGAAGGAAAACTTATTTTATACAAGTCCACTTTAACATAGTGAGATATTGGGTGGAATGTATAAAATATATTCTTCTTCTTCTCAACCTTATTTGTTTTTATCACATTATTAACCTGTGAATAACTGGGGGGGTTACTGGTAAACCTAGTTGATTAGATGAAACATAGAGTTGAGGGCTTTCTATTGATCCCCTAGCCTTGTTGGTTACATTTTTATTTATATTTAGAGGAGATGGGGTTGTATTGGAAAGAACCATGGTAGAAAAAATAGTAAAAGATATAAAATATACAATTGGAGGGAGACTAACTAGGGGAGTAGGAATAATAGGGATAAAGTAAGTATCCTCTACCTTGGGCACAAACAAAGTTGTTAGGGCACTTGGATGGGTGGAAAAAACCTCCACCTTGGGTAATAAGAGTGGAGGGGGACCACTATGACTGAGTGACATAGAATAAAATGTACTAACAATAGAAAGAGAAACATAAGACACAACATGAGTAGTGGAGATTGAAGGGGTTGCTTGTTGATCTTAAAGATGTAAATGTAATGGTTCTTTCTACTTTATGTCCTAGAGTCTCAAGACATTATCTCTTTGAATTTATAGCTCCTTAGTAGTGGATTCACCTCTAGCTTCATATTATGATGGTGGTTCTGTTGATAGTGTATCAATAACAAGACTATGTGGAGGGGGATGAGCTCTCAAGTTTCTCTTGTAACATATGGTTATTTTATTAAATATGGAAGGTACCTCTGAAGTGGTTATGGTTGATGAAACTAGATCAACAACCTATAGGATGGGTGAAACATTTGAATAGGTAGGGCCCTTAAATTTTTAAGACTCAAGATAAATGGGGTCATCTTATGTTCACCAAGTGAGGTATCAATCACCCTTGGCTCCTTCTTTACTACTTTAAATGCCATAGGGGGGTCTATGAGGTTTTACCTTTTTCTTTTGATGGATGAGAGAAAATATTAATCCAAAAGTAGATAAATCCCATCATTCAATTGGTGGGAGTGTAGTGTGTGAACCCAATATTGAGATAGATGGTTGTCCTTGATTTATTTTCAAGATGTTTTCTTTCAAATTAATTGATTTTACCCTTTCCCTAACTTGGGCATCATCCTTATAATTGAGAAATAATAATTCATGGTCATAGGGTCATGTTAATAAGCAATGTTAAGTCCCTTGATGTGTTTATACATTTGACCATGTGGATATTATCCCTTGTGTGGTAATGTAGATAATGAATAATACTCTCTATACCTACCTAATTCATAGAAATGCTTACAATTTACATAGCACATTCTACCAATAATGAAGTGGGAGCCATGAAAGTGAACATTATTTCTCTTGTGCATGTATTCATCTATTTTGCACCATAAATGGTAGGAAATTTCTTACTCTACCAATTTATCAAGGATATACTTTACGAGGCATAGGGGTGATACCTTATTGCCTAGACCATTATGATAGTGTAATCTAGGTACAAATAGTAGTCTATCCTAATCAATAATTTATCCAAAATGATTTTGGATATCCTAGGTTAGGGGTACTCATGGATAACCATTTATACCTAGGGGTATACATCTTATGCAATGTGTATAATTTTCTAATTGTATGCATATATGTACATGAAAGAATAAGAATCACATATATGATTATTGATACAATCTAGAGCTAGGCTCCAGAGTGAGCTATTATGAACATATATTATGCCAAGGATAATGTCAAGGAGGTATGACATTATGTATAATTGGCCTTCATAGGGCCTCTAATCCTTATGAAATACCTACTTCCCTAGCCTTGCACTAATTATTTCACCTAGTGTGAATGTCAAATCCAAGGTTATTAGTAAGTTTATAAACGGAACCCAATCATGGTGTAGGAACTCAATAGTTAGATAGATAAATAACCTATTAAATAGGTTCATCCCAATTTGAATTCCCATCCTAATTTTTTCACTTGCACTGGTTATTTGTCTCTCAAATTGATGGTCTCCCTAGGGAGCATCCAACTACTTAGTGTTTTCTCAATCGATTTCTATTTCTTCCATGAGACTACCCTATACAAATCACAAGTAGAATCTATAATGAGGAGGGAGAAATACCTTTGAAATTCATCACCTGAGATTCATGCCATGATTATATTATGTTCTAAATGGTGCAAGAATTCACCTCTAGTCACCTTACCAATGGAGAACAAATCTTATAGGAGTTCAATGCATGACATGACCTCTGAATTTGCTACTATGAAGTGTTTCCATTATTATTTTAAGGGGAGGAGGTCTAAATCAAATTTTTATTGAGATGGAGTTAATTTTTCTTCATGGGTATGATTTTCAACCTAGTTTATCACCTCCCATAGTGTTAAATAGTTTTTATAATCCTTGTTTAATATTGTAGGCTCAAAGAACATATCCTTGTATTTAGTCAAATATTTAACATAAAACATTGATAGGGGTACATTTACACAGAATGATTTAAATGAGCATGTAATTACTAATCAAATTTATTGATATTAGTTTGGTTTTTAGGTTAACAACTTATCTCTCCTAGGTATACTATATGATCAAAATGCTAGTAGATAGGGATTTATAACATGGGAGAAATTAATTTAAAAGTTATATTGAGATTAATGAGTACATAATTCATCAATAATGCTCTGATATATCTTTGGAATTCATTTTCAATACATGCACCATTGATATCTAATGTTTATAAATTTAATTTATTTATTTAATTTGAACTTTACCACTTCATTTGGTGTGTATGCCACATAGGCACTATTGATGCTTAGTAGGAGTGCCCCATCATTATATTTTTACAAGTGTCATTTCTTTACATATTTATATTATGTTTACCATTCCATAGGGATATCGATAGTAGGGTAGTCAGGAGTCAGGATATAGCATTAAAATAATGTTTTTAAGGTGGATGAGTTTGTCGAACAAAAGTTATGAATACTTTTTTTGAAGACCAAAATGAGTTAGAGAAAATACCTAATTTTTTTTTTCAAATACCTTAATGATCTAAACACCTTTGTCTAAGACCCAACTATTAAATGTTCCCACCAAATAATTTCATGAGACAAAATTGTTGAATACCTAGATGAGATAGAAAAAATCATTCAACAAATGTTCCAAAAACTTTTACTAAAGAATAGTTTTGTGTCAATTAATGTTATTAAAGGGTATTGTCAAAAAATCCTCTAAAGATCAAGATAAGCTGAAGTGTAAAATTTATAAAGACCTAGTTCTTGAAGAGCAGGTCCCAAAGAGTAAATGGAAAGCCTTTAATATATGGAAAATAAAGTTACAAAGGATTTATAGATAGGAATTATGAATAGTTGTCCCAAATAGTTCCTAAAAAAAACTTTGAGTAAATTCAAATGAAGGTTGATATATATTCAAAGTGTTTATAACTTCCAAAGATAGGCTTTTGAACAAAATTTTTGAAGACCATATCCTACTAAGCATAGTTCCAAACAAGTTCACTATATAATTTCACCAAAGACAAGAATGGGCTGAGACCTATATATACATAAACTCCAAAGAAAATTAGTGGGTTAGTCCTAAAAAAAACATCTTTATATATTTACTAAATATAAATGTTATTGAAACATATAAAGCATTCTTTTTATAAGACTTTCAAGATAGGGATAGACCTTTTCAAAAAGATAGTGGGTCCTTATTATAAAAAATGAATGGGGGTATATTGGGTACAATAGTCTTAAGTTCAAGCCTTGAGATGTATGGTTGATATGGTTCTTTGAGATTAAATTCATGAATCCTTCATTTTATATTTGGATGTTGATTTATGTTTTTATGTCTATTTTAGAGTCAATAAACGTTTTTTTATCTCTCATTGTAAATATTGGTTGTCTTTACACTAAAGTTTATCAAATCCAGTCATAGTTACTATAGTTGATATCATTAGGTATTAATAAATGAAATGGATGTAGGGTATGATATATTCATGTTCTAATAGACAATGAATAAATTCATATGGCATTATATTTGGCAATAGTCAATGTGAATGACAAAATTAAATGATAACCTTGGCTCAGTTTGTATATTGTTGATTACATTTTGGATGTTAATGACTAAGTTGTCAATTAAGAAAAAAAATTTGTAAGGTATGAGGTTGAATGTATATGGATAAATTATATTTTTTCATGATATTTTGAAGAATTTTTTTTATTGAATGTCATTCATTTGGTTTTTTTAATTTTATATGTGTACAAACTATTGTAGTGAAATATAATATATAGTTGGAATTTTTAATTGGACTGGTTGTAGTTCAACTAAGGGTTGTGACATTTTTATTTATTGAATAAATATAATTTTTATTTTTATTTCACATATATTTATATTTGACTTGGGTAATGAATAGATAATGATGGTTTATTGTTATTAAAATACATTAGACTCTTTTTTATATTATGTAAATCTATTTTTTAAACTAAATGGATTGAATTTCAAGATTCTATCCATTGATTTGGAATCATTAATAGAAAATAATTTTGGATTTGAATATATTCATGTTAATGATTAAAGATGGAAATATATGTGAATTATTAAATAAGTCTTTTATTTAGACTCATTTAAGTCTGGAAGATCCTATTACTTGATTCAATACTATGCAGTAATAAATTTTTACACTATGTAGTTTATATTTTGTAGATAAATAAATTGTGCATGATTATGATGATTATTTATTACCTTAATAAGTAATTTATGCAATTATTATATCATTACATGGAAAAAAACTAATACTATACTAATGATATTAAAATATTAAAATGACATGATATTAATGAAGACTAATAATTTAATACTCTACATCAATATGTTTAGCATGTTTTTGTATACCCTTTAATTGAATATTTTTATGTATTATTTGAATTATAATTAAATATTTTTGTTATAAATTCATATGTTTATATAAAAAATATTATTCAAGATAAGTATGTTAATATTCATCCTGAATACTATTAAGTTAGAAAACTTAATAATGGATATTTAATTCTAATTTAGTATATTATGTTATTTACATAACCTTATAATATAAATAATTTGATAGGCAAAACTTTTACAAATAATGGGAAAATTGGTACAACTAGTATGATAGTATGGATAACTATCTTATGTGTAATATATAAAAAAAACTACATCAAAACCTCATGTTTTATTACTCATAAATTATTAGATAATCATGTTTGGGGCAAGCATCACTTGTGAGATAAAAAAGTTAACGAGTTATAAAAATCCAATAGAATATAAACCCTATTTGTTATATAGTGGGAATTACCTTTTTCACATGATAAACCTGTACCTTATTTACATAACTAGGAAAGATTGATCTAATTGTTTAATGCATCTATGAGCAAGGTGGTTTAGGATATATTATGGCCAAGGCTACCATTTATGAACTCAATTAATTTTAAATGAGAAATATTTTTTTGAACACTAACATGGATTTTAAATTCTAAAATGAATTCATATTTCTTTCATTCAAGTTTTTAATGTTTCCAACTACTAGGATAAGACTATAATTACTAGTGATGCATATGACTTCATAGTTAGTATATTTACATGATAACATTATTAATAAGTGAACTGATCATGTTTACCTTAGACTTTTATTCTAAGAACTTAAGCTACACATTATTATACACACACACACACACACACACACACACACACACACACACACACACACACACACACACACACACACACACACACACACACACACACACACACACACACACACACACACACACACACACACACACACACACACACATATAGTCTCTCTATAACCTTGTGAGAATGTGTGTAATTAAGTCATATTATTTAATTATATGGTATAATAAAAAATTTATGTTTTAATTCAAGAACATAATCCATTAGAAATAATTTTTTATAACTCATATTTTGGGGGTTAAAATTTTTGGTATCATAGCATTTGTTTAAAGAAAAAATTAAAATTTTATGAAATGTGTTGATCTGAATGTGTGTATTTAAATTTTATCAAGATGGAAAGACCAAGATAAACTTAAGAAAACTAAAATGTTGAAAGTGTTTTGATTGACAATCATGGTCTAGATAAACATACTCAGGTAAATGTTGATGTTGATTATGATGGTAACTAGGTTGAAAAATCAAGAGAAACCTTAAACACCTATTATTTAGGAATAATATTTTTTTCTTCATGATATTTTTGGTGCATTACATAATATTCATGGGAAACAAAATGTTATGGTCAGAGGTTGACTCACCTTGATAATATTTAAGAAGGTGGGTAGGAAGAAGATATTAATGATGTAAATCCATGAAAACTAAATGTTGTGTAGCCATCATAAAGGAGATGAAAAATAGTCCTCCTATATTTTATGGAGAATAATTGGTAATGTTATCGAGTCATAGATAATTAATTTGTAAAAGTATTTTTCTTTACATATCTTGGGTTTTAATGTTAAGGCACACATTGGAACTTAATATTAGGTAGGTGATGCAACCTTATGGTGGAATCACTTATGTTATATCAAAGGGTAAAATTCATTGAATCTTTCATGGAAAATATTTTTAAAAAATATATCTGAACAACATATATAAATAATATAAAATAACCAAGTTTCAATTACTAAAACAAGGAACTATGACAATTTCTAAGTATGATAAAAAGTTTCTAAGACTTATTATTCATGTTAATGATATGAAAGATGCGGAAACAAAGGTCACCAAAATTATTTTTGGTTTAAACAAGATAGTAATACACAATATGAATATTACAAACCCAAAGACCTTAACTAATGCTTTGGAATCAACACATCGTGCTAAAGAAAAAGAGAAGTTTCATCAAAAGGCAATATAAGAATTCCAAAACAACATGTTATAGAGTAATAAAAAAAATTATTCCACCTATAAGTAATAATATTAAGAAGAATGAAAAAAATAATATTGTTGGAAAGAATTTTAATTATGGAGGAAAATTTTAGAATTATAAAATTTCTAAATCCCACACTTTTACTAAGAAAAATGTTGAAGGAAATAATCAATAGAAATTATATAGACCTACCATAGGGGCTAACAAAGTCCATATTCCAACCAAAAATATTGTAACTTGTTGGTAATGTGGTTAAAATCATTATAATTAAATATCTTAAGGATTTCCCTAAACTAAAATATAGTCGTAAGGTCTATGTACGTGTAGACAATAGAAATGTAAAAATTCAATCAACTCCAATTGAGATATGAGGTATAACTATTTTGTATTTTAATTATTAGTTTTTATATATTTTAGAGAAAAAAATAGTTTAATTTATTCTAGAAGTTATTTAAAGTGTAAATCGAAACCAACTACAATTAAAAAAGGATGGGAGGTAGAGTTTGTCACTAGAAAGAAGTTGGTTTTGACTGAATGTCTTGAACAAGTTGAGATTAATCTAGGAGTTTTTAGGACTGAAGTGAACATATTACTTTCCCCTTTAGGATCATAAAAAATAGTTTTAGGGATGGAATAGTTAAAAAATCATCAATCCAAGATGGATTTCAATAATAATAGATTTCAATGCATAGAAGAAGAAAGAAAATTAGTTTTTTTACAAGGAATCATTAAATCATCAACTCCTAGAATATTTTTAGCCTCACAATTAATAAAATATATTATAAAAGGATTCAAAGATTGTTCCATTAATCAAAATGTTTTTTTTTAGGAAACAAAGTTTATTCTCCAAGAATACCTATCTTGGAAGAATTTGTGGATGCTTTTCTAGAAGAATTATCTGGATTGCATCTTAAAAGAGAATTTGGATTTGAAATTGATGTGATACTTGGTGTTAAACCAACATAAAAATAGCGTTACCAAATTAATGTACTGTATTTGTGACAATTTAAGGTTAGGTTACAAGATATACTAGATAAGGGAATGATACATCCTAGAGTGTCACCCTGGGGAGATCTTGTAGATTTTGTTAGAAATAAAGATGGGATAGTTAGATTATGCATTGATTATAGAATGATAAACATTATCACTATAAAAAATAAGTATCCCATTCATAAAATTGATGACATTTTTATCAAATGAAAGGAGCAACAATTTTTTAAAAGATAGATGTTTGATTAGGGTATCACCAACTCCATATCAAGGTTGGGGCTATTTATAAAACAAATTTTAGAACTAGATATGGACATTATGAATTTGGGGTTATGCCCTTTGGATTAACTAATGATATTTATGCTTTTATGAATTTAATGAATAAATATTCCAATATTACCTTGACCAATTTGTGTTGGTATTTTTAGATGAAATCTTAATCTATTATAAGACTAAACAAGAGTAAGAACAATACTTAAGGTTAGTGTTGTAGAATTTAAGTCAACACAAGTTATTTAGAAAGTTATCCAAGTGTTCCTTTTTCCAATGAAAAAATCACTATTTGGGATATAGAATTTCATGTGATGACCTTATAGTTTATAAAGCAAAGATTGAATCCATTAATGAGTAGCCAACACCAAATAATGTACATGAAGTGACAAGCTTCATGGGGCTTGTTGACTAATATATAAGGTTTGTACAATATTTTCAAGGATTATAAATCCCATTACTTCCTTCAAAAGGAAGGGAAATAAGTTTGAGTGGTCTCCTAAGTGTGATGAAGCTTTTCAAGAGATGAAATTATTTTTAACCCCAACTCCTATTTTAATTTTAGCTAATCTAAACGGAAGATTTTAGTTTTGGGTTAATCCCTATAAGGTGGGTATCGGTTTTTGTACTCAAGATGGCAAGGTGGTTGCCTATGAGTCTAGGAAACTCAAAACTCATGATAAAAATTACCCAACTCATGATTTAGAGTTAGTTTTTGTAATTCATGTACTCAAATAATGGAAAATTTTCCTATTAGGAAAGAATTTCATAATTAAATAAGACCATAGAATTTGTGTGCACTTTTTTTCTGAAGATGACCTAAATGCAAGGCAAAGAAAATAGCTAAATTCATCAATAATTTTGATACTAATATAGATTATGTGAAGGGATCAGATAATAGAGTGGCAAATGATCTAAGTAGAACTTAAATTATTTCTCTCTATCTATACCAAGGTCTAAATTCAAAAATTATGTGTTTAAAAAAAATAATTCAAACTTAGAATTTTTACAAATATATGTTGAAACAGCATAAAAATTTTGATTCTAAATTTTCAGTGGATTTAGACGGTCTAGTGAGACATGAAAGTAGAATTTTTATTTTACACTCCAAAAAAAAGAGGTAAGAAAATTATAATATAAGTGAATGCTACACCTCATTATTTTCACCTAGATGTCAATAAAAATGATAAAAGAGTTGTAATCTATGTCATGGTTTGAAGAAAGATATGGTTTCCTTTGTAACCAAGTATTTGGAATGCTAGTATGTGAAAGTTGAACATGGAAATCTTAGAGGATTATTTTATACTCAGATTTTTAAAAAAAATAAGTATTCAATAATGTCAATGTATTTTATCATGGGATTTCCTAAATTTCAAATTAAATATTATCACTCAAAACTGCACCCTTACAAGAAAGTGTGCCTATTCTCACTTATATTGATATAGTGAAAAATATACAAGGTGTGGTACCTTATATTCAAGAGAATATCTAGATGAAGGTTTGGATTCCTTTGTTACACTCACCTGATTTTCTATAAAATCTCTAATTTTGTACTTTCTTGACTATGAAAAGGGTACAAGGATTAATGCTAAAGATGAAAGATGGAAATAGAAACTAAAAAATAGGGTGATGCACCAATGTTAAGATCAATTATGCCTATAATAGACATAGTTTTTAATATAAATAAATTTCACACATTCACTTCATCTTCAAATAATGACTATTGCAGTAGTATTTCATACATATGTCTTGATAGACACTCACACTAGCTTGGAAGGAATGAACAATGGTTAAATTCACTTTTAGATTAGGTAAAAATAAGACTTAGACACTTTATATGACCTTAAATAATTATAATTTTATTCATAAAGGTGAGATATTTATACATAAACATATGAAAATCAAACATTCACTAAATTATATCAATGAATATTAAGAACAAACTTCATGAACAACATGAAAATGGAGGAAAAATTGCTCTTTATTGCTTCAAAGGTGAGGTAGTAAGTTTTTTGATAGAATTTAAATAATAAAAAATAATAATATCCTCATAATAATTCAAAAATTAATGTACATATAAAAATGAAGAAGAGAGAGAGAAGATAAGAAGCTCCAAACTACAGATAAGTCCTCATGCTAAATCTACTTCATTCCTTGTTTAACTAAAACTTAACTCCACCTTTAAAAACTCCAAACTTGAAAATTACTATGTATCATTTATTTAAGTTTTAAATTTCTCTCCTTATAATATGGCATATAAGTTAGGGAGACAAGGTAGTTTTAATGTTTGAAAAGTAAAAGGTTGTTGCATGTGTTTGAATAATCTTCAACTTGAAGAGATCTTTGACTATCTTTAGTTAACTCCTTATGGATAGTTTGAAATTTTATCCTATGTTAAAATTTCAAACTATCCATAAGGAGTTAACTAAAGTTTTATATTTTATTGATCTTTAAATTTTAATTCATTTATCTAACATGCATCTTGGAAATTAAAATCATCCATCTTGAATTGTAACTTGGAGTTTGACTTCAGTTAACTTGTATCTTCATGCATGTTTGACTTTTTAAATTAAATAATTTTTATATTTTATTGATCTTTAAATTTTAATTCATTTATCTAACATGCATCTTGGAAATTAAAATCATCCATCTTGAATTGTAACTTGGAGTTTGACTTCAGTTAACTTGTATCTTGCATGCATGTTTGACTTTTTGACATTTATAAAATTATATGAAGGGGGAATAGTAGGAGATATATTTAATTTTTATAATTAAAGGATTACCTTGAATGAAAATATGTCTTCAAATATTAACCACGACTTCAACTCAACTTATCCACTCTTGCATGTTTCAAAATCCACCTCTCTAAGGCTAATAGAAGACTCTTCTTATTGACTTGACCTTTTCTAAATTTAGTCAAAATGAGGGAACATAATTTAGAGAGATAAGAATTTTTATTATGATTTATTAATTAAATATCCCTGTTAAGAGTGAACTTTATTATTAGAATAACAACTCTTCATATTAGTTTTTCTTGGATATGCCTATCTTCTGCAACTTGATCAACTTCATGAATGCATTGTGAGAACCTGTAACTTGATGAATTTTAATTATTTAATTATGGGAGGAGTATATATATATATTTTGAAATAACCATGGTTTAATAAACATTAAAAAAAAATCTCCAAACTCCATATATAAATCTAAAAATTGCCATTTTTTGCTCTCTTGGACTCAAGAAACCCTAATTTGGATTAGGGGGTCTGATATGGGTTTTAGGAATAAATAATAATAATAATAATATTATAATTGTATAGGTATAATTTTTAAGGACCTATAATTTTTTTTAAATCTCTAAAAATCTTCACCAAACTCTCAAACAAAAAATCACAAAAAGTGCTTGCTTGTTGCTTGCAAATTGACCTGGAGATGATTTTCAATGGGTTGAGCCTATTTTGAATAATTTTTCATTTAATAATAATGTATTAATACATTTAAATTAAATATAAACACTTAAAATTCATTTTTTTCCAATGGAAGGACCTAAAACACTCATTCTAATTCCATTTGTGAGTAAAATAGTCAAAAACCTTAGTTTCCTTCATGATCAGACCCATGGTTTAGAATTTTATCTCATATCAGGTATAATACAAACCTAAAAAAATTTTAAGCATTAAGTTACATAAAATTATACCTCCATGTCAAATTTAAAGATATTTCATTAATAAAAACTTAAAATATGAACTTTTTGGTGTTTCTTAGCTTGCATAATTTTATTTTTGAATGCCTGTAGGTCTAAGTTTTAGCATTTGATTGAATTTTAATAGGGTTAGAAAACATAGTAATTTTTTAATTATGACCTATATTAACCGTTATGATCATTAAAACCATTGTATATGCTTAAACAATCTCTCAAATCTCCCAAATAGTACCTTTTCTGACTGTCCCTCTTGTTTGCTTAAAACCTTGGTAGATGTACCTTTTCCTTTATCCATTATTTACCTCAAAAAATATATTTAATAAAATTTATTAATATCATTTAATACTAATAATATCTCACATAACTTTTTTTCCAAAAAATAACTCAAAAAGGTAAACACATTGCTTAAAATTAAGCTATTAGGGTTTAATAACGGTTTTAGAGCACCTTTTATTCTTAGAAAATGTTCATAAATTTAATAACCTATAATATGAAACCAATTAATTTAATATTTATTTAATAATTTCTCCTATATCCACATAATACCATTTTAACCAACTCTTTTTCTCCTTCATATACCGAGCATTTGAAAATTGCATTCACTATCTTGCAACTAGCTAGTTAGAGGAATAAAAGAAATCACTGTCAAAATTTGGACTTGTGTGTTGTTAATGCACATGTTTTTGGAATTATTAAAGTTTTATTATGTTTTTTAGACCTTTTTATTCTTAAATACATGGATGGATTATTATTGAAGACCTGCACATAAACCACTTTGACCAATGGTGATAAAATTGTGAACAGTAAACATGATTTAATCTTTGTGATTGATAAACTCAAGAAATTGGATCAATTTATTTAAATTAAAATTATATATTATTATAATATTATATATATATATATATATATATATATATATATATATATATATATATATATATAATCTTCATGGTGTACCTAAAGTGATCATCTGAAATAGAGATAAGCTTTTCACTTCTTACTTTTGGCAAACCATGCTAGTAGATTTTAAGACAAAGATAAATTTTAGTTTAACCTATCACTTAGAAAAAATGGTAAAATTTAAAGGCTAAATATTATTATTTAGGGCATTCTAATAATGTATGTTATGTATTACCAATATAAATAGAACATTTTATTTACTTGGTAGAATTTTCCTATAATAATACCTACCATTAGGTGATCAAGATGGTACCCTTTGAATCCTTGTATGGGTATAAGTGTATAACTCCTTTGGGTTGGAATTTTTTTGAAAAACATGTTCTTTCAGTTCCAACAAATTAGTAATATTATGATGGGAAAATGGTTATCATACATCAAAGGCTAAAAGTTATCTCTGATTAACAAAAAAACTATGAAGATTTGAAAATATCTCATAGATAATTTTAAGTTATTGATAAAGTATTTATAAGGGTAAGACCTCAAAAAAGTTGGATAAAGTTTTGGAAATCTTCTAAACTATCGCCATGCTACGTTTGACCTTTTGACATAGTTGAAAATATCAGCATGTTGGCTTATCATCTAGTTCTTTCCCATTATTTATTTAGAATCTATGATGTTGTTCATGTATCATTATTAATAAAATTTATTTCAGACCCACCACATGTTTTTAATTAAAATAATATTAAGTTTAGGATTATGAAATAATCTAAATAGATTGTAGCAATATTTTTCCTCAACGTAACATTAACTTGTGAAAAAGAAAATCTAAGCAAGTATTGGTCCAATGGAATAAAATGGATGAAACAAGTAGTACCTAGAAACATAAATATATTATTTGGTAGCACTATATTTATTTATTTTAGGCCCCAAGGATGGTGACATTCTCAGTGGAGGGTTGATGTCATGACCACACCTACCTAGAATTCTAACTATGACTATTTATTAGATTGTTATGTTATATTCACATTTAGTTTTAGATGTTATGTTGTTGATATTTTGATTATTTTTGAAACATTATTATATTTAGACTGATTATTATTATAGTATTTTCAAATTCATCGTTACATTCATTTATATTTTATTTAATTATACAAAATGAAGTATTTTTGATTCCCTTTATTAACATGGTTATAGGTGTTGCCTTGGTTGAGATGGGTCAGATGGGAATCCTGAAGGCAGTAACAAAAGTGAAAAATATAGGTAAAAATAAAAGAATGATGTATATAAAATCACCATCCTAAACCAAAACCCTTTTGATTATTATTTTATTTTATTTTTGAGTTGTATGTCATGCATTTGCTATATATAGTCTATTTATGACCATTTATTTAATTTTTATAATTATTATGAAACAACTAGTCATTATTGAATTATGAACAATATAGTTCTATCATAAATAAGTCAAACTTAGTTATATCAAGATGAAATTTGGCATCTGAGTGTATTCAAGTCATATGTTAAAATTATTATGACCTTTGACTTTTTTATGTAGATGGAAATTGAAACCATTCAGAGATCTGAGTGCACATTTGCATTTAAGTCCACTAAGGGATGAATACATACTAATATAATACCATGGATTTATTAAATTATGTTATTAAAACCATAATTCATAAAATTATTAAGTTGATTTCATATTTCATGGGGTTAATAAACTCAACCACATGATAATGTGGGGGTTGAGTTATGTTATGGTACTCAATTAGGGTTTCACTTTTAATTGGAAACTACTCAATGATTTTGTTTTTGATACCATGCTTGGATATTATTGGGAGAATATAGGTTTATGAGGGTTTTTAAATCATCAAAATTTATAAATAAAACTAGGTAATAGAACTATTAACTTT
This sequence comes from Torreya grandis, assembly GCA_037957365.1. Classification (NCBI taxonomy): domain Eukaryota; kingdom Viridiplantae; phylum Streptophyta; class Pinopsida; order Cupressales; family Taxaceae; genus Torreya; species Torreya grandis. The sequence continues at coordinate 752,957 of JARHVA010004890.1, forward strand.
TTATTGTTGTGTTTAGTGGAGTTCAACTTGGCAAAATAAATAGTTCTACCAAATGGAATTGATTTTAAATATTAATAGATATTGGTTAAACAAGTGTGTGTAAAATAGTGGAAGAAAGGAGGAGAAAAGAGAATAGAAAAGATAAATAAAGTATTATAACTATATATTGATCTTATTTTTGGTACTATATTTTATAGCTAAATGAATAAGTGGTCACACCTTTATTTAGAGCATGAATGTTTTACTAGGTGCTTGTAAATTTTAAACAAGACTTGTTTATGGTTTGTAATCATTATGTGTCTCCTAAATATAGATAAAATAATTAATAAGTTACTGAGGAAATCCTTTTTGGGTGAGACTTTAGGGTTGGACTTCACCTTGAATGGCATATAGGTGAACTGATAAAATAACTAGTTTGTTTGGTTATTTCTATTATGTGTTTTTGGGTATTTTTTAAAGTATGTTGATATTTTGCATTGTGGATTCAAACTCTGGTCAGAGGAATTTTTTTTGTAATGCAATTATTTGGAGTGTAATATGTGGTGTGTTATACTATTTCATAAGCACTAGGGTTTAGTGACATTTGGTTTACTTTATTTGTTAATGGTTTAGTTTTTGGCTTGGAAAACCTAAATCTACTACTTTGACTCTATTTACATCATACTAGCATGGGTATTTATGTGTTCCAATTTATTCACTATGTGTTTGTTTCCCTTATAATTAATGGTTGGGGTGGTTAGGGACAACCCATTAATGGATGGGCTCATTAAACTCAAGGGATTTGCATTCACCATATTCATTGTCTATGGATGGAACTCAATTGGATTACTTGGTTGTGAATTCATTTTTGGATGGATTTAATGTGGATTATAAGTAAGTCTAGTTAAATTCCCTATGATATATAAAGATATTTTGTATGTATACAAAGAAAAAGATCTTATTGACTTATGTTTGTGTCAAATTGGGCTTGTTGTTATTATTTTTTAATTATAAAAATAACTTTTTGTATGTTGTGGTATAAGGAATTTAGTCACTTAAATTCTTTATGACTGAGTTTAGATTGATAGATTGAATCAATAATAGAACTATGGGATCCAATGTCTTTACTTGGTAATGATGATCCTATTTACCATGTGAGTTTTTATGTTGTGTAATAGACTATATTTTAATATAATTTTATGTAATTTTGAACTTTATGAATGGGTATTATTACCTAAATTTGTCAAATATATGTTTACTTAGAAAGCGAATAATGAATGCAATATAATAATATTATGAATGCCTATTTTTTCTACTCAATTGGTTATAATTGTTTTCATAGAATTGTTTGAAGCATTGAATTGTTTGATCATGAAGGAATATCCAATTGGTTATTTTATTTAATATAAGTGAACCAACCTACTCCTTATTATATTTTGCAATTTATAAGTTGAGATGATGATTTCTTCATGTCATATGTATTGAAATTAAAGTTAGAAATCATTTCTTGAGTTAGTTTATTAATAATTAAATTAATTCACTTGTAATATTTGAAAAGTATAAGGCATGGAAAATTGTTAAATATTTTTGTAAAATAAATAGAAAATAAAACTTTTTGTTTAAATGTTTATGAGATTAATTTAGTTTGTACATTTATTTATCTTAATTTCAAGTCTAGAGTTGTATGCTTGCTATGGTTATTTGAGATTCAATGCAAGAATAATTTTTTTTATATTTGGATGTTGATTTATGTTATTAGGTATATTTCAGAGTCAATATACATATTTGATTCATCTCTCATTGTAAATATTAGTTGTCCTTAGAGTAAAGGCTATAAAATCCAGTCATAGTTATTGTAGCCAAGTCATTGAGTATTGAGATATGAAATTAAAGTAGGTTATGATATCTTAATGCTCTAAAATACCATGAATAACTATTGTAGAGTCATATGATAATTTATTTGATAGTTTCCAATATGAATAATAGAACTATAATGGTAACCCTTACTAAGTGTTATATTCTTGATTACGTTTTAGATGTTAATGATTAAGTTGTCAATTAAGTAATAATTATTTTAAGGTATGAGGTTGAATGCATATGTCTCATCTATAGTTAATCATGATATTGTGAACATTTTATATTTATATTAAAGGTCATTCATTTGGATTTTTAAATTTTATATGTGTACAAGCTATTTTAGTGAAATATAGTATATAGTTGGACCTTTAAAGTGGACTGGCTATAGTTTGACTAAAGGTTGTCACATTTTGATTTGTTGAATAAAGATCATTGCTCTATTTTGATTTCATATTCATTTATAATTTAATTGACTAATGAATATGTAATAATGGTGTTTTGTTATTAAGATACATTATAATCTTCTTTATTTTGTGTAAATCTATTTGTTGAAGTAAATGGGTTCAATTTTAAGATTCTATCTATTTGATTTTGAGTCATTAATAAAAGACTATTTTGGACGTAAATTTATTCAATTTAAAAATTAAAGATGGAAAAATATGAGAATTATTAAATAAATGTTTTTTTTAGACTTAAAGTCTCGATAATCTTATTACTTGATTCAATATTATATGGTAATAACCATTTACCCTATGTAGTTTATATTGTTTAGATAAACAAATTGTGCATGATTATAATAATTTTGTAATAACTTAATAAATCACTGGCATGATTATTATGTCATTACATGGGAATAAATATAGTACAATATTAATGATTTAAAAAAAAATTAAATGCATATTGATAAAGAGTAGTAATTTAATATTTTATGTCAATATGTTTAATGTGTTTTTGCATACTCTTTAGATGAAGATTTTTGTGGATATTGTTTGATTGTTAATTTAATATTATAGTTATAAATTCATATGTTTATCTCTAAAATTTCATTTAAGGTAATTATATTAGTACTCATCTTGAATACTATTGGGTTAGAAAACATAAGTTTGGATAATATTTTTTTATTTAGTACACTATGTCATTTACCTAGATTTATAATATGAATAGTTTGATTTGTGGAACTTTCAAAAATAATGGAAAAAGTGGAATTAGTATGATATTAAGGATAAATATCTTCCATGTAATTTCTAAAATAAATTATATCAAATCCTTGTTATGTTTTATTACTTGAAAATTATTAAATAGACATGTTTGAGGTATAATATTTTTTCATGGTGTCTATGATGGTGTCTCTCGATGCTCCACTAATAATCACCTTCCTACCCAGTGCCATTTAAAATGATGCTTCCCTATTTGATGCTAGTAATCACCTAGATTTTATGCTTAGAGGTGACACTCACCCTAATTTGCTCCAATTGATGCCATTTCTAATCACCTCCCATAACCACCAGCATCCTACATCTGAGCTAAATTTTGGGAAGAATAAAATGGTAGGTAATGTAGATCACCCCTTCAGCTACATTCAATCCAAGATTAGTAGTTTCTTCTCCAAGGTATGGGATATCATGGAAATGGAGGAAAAGGTTAGATTATATCTTAGATGCAATCCCACCTCTTTCATCGATGTTATCTCATGTAAGCTAGCTCATAGAGTGGATCCCAAACCCATCACCCCTACTTCTCTTGATCTAGTGGTGATTTTTGATGAAGAATCCAAAATTTTACTTAAAATGGAGGAATATTTCTTAACTAGGGGTGTCATATATATATATATATATATATATATATTTATGGATCACTAGACACAACTTTAAGATCTTAACAACTATATTTCAAAGCACTAGAAACCCCTCTTCTCAGGTGGTCTTGATATTTATCCTTATGTAAAAAGGTTATTTATATAATTTTTTGCAATATTGAGGATGAGGAAAATATTTAAAACCAATTATGGATCTTGAATCACCACCCCTTGGTCTTGAAACAATATTCCCCTACCTTCAATCCCCTTATTGAACCTCTACATGTATAACCCATTTGGGTTCACTTTCCCAATATCCCACTATAGTTTTATATTGATTATAGTCTAAAATCTATTAGTAGATCTCTGGGTGAGTTTTAGAAATTGCATCTAGATACCAATAGCTTCTCCCTCACTAAATTATCTAGGATCTTGGTGAATATTGATACCTCTAATAATATTCCTAAATAAAATACCCTACAAGTAGGTGACCACACTTGGTATCAAAATATTGACTATGAAAGCTTATTATTTCAATGCCATAGTTGTTTTGGTAAAGGTTATTTGACCAAAAATTGTAGCCTACTAAAAAAAAAAGCATTCGTCTTAGTGGAAATATTTTATTCCCAAAAACCTCATGGTGTTGGATATAGCTGAAGAGAGGGCTACTAATAGTGAGGAGTCTACCTCTTCTTATAAAATTTATTTTTCTTCTAGTTTAAAATATGACCCTAAAATCTCTTCTCACTCTAAATAAGAATTGTTGGTCAATCTAATCTATCTATGGAAGGTTGTGTCAATTCTAGCCTCCTCCTTAGACGAGCTCCTAAATTTGGTTTCTCTTAAGTTAGATTATTTTAATGGTACACCAATGAAATATGAAGCCCAACCCTATGTTCCATTTTTGAATGGCTCACCAACACATCAGTTTAAAAAAAGGAAGGTTGGTCCATGGTTTAAAAGAAGAGAAAAGTGGTAAAGTAATGGATCAACCTTCATATATGTCTCTTTGTTCAAGGGGAACCTATGATAATACATAGAATTTAAGCATAAAATGGGTCAAGTCCCTTAGACAAGTTTGGTGGAAACTTCACGTGTGTTTCCTGGGTAAGTTAGTTTGTCCTTGTATGTCCTTTGGTGGAAGTTCCTGAGGTGTGAGTTTCTTGTCACCCATTTTGTTTCCACTAGTAGAGGCATCCCATTTGAGTGTTAATGATCTATTTTTATCTCCGTTGTATAATTCTTTGAGGCCTTTAAAAACTCATTTTTAACTTGATCTAATGAAAATCTTTGAGGTAAAACTCACTAGTGAAATAAAAAGGTTAATGAGCTATGAAAATCCACTAGAAGGTAGACCCTATTAGTTAAATAGTGTAAACTGCCTTGGTGGAATGTAAAACCCACACCTTCTTTATGTAACTAGGAAGGATTTATCTAATTATTTAAATAATATATGAGTAAGGTGGCTCAAGATGCAAATTTAATTAATGGTACTACCAATGAGCTCAAGTAATAATAAATGAGAATTCTTGTTTGGAACACTAACATGGAGTTCAAAATTTTAAATTAATTTTCATATTTATTTCATTCAAGTGTTTTTTGTTTCCAACTACTATGATAAGACTATAATTGCTAGTAGTGTATATGATTTCATAGCTTGTAGATGTACATGATAGTGCTACGAATCAATGAACTGATCCTATTTACCTTGTCTTATGTGTTGAACACTTAAGTTATGTATTATTATTATACAAAGGTTATCTATATCATTGTGATAATCTGCAAAAGTGATTCAAGTGCACTATTTAATTATATAATATAGTATTGACTTGGTGTCAGAATTTGAGAGTGTAACCCCACAAAAATGGTTTTTTATAACTTTCATTTTGGGGGTTACCACATTTAGTTTTAGAGCCTATGTTTAATGAATAAAATAAAAAAATTATGAAATGTTCTGATATAAATATTTATATTTAAATGTGATCAATATAGTAATAACAAGATTAACCTAAGAAAACTAGAATGCTGAAAGTGTTATGGTTGAAAATCATGGCCTAGATTAACATGGTTAGGTAAATTTTGATGTTGATCATGATGAAATCTATACTAAAATTTAGGAAAAACCTAAAGCACTTATTCTTGATGAATTTTTTTTGTTATACATGATATTAATGATATTCAACGGAAAATGGAAAGTTATGGTAATAGGTTGACTCACTTGAAGAATCTACATGAAGGTAGGTAGGTAGGAAGAAGAGCTTCATGATGTGAATTGATGACAACCAAAGGTTGTGGATATCATCATAAAGGATCTTGAAAAGATTCCACATCCCACATTTTATAGAGAAGAAACTAGTTATTCCATTGAGGCATGGCTAATTATTGTGCATAAGTATTTCACTGCACAACTTTGGTTCTAATGTTAAGGCATGCATTAGAACTTATAAGTAAGTAGGTGATGAAAGCATATGGTAGAATAAATTATGTTCTCTTAAGGGGTATAATTATTTTAATCTTTCATGGTAAATATTTGAGAAATAGTTCAAAAAATATATATCTCAACAACATATATAAAGAATAAAAATTCATATGATAGTTTATGAGTATGAAAACAAGTTTCTAAGACTTCTATGTCATGTGAATTATATGTAAGATTAGGAAATAAAGGCCATAAATTTTAAATTGGGTTTGAATAAGATACTTATGCATGATGTGACTATTAAAAACCTTAAGACCTTTAGCTATTGATTTGGAATTAGCACATTGTGTTGAAGAAAAAGAGAAATCTTGAGAAAAGGCAAGACAAGACTTTTGAAACAATAGGCTATATAGTATGTCAAAAAAAACTATTCCACATGTAAGTAATAATTTCAAGAGGAATGATAAAAATAATATTATTAGAGATAATTTTAATTATAGAGGGAAGTTTCAAAATAAATCCAACTCTTTTGATAAAAAATATCATGAAGGCAACAAATAACAAAAATTCCATGGAACTACCATAGGAGCTATCATAGTCCCTTTTCCAACCAAAACTATTTAAGTTTTTTGGGAATGTAGTAACAATAATTACCACAAGGACAATCCTAAATTAAAATATAATTACAAGGTCTACGTAGCTATAAATAACATAAATTTAGAACTTTAGTCAACTCTAATTGAGACCCAAGGTATAATTTTTAGTTTTTCATTCTCACTTTTGATAGATTTAGGAGAAAATCATAGTCTTATTTCTCCTAAAACTAATTTAAAGTGTAAAATAAAACCAAATAGACTTAGATAAGTATCGGAGGTAGAGTTTGGCACCAGAAAGAAGGTGGTTGCATATGAATTTCTTGAGCAAGATTAAATTGTTCTAGGAGTTTTTAGGACTCAAGCGAACCTATTATTTTCCCCATTAGGATCTTATGACATCATTTTAGGAATGGACTAGTTATAAAAAAATTAAGAGAATTTGGATTGATATAATAAGACAATCCAATGCATAAATGAAAAAGGCAAATTAGTTACTTTTATAAGGGATCATTAAATATTCAACTCTAATAATAATTTATACCTTGAAATAAAGTGTGTGTGTGTGTGTGTGTGTTTGTCTATATATATATATAAAGGATGTTGAGCTTATGCCATTAAAATAAATGAAGTTTTTGAGGAAATAAAGCCTATTCTTCAATAATATCCTCTCTTGGAGTAATTCACATATGTTTTTTTCATAATAATTGCATGGATCACCTTATAAAATAGTAATTGACTTTATAGTTTATATGATACTTGGTGTTTCACCAACATCAAAATAACCTTACCAAATGAATGTAGTAGATTTGTGAGTACTTAAGGTTTAATTACAAGAGCTACTACATAAGGGAATAACACATCTTGGTTTTTCACCCTCAAGAGCTCCTATAATTTTTGTTAAAAATAAATATGAGACACTTAGATTATTCATTTATTATAGAATGTTAAACAAGTTCACTATAAAAAACAAGTATCAAATTCTTAGAATTGATGATATTTTTGATCAAATTAAAGGAGAAGTAGTGTTTTCAAGGATAGATATTTGATTAAGGTATCACCAATTTTGTGTCAAGGATGAGGATGCTCATAATATAAATTGTAGAACTAGATATGGACATTATAAATTTGTGGTTATGACCTTTATATTGACTAATGCTCATGTTACTTTGATGAAGTTAATAAATTATGTATTCCAATATTATCTTGACCATTTTCTGTTGGTATTTTTAGATGACATCTTAATTTATTCTAAGAATGAACAAGATCATGAACAAAACTTAAGCTTGGTGTTGAAACATTTAATATAACACAATCTATATGGAAATTTCTTCAATTGCTCCTTTTTCCAATCAAAAAATCACTATTTGGGACACATAATTCATGTTAAGGCCTTAGAGTTGATCTTACAAATATTATAACCATTAATGAGTGGCAAACACCAGATAAATGCCCATGAAGTGAGAAGCTTCATGGGGCTTTCTAGATACTATATAAGGTTTCTACAATATATTTCAAGGATTAAAAATCCTATAACTTCCTTGTAAAGGAAGGGGAATAAGTTTGAGTGGTCTCCTAAGTATGATGCATATTTTCAAGAGATGAAACACTTGTTAACCTTAGTTCCTATTTTAATCATACCTAATCCAAATTGCAACTTTAAAACATGGGTTAACACATGTAATGTAAGTATTAATTTTGTTTTGACTCAAGATGGCAAGGTCATCACCTACGAGTTGATGAAACTCAAAAATCATGAGTAAAATACCCAACTAGTGATTTAGGGTTAGTTATTATAATTTATACACTCAATTAGTGGAAACATTTCCTATTATTAAAGAATTTCAAAATTAAATCAAACCATAAAAGTTTTGTGCACTTTTTTTATTAATATGATCTGAATATAAGGTGAAAAGATGGTTGGAATTCATCTAAAAATTTAATATTGATATATATTATGTGAAGGGAAAGAGAATAGAGTAGCCTATGCTCTAAGTAGGTAGGCCTAAATTAATACTCTCTATTTTGAGGTCTAAATTAAAAAAAAATATGTTTAAATAATATAATTTAGACTTGGAATGCTTAAAATTTTATGTTGAGACAAGATCAAAAAAATTTGATTCTGATTTTTAGTGGATTCAAATGGTCTACTGAGACACAAAGGAAATTTATTTTTCTAAACTAAAGAAATATAAGTGAATAGTTTCTAATATAAGTGCAATATACACCTCATTATTCTCATCCATGTGTCAATAAAATGACACAAGCTCTAAAATCATTATATTTATGGCTTGGTTTAAAGAAATATGTGGTTACCTTGTAAGCAAGTGTTTGGAATACTAGCATGTGAAAGATGAGCATGGACATTGTAGATGATTGCTTTATCCTAATTATTTTATGGAAGTGAAATGGGAAATAATATCAATGGGGCATTTCCTAAGTCTCAAATTAAACATGATTTAATCCTAGTTATGATTGATAAACTCATGAAACTGGCTCACTTTATTATAGGTAACATCACAAGCGATGTTGTCATTCTTGAAAAAAAATTAAAAGAATTTTTTCATCTTCATGGTGTACTTAAATTTATCATATCAAATAAATATAAGTTATTCACTTATTATTTTTTTAATTCTGGTAAAAATCTAAATTTTAGTTCAACTTATTACCCAAAAATGGATGGTCAAACTGAATGGTTAAACGTGATTACTAAAAACATAATAAAAATGTATATTATAGATCAATAATATAAGTGGGAATAGTTTATTCAGTTATTACAATTTTCTTATAATAATTTATAACATTCTATGATAAATATGGCACCATTTAGAGCCTTTTATGGGTAAAATTGATAAAATCCTTTTGCCTAAAATAGCTTGGAAACCTACATGTTTTTAGGTCCAATAATTTTGCAAGATTATGATGAGAAAATGTTTGTTATATATCAAACATAAAAATATATCATAGAGAATTTTAATTCCTTGATATGGTATTTCTAGGGGTAAGACCTCAAAAAAATTTGATCAAGTTTGTCAAAACTTATAAAATAGTACCACACTATGTTGGACCTTTGACATAGTGGAAAAGATCAAGTTGGTGACTTATCATCTGGTTCTTTCAACTTCTCAATCTAGAATTCATAATGTTTTTCATGCAGTATTGTTAATTAAATAGGTTTCAAACCCATCACATGTTATGATTGGAATAATCTTCATGGGGAGGATGTGTAAATAATCTGACTAGAACCTATCAAGATTTTATCTCAATACAACATTAACTTGGGAAAAACAAAATTATAGAAAGTATTTGTCCAATGGGATAAAATTAGTGAAAGAAGTGTTGCCTAGTGTTGATGCTTGAATATGTATCACATGTGCCTAGAGTGTTTAATAACACTTCTCATTTTAGAATTCTAAGATTTAAGTGCATGAGTTATAGGTTGTGATAATCCTATTATCTATTGATTGAATAGAGGCAAAATAAGTGGACTATTTCACAATATTTATAATGTTTGGTGGTTGTGAGTCACCATGGCCAAATATTTATTCTATGTAAAATATGAAGTATATTGTGCTAATAAATATGAATTATGATCAATAACTAATCTAAGAACTAATATAAAATTGATATTTACAATGAAATCTAAGCTAGAGTGATCTGGTTAAAAATGAGAAAAAAGAAAGGTAAGGTAGAGAAGAGAAGTTGTTAATCTTCATTCCAAACATCATGACAAATTTCAAATATCATCTAGGCATGCACTTAACTAATGTATGACATGAAGTATCATAAGCTAAAATCCTATCACACATTAGACAAACTTCTAAGGTTGGTTTGAAATAATGCAAATAAGAACCAAGTTCACTTTAAATATTACCCCTACAATCAAACAACATTAACCCAAATGTAAGAAGAGTAAGAAAATGAGATGAAATTAAGCACTTTCAATCAACCTAGCATTAACACAAGTTAATAGATCTGCATTCAAAAGTACACACTATGAATTTATTAGAACAATTCAAATTTGGAAGTTAGAACAAATAAATGAGAGAGAAGCTAAGATAATAAAAGACACAAGGAAATTAGACAAAATCTATAGAATTCCTTACTTATATTATTTCTCAAAATTTACAAAGTAATTTTGGATCTAATAATTTCCTCTTCCTTTTATCATGGGCAATACCTCCTTTATATAGATCATTCATGAGATATATTTGTCATTCCTTCTCAATACACAACTAGACAAGTGTTAACATGCAACTAGACAAGTGTCAATATACAACTAGACCAATGAGACTTCTGAACTATGACTAGCATAAAATCTCTATATTTTCTATATTGTTCTTAATTTTATAGAATAAAATATTCCCCTTAAATTATTTATAGGGTCCTATACTATGTCAACTACAATTTTAGCCTTTTTCTTTTGTCCTTGATCTTCATGGATTTGTTTCAATTTTTTTATCTTCAGTAGTCAAAAACAAGTATAATTCAAGTTCTCTCAAGTCTAAAACACATTGCAATCCAATGTGTCACATATATATGATTTCACTATGTCATACTACACAAAAATACTCAGAATATGACTATTTATTATTTTAAGACATGTGCCACTTCCTTATTAGTTCTGAGCCCTTTATTGGAGTCTTTACCATGGACCTTTGATCTATTCCTAAATCTCTAATGATTTTACTACTTAGAAGTTTTCCATTCATTCTAGGTCCTTTTAAAAGTCCACTCTACTTTTCACCATTGATTCTAATCTAGGAGGTCAAACACTATCGGCTAATCTTTATTATGTTTATCATGGTTATGACACACATCATCACTATATTCAATATGAGCTCATTTAAAAATTATTCTCCATATTGTACTATCAGGTTGTCTGTACTCGAGTTAACACACACCATAGATCATAAGGAAGATGTTTGAGTCTTAACCATGAGTTTCATGCTTGAATTTTTTCATCTTCACACTTATTCTAAATATTTTGAATTTTGACATTCACTTTACCCATAAAATTGACATTTGTCACTTCTAGGTTTGATTTTGAATGTAGGTGCGCCACTTGGAATATCTGTGGGGTCATAGGTATGTTGACTTATTGACACTATGGAAGGGCCTACAAACCATTGATCTATCATTTGGGCTCCCAAGATTTTTACACTTGTCACTTGGGTTATTTGAAGATCCATTTTAATTTACAACTCTATTCAATGTTATTATATCTTTGATGTGTGAAAAAATGTACACCATTGATCTTCCTTTGGACCTTTTGACTTTAATCCTTCACTATGGGTCATTGATCTATTTTAAATCCCTAAAATCTTGCCACTTGGTGATATTTTATTCAACCTATGCCTATGAGCAATAAAATTTATGAATTAAGGGTTCAGGTAAATATAAAGAACGTAGGATAAAAACTTAGCTTAAATTTTTTATTGTATTAACAAATACAATTTTAAATGTAGTATAAGTTTTAAGCTAAGCTTAGAATATAATAAAATACCCCCCATGAACCATAAGAAATAAAAGACTTAACATAAATATTTTAGACCAAGGTTTTTTAGATGTACTAATAAATATGATTAGGAATTATTATAAAACTTTAGACTAGGTGTAAAATATGATCCTACACAAATTTGAATAAAAATAACCCACTTAAATTTTAAATCTTATTTTAAATGACCTAGGCTAAAACATATCATACTAAGGTTTTATCATGGTTTAAACATAGATTTAAATAATCAATATGAGATTTATGGTTAAAACAAAAGGGTCAACTTAGCACTAAGGCATAAAAATTTGAACCTTGTTCCTGTAATATGAAAACATGTGAATCATTGTTAGTAACATTAAGTAAAGTCAAAATAAGGTTATATGCTAATAGAACTATGTAAACTAGATCAACACATGGTTTTTCAAATAATATAATTTGATCAAGTTGAATGTTCAATTATAACACAAACCTGTAGAAACTTGAATAAGAGTCCCCATTTTTAGAAATGGTGGTATGCCAACCTCAACAAATGGTAACTTCTAGGGGAAACATAGTAATATGTTAGAACTCAGAGACTCTAGTTCAAACTAATAATTAGTCTATTCATTCCATTTGATGAAATACCATCATTAAGATTAATTCATGATTGAAAAAATTCATCCACATATAGAATTAGGATAAAACATCAAAACCAAGTCATGTTATGTGTGTGATTGTATTTCACTTACTATTTGCCATGGGGTCTAGGGAACAGCTTCCATATTTCATGACTTTGACCAATAACACTAACATTAAACATGTTAGGATATTTATTAGGAACTATGATTTAGCTTAGGGAAGGCTTGGGCATTTATTTACTACTAACTAGGCATACATAGCCCTAATAGAGATGTCTTTGGATCCACTCAAGGCCTTGCTCCACTACTAGATAGGCATCCATAACCCTAGCAGAGATACCAAAATCACCTCTACCTAGAAATATTTTGAATTTTTTCAATAATCTCTTATTTTTGTATTTTTAGGTCATTTTGGATTTCTATAAAAGTTTGAGAACCAAGTTATCTAGGGTTAGGGATTTGGTCAAATTTTTTATCTTTAGACAATCATCTTTAGTTGTAAACTTTGTACCAAGAAATAATGTTTGTTAAGTTCAAACATGACTATGTTCCAATAGCTTAATATTTTACCCTACATGTGAAATACTTCCTAAAACCAATCTTAGATTATAAATATTTTCAAAATATCAAGTAAAAATTATCCTAACTATTAGTCTTTACTAGTTTCTCCAAACTATAACATCACGCTCACATTTCAATAATCCGTGATCAACCAATGCTAAGAAAATATACCTGCATTTCTAAATTGTGAAGCTATTGAGAAATTAGGTGAACTTTGAGTTGAGGGATATCTAAAAGGACTTATTGAGTCTAGGTAACAAATCAAAAAAATTAAACACACCAAATAGCCAAACAACAAGCAAATAAATATTCACAAACACTACTTATAAACAAGGGGCAAGAAGGAAAGAAACAAGAAATAAAATAATATAAATCCCTACACTAACTTCACAAAAAACCTACCTCTTGGATCAAATGGAATGTTATTTAGTATACTTCATAACCTTAAATCATGATTGCTTCCATTCAATGGCCCCTTCTTATGGATAGGAGCACTTTCAAGCTTGTGTCTTCTAGGTTATGATGCTTAGTTTACCACCTCCATTCTCAAGTGCATATATTGAATATATGGATCCAAGATATAGTATTATACTACCAAAACTATTCTTTATTTCATTAGGAAAGCTATCTCTACTTCATTCAAATACTAATCATGTCTTATCTTGTTTTCCTTCCATGGCTGTATTATAAACTTAGATGGTGTACTTGGATTGATGTCCGCATTAGGATCCAAATGATTTTTCCTTTTTTTCTCCAAAATATCATTGCCATCTTGAATAAAAACTATAATATTACTTTCTATAACAGATTACTCAATCTCCACATTAAGTTGGGATGGACTATCAATCTTCACACAAAAACTATGCAAGTCATCCCAAAAGGTATCTTCATCATGGTCAATAGAAATGATATGAGATTGATTTGGAATATAATAAGTTAAAACATTTTGCTCACATATTTATTACCTATTGATGAATTCATATGAAAGTTATTGATCTATTACATTTCCCCCATCTTCATCTTCTTTTCCTACAAGTGTCTTCATGACATCTTTAGAAACTCCATTCATCTCATTTGCAACTTCTTATACTACTTTAAAAAGTATAGGGTCTTCCTCCCTAATTGGTTTAGTATATCCTTCCTCTAAATAATCTATAAATTCACCTTCATCTTGAAATGGTGAATCATAGATCTCCACCATAATAGTTGTTTTGGAAGATGCAAATATATTAGAAGAACTTGATGACCATAAAACATTATAATGAACCCTAAAATAATTATCCAAAGGTGCATCACAAGTGTTTATGTTAGGCACATTCATAATTTTAGATGGATCATTGTTATAGTTGTCATTATTATTTGAAAACCTAGATGTGGATATGTTAAACTTTTGAAAAGAATAGTTTCCATTAGAACTTTACCCATTGTTACCTAATTTCTTTTTCATCTCAAGAAAATCAATGCTCATTTTTTGAACCATTTTTAATATGGAGTAATTTTCACTTTTTGATGCCTCTAAATTATCAACTTGAGGACTACTTCTAGATATTGGCACCATAGTTATTTAATCTTATAGATGAGATCCACTTATAGTAATATTCAAGAATCCTAGGTTTTGATCAGGATGATCATGACTCAAAGGTAATTAGTTTAAAAATAGGGTTTGATTTAAAGTAAGCATGCTCTAATTAACATTAGGCATGGCATTCAACATGGGTAAATTATGATTGAAATTTGGAATGGCATATGCCATTTGACCCTAGGGTTTCATTTGGTCACTAATTACCACAACCTCAACATAGGCTAAAGCTAATGTATTCATGACTCTAACAGACATTTTCAAAAATGTAGAAGTTAATGGGTCTTATTCATTCTTATAAATCTCTAAAGCTAAAGCATCAATATCTCTATAAGGAGCTATAATTTTGTTCAACATATTTTTAAATCTAACATCAAAAACTCTAATGGTTTCATTTGAATCCTTCTTCATAGTAATGAATTGTTGATAAAGGACATATGGACTGATAATATTTCCAAATTGATTGATAAAATAATTATCAAAATCATTCTACCCAATAATGAAATCTTTAAGAAGTTTAAGAAACAATTTATATGCCTCATCTCTAAGAGTAAAAGGAAACAATCTACAAGAAACATCTTCATGAAAAACATTTAATAATCTTAAGGTAGCCTTAAAGAACTTGGTGTGATCTTTAGTAGTCATAACACTGGTAGGAATAAAAAAAGGCAAATATCTTTCAATATTTTGAGGAATATCATGTACTATACTTGGAATTTTGATTGAAGAACCACCTATCCAAGCCATACCTTGAATATGATCTTGCTTGTGGTAGTTTTAGCTCCTAATCATGTTCACAATACAACATAGATACCAAATCTTTATAAAGACAATGATCAAACTTGTATATTAACAAAATTTTACACAAATTTATGTAAAGAATGAATATATTTAACTAAATAATCTCAAAGATACATCTATACTGATTAATGAGAGGGATATTTACACCTCTAAGCTTGAATAAACCTAGATATCTAAATAATTGGTCAATCTTTGAATAAAATTGTTATTACTAACCTTAAATGGGGGGAATGCACAAAGATTAAACTACCTTTGCATGAATATCCATGGATCTTCAAAGGATATTGATCTTTGGATAAAATAAGACCAAAAACTTGTTTGAAACCATTAAGATCAATTATCTTTATACAATTATGCTCAAAGGAACATAAAGATGCAAAGAATCAACTGATCTTTGATCAAAATACACTAGATTTAGCAAAGATTATTAAAATTCACAAAGATCTGACTAAACTCCCTCCTAGTAACAATGAATCCATTATTATTGATTCTTGAATATGTATCATAGGTGGCCAGAGTGTCTAAGAACATTTATCATTTTAGATTCTAAGAATTTAGTGCATGATTTGTAGGTTGTGATAATCATGTTATCTATTGATGGAATAAAGGTAAAATAAGTGGACCATTTCACAATATTTATAATATTTGGTGGTTTTGAGCCGCCATGGATTAATAGTTAATATATGAAAAATATGAACTGTGATATGCTAAGAACAATGAATTATGATCAAAAACTAATATAGGATGGATATTTATAATGAAAAATAAGATAGAGTGATATGGTTAAAAAGAAGCAAAAGGAAAAGTAAGGAAGAAAAGAGAAGTTGATGGTCTTCATTTGAAACATCATGACAAATTTCAAATATCATCTAGGCATGTAATTGACCAATATATGACATGAAGTAGCATAAGCTCAAATCCTATCACACATTAGGTAAACATCTAAGGATGGTGTGAAATAATGTAAATAAGAACCAAGTTCACTTTAAATATTCACCGTTGCAAGAAAACAACATTAGCCCAAATTCAAGAATATTAATAAAATGAAATGAACTTAAGAACTTTAAATTAACCTAGCATTAGCACAAGTTAAAATATCTACATTCAGATGTACACACCAATAATTTATTAAAACCATTCAAATCTGGAAGTCAAAACAAATAAGTGAGAAAGAAGCTAAGATAACAAAAGACACAAGAAAATTGGACAAACTTTTTAGAATTTACTTCTTATAGTAATAGATCAAAAGTTACAAAGTAATTTTACCTCTCAAAACTCCCTTTCCATTTTACAATGAGTAATACCTCCTTTATATAGATCATTCATGAGATATGTGGGTCATTCCTTATCAATACTCAACTGGACAAGTGTCAACATGAAACTAGACCAATGAGACTATTATACTATGAATAACTTAATAGATATATATATGTTCTATATTGATCTACTTTTATAGAATATAATATTCCCCTTGAATAATTTATAGGGTCTTATATTGTGTCAACTACAATTTCAGCCTTTTCCTTTTATCCTTGATCTTCATGGCTTTGTTTCAATTTTCTAGTCTTCCTAAGTCTAAAATAAGTATAAACCAAGTGTATTCCCCTTGATTAATTTATAGGGTCCTATATTGTGTCAACTACAATTTCAGCCTTTTCCTTTTATCCTTGATCTTCA
The DNA here is from genome assembly GCA_037957365.1 of Torreya grandis. Lineage (NCBI taxonomy): Eukaryota > Viridiplantae > Streptophyta > Pinopsida > Cupressales > Taxaceae > Torreya > Torreya grandis. The sequence goes on from JARHVA010004890.1 coordinate 770,332, forward strand.
TGGCTTTGTTTCAATTTTCTAATCTTCCTAGGTCTAAAATAAGTATAAATCAAGTGCTCTCAGGTCCACAAGACCTTGCAATCCAATGTGTCCTAGCTATGTGGTATCACCATGGCATACTACTAAAAAATACTTAGAATATCACTGTTTATTATTTTATGACACATGTCACTTCCTCATTGGCATTGAGACCTTTGTTGGGGTCCTTAGCCCTAATATTTATTATGGAGCTTCAATCTATTCCTAAAGCTCCTATGATTTTTCCACTTGGTATTTTTCCTTTTGTTCTAGGTCCTTTGAAAATTCCACTCTACTTTACACTATTGATTCTGATTCAAGAGGTTGAATTCTATTGGTTGATCTTTATTCTATTCACTAAGGTTATGAAATACATCATAACCATGTTCATTCTGAGATTGTTTGAAAAGTCTTCTCCATATCATACCATCAGGTCGTATGTGACCAAGTTAACATGAATCATATATCTTATGAAAAATTCTTGAGTTTTAATCATGAGTTGCATACTCAACACTTGTTGTCTCCATGCTTTTTCTAAATCTTTTGACTTTTGACTTTTGTATTACCCATGAACTTTGCATTTTTCACTTCTAGGTTCACTTTTTAACATGTTCATGTTACTTCAAAACTCTGTGAGGTCATAGGTATGTCTAATTTTTTACACTATGGAAGGTACCACAAACCACTAATCTACCATTTAGGCTTTTTAGATGTTTCCACTTGGAAATCTTGGGTTGTTCAGAGATCCATTTGACTTTACAACTCTATTTTGCACTGTTACATATTTGGTGCATGAATAAACATGCACTATCAATCTTCCTTTAGAAAATTTGATTTTAATCCTTCACCATGGGTTGTTGATCTATTTTGAATCCCTGAAATCTTAACATTGGTGATCTTTCATTCAACCTATGCCTACAAATAATAAAATGTATGAAGTAAGGGATCGGGTAAATATAAAGGACATAGGATAAAAACTTAGCTTAAAGTTTTTATTTTATCAACAAATACAATTTAAAACCTAGTATAAGTTTTAAGCTAAGCTTAGAATATAATAAAATACCCCCCATGAACCATAAGAAATAAAGGACTTAACATAAAGATTTTAGACCAAGGTCTTTTAGACGTATTAATAAATATGCTTAGGACTTAGTATAAAAATTTAGAATAGGTGTACAATATGATCCCACATAAATTTGAATAAAAATAACCAACTTAAATTTTAAATCTTATTTTAAATGACCTAGGCTAAAACATATTAGACTAAGGTTTTATCATGGTTTAAACATAAATTCAATTAATCAATAAGAGAGAAAAGGTTAAAATAGAGGGGTCAAGTTAAAACTAAGGCATAAAACTTTGAACCCCATTCTTGTAATATGTAAACATGTGCATCATCATTAGCAACATTAGATAAAGTCAAAATAAGGTTATATGCTAATTGACTTATATAGACTAGATCAACACATTATTGTTCAAGTATTGATCAAGATGAATGTTAAATTATAGCACAAATTTGTAAAAAATTGAACAAGGGTCCCCATTTTTAGAAATGGGGGTATGTTGACCTTAACACTTGGGAAGATGAAAATATTTTTTGGAAGAACCATCCTCATTTATTTTATGCCTTAAGGTTAGTGTCATTCTTAAAGGAGGGTGGATGTCATGACCACTCCTACCTAACATTTTGACTATGACTATTTATTGGACTATTATGTTATATTGACATTTTATTATAGATTTTATAGTATGGACATTTTGATTATTTTCATAATGTTATTTTATATTAGACTGATTATTATTATAAGATGTTTAAATTAAACATTACATTCATTTATCTTTGATTTGATTATATGAGATTGAGTGATACTAATGCCTTTTGTTATGATGGTTTCAAGTGTTTGCTCAATTGATTTAGGTTGGATGGAAAGTTTTTAAGTAGTGGTAAAAGTGGATAATACATTTAAAATTGAAATCATGATGAAAATAGAATTACCATCCCAAACCTAAACCCTTTTTATTATTTGATTTTAGTTTTGAGTTTTATATCATGCATTTGTTAAGTACAATTGTTTTTTGGTCATTTATTTGATTATTTTGATTTTTGATTTCTATTATTATGAAATAACTAGTCATTATTGAATTATGAAATATTTAGTCATAACATCAATAAATAAAGATTTGTTACATTGTGATGTAGCTTGGCATCTGAGTGAATTCAAGATAGATGTTAAAGACCTTGCAACCTTCGATTATTTTGTGTACATGGATATTTTAATAATTTGGAGGTATAAGTACATGTTTGCATTAAACTAAACTAAGGGATGAATAAATATTAATAAATGACCATGGATTTATTAAATTGTGTTTGTTTGACTATAAGTCATAAAAGACATAGGTCAATGCATATTTGGTTTGGTTAATAAATTCAACCACATGGTAATGTGGGAGTTTAATTATGTATTGGTACTCATTGAGGGTTTCACTTTTCATTATAAAATATTCAATGATGCTTTTTGGATACTATGCATAGAAATTATAGGAGCGTATAGGTCGATGAGGGTTTTGTACTTGTCAATATGCATGCATAACTAGGTAATGGGACTGTTATATTCTCATTGTTGTGTTTAATTTAGTTTCACTTGGCATAATAGATAGTTTTTCCAAATGAAACTATTATTGAATATGAATGGATATTATTTAAATGCATGTGTATAAAATAATGGAATAAATTAGGAGAAAAGATATGATGTGATCGTAGTGTTGATTTGATAATAGTGTTGATTTGATCTCTTAGGGATTGACAAGCACAAACCCTAGGTACTTTAGATTAAATTTTCACACCATCCAGATGAGATGTAGGTAATGAAGGGGTTTGAGGAAAGATATTTTAATATCCTTCATTTTAAACAATAGGATGGGCCACCTTACCCCTTGGAAAAGTGATATCCTAAACCTAGTTAGAGGGATGGTGGCTATCACCCTCCTTAAAGTGAGGAGAAGAAAGAGGTTCAATATTATTTTAATAAGAGTTTTAAAGAGAGATTAAATCTTTATCTTATTTTAATAAAATCTATTTATATTAATTAATTTGGTTACTCCATCTTATTATAAATTTAATTAATTTTTTAAAATAGCAATAAAGTATTACAATCATATAGTGTTCAATAAAATAATTATTAGATGTATCCATATTAAACATAATTGATTCTTTTGTAATAAATGAAATATTATTTTAAAATTATAATAATTTAGAAATTAAAAATTAAGAAAACTTAGGTCAAACTAGGGTTTTTCATAAAAAGACTCAGAGGTTGGGTTCACCAAATGTTTAATCCTAAATTAAAATGAGTGGGAGTAGGATTAAAAATATAAAATATTTAAAGCATAATAAATTATGAATTATAATTATTATGAATCAGTCATTAGATTATTAAAATTTTACTTTTCTAGTTGCAGACACTACCATCAAATCTATACATTATCATTGACACTAGTGTCTAACTATCACATAGGTGTCTAGTAGATAATAATGACTAGATCTCAATGCCAACAAATTTACTATTATGGTTTTTTTGTTTCCTTTATATTGATATATTAAGATTTGGTAGATATGATGCCATTATTTACTAATTGATAAAAAATTAACTATTCATCCCTCTTCACCCTTAGAATGTGTTTGAAAAAAAGGGTTGATGGGATTGCAGTGTAGAGATGACCTAAGTCATCCCTCTATCAATGATCATTACCTACATAGTCAATACTACAAATAGGGCCTAGAACTTATTTAGTTATCTCCTATTTTTGAGAGTGTGTGCACACAAGGGTATAATATATTATATAAAAATTCATGCAACAATCTATCTTGTAACTTGAAACATATCACTCATGAGCTGATTTTTAACTCTTCAGACCTTTTTATGACTACTCCTATGATTGATAAATAAATAAGGATGAATAGGGTAGAATAAATTAGTTGTGTAGTCGATTAAATGAGACTTGGTTAGTGATTTCTTGGTATTTTTATAAATGAGGAATGAGAATTCTTAGAATTATATTTTTACAACACCTTTTTAAAAATATATCATAGTAGGGTTAATTAATACAAATAGGTTGACACATAAGTTTTGAAATTATTTCTAATTTGGATGAATTTTGGTAGCTATACACTTGTTAAATATTTGGACACTACCATCATTGGTAGTATACCTCTATTTTTGGTAGTGTCCAAATGGATATAAAATAGGTAGATGACTAGGAAACTAATATTGAAGCATTATCATCAAGATTTAATACTTTTTTACAATGTAGGAGACCTAGCTCATCAGAATGATATGGATATGACTAATAGATAATAATTTAGGAATAGTGATATGGAGAAGGTAATCCTCTTAGTATAATATATTTTTATAATATAAGGGTATATCTTTGATTTATATTTATCAAATGTACAATATTGAGATGTTCTGAATATTTAGTTTTATTATCTACAAAGGGTTAGTTTCACTTATAAGATGTTGTTCAAGAACATATTTATTTCTTGAATATATTTTCATTATAATTTTAACTTTATTAATAATTTTTATATACATTAATATTATGTTATTAATTTATTTTAACATTTATATAGTTTCTTCATATATCAATCAGCTTATTCACCATGTTCAGGGTCCTTATAGGTTTCACCATAACTATAAACATATTTTAAAAACTATCATCATGAGTTGTATACATGACTAATGGATGAGTGCTAGTCACAAATATGAAAATCAAATTCAAATAAAGGGATAAAACCCTAAAGAAATAAGGTTTTAATAGTTAAATTTAATAAATATTTATGATTCATCATTTGTAATTATCCTAATTATTTTTTCTTTCATTTGGATAAATTTAATGGTTTTGAGAGGAATAATTGAATAAAAAATTAGAGATAAGATATAACAATACCATATTACAAGGGGTGCCTCTACCAGTGACAGAAAATAATAATTAACAAGGGATAAATCTAAACCATAGTGGATTAAAAAATAAAAAATAACTAGTAAAAAATAAATATACCTAATATTACATTAATTAAAAGTACATAATTCATATCTACTTAAAAATATATGAAGATAAAAAATTCTAAGTCTAGCAATGAAATTAGACTAAGCATTTTAAAATTCAAAAGGTGATGTATAGGCTAAATGGACCAAGTTAAGACCTACATGGGGTTAGTCATTTTTTATAAATTTTCTAAATTTTCTAAATAAAATAAATTATGAATAATATATTTAAATTAATATTCATATACCATATTTAGATGTCCAAATCCTTAAAAACATATATTAATAAATAGAATAAAATTATTATAATAATACTCTAGCTTCACTAAAGACACTATTTAATTTAAAATTCATCTTTTTACCTTTGATGATAGAATTTATAATTAGCTAGGAATATCATTACAACTTTTTATTTTTGAAATCATTTTACTAGGGTTGATTTCATTAAATATATTAATTATATTTCCATTATTTTTTGCTTTAGGGATGAAAAATGATCCTTCAAAAGGAGTTTACTATTATCATTGCTATCATTCTTGATCAAGATATCTTCTCCATCAAATCTTGGATTATTACATAAATATCCCTTAAATCTTATTTGAGCCAATCATTATTTACACTAATTTCATCTTTCCTATTATTTTTTATTAGTCTTCACTTTTCCAGCTTTGTTAGTATTTATTTCTATAAATTTCTATTTCCTCAAACTATATTTTTATCTCATCGTAAAAATTTCATTATTAGATTTGATTGAGGTTGATCCATTAGAAAATATTACTATTAAATACTTTCACATGAAATTTTAGTAATTAATATATAATGTATTAAGTTAGAATAACCTTTAAGACCACATAATTCAACTCCTTGAAGACATTTAAAATGATGCAGTTGCATACAATTTGTTTATTTTTCATCCTAAAAAACATTATTATGTACAAAAAAATTTAGAGTATTTTACAATTATTTATTGATTCATCCTCTAGAGTAATTTTCACCCAATGAAAACCTAATAAATAATTTGTAAATTAGTACACTTATCTCCATGTCACATTTTGTAATATCTCTTCTATGAAGGGAAATTTGAATGGATCAGGTACTCAAACCTTATTTAACTCCAAATATTCAAAAATAAATAAATAATGGTATCACTTGTTTTTAATTCTATATAAAAATTACAATGATCAATTCTTATTCCTTACTAGTGTAATTATATATCATGCCTGCATTTTTTTTCTAACTCTTTTTTGAATTTAATATTAACAATAAAATTTACTCTAAATATCTTAAAAAGAATTATGTAATTTAATTTAATTTTTATCATCATATCTATTTCCTTTTTTTATTTAATGTATTTTTTCTTGATAATATATATTCATATTCCCATAAGATTCTATTAGTTTTCCAACCTCTTCTTCTACCTAGTAGTTTATTTTTTGGCAATATTTAAGTCTCTCTCATTATTCTATTTTATGATCTAAATTTTAGAGCTTAGAATAAATATTGCATCCTAACATCATTATTTTAATTGAGTTCCATTTCCCCTTATTTATATTTCATCTAAAAAAAATTAGGTTTCTTTTTTTTTCATCTAAATCTTTTTCACTTTTAGTTATATTTTTATAATGAAATATCTTCTCCAAAACAAGATTTGGTATCCATATATTGAAGATTTATATATTATAATTTATCTTTAAAAAACCTAATCATATATATTAAATAACCTCACAAACTATTAATTTATCCTTATAAACTCTTTTACTATTATTTCATCAATCATAGTTAATAATCAACATAGTGTTTTTTATATTTATGCACAACCTTTTGTAAAGATACCAAAAGTTAAAATACCTATAGAAATTATTATTTACTTTATCCCAATCTCTTGTTATTTTTCTCATATTTTTTCTAAGTCGTAGAATAAATAATAAATCTATAATATTTTATTTGTTTTCCTTATCATTTTCCAATGGGAATAAAGAATAGGATACGATACTAGTGAAACTAATTATTTATCTAAATTATCGTTACTTATTAATGTACCACATTTTTAATAGAATCTCTAAGTTGATCTAATTTTTTATGTAATATTTATTTTTCATAACTTCAAGTGTGAGGATCATGAAGAAATTTTGCATTGTATTTTGTTATGTTTTCAATATATCCCATCTTATATTTATGCACAACCTTTTGTAAAGATCCCAAAATTTAGAATCCATATAGAAATTATTATTTATTTTATACCATCACTTGTCTTGATATTGGTAAGTGGTTATTTTTCAAATATTTTTTTAGCAGGGACCTTTGAAAACTCATAAGGAACAATGCCACTTGAAGAGTCAACTACCAATGGCAATGGAGACTCGAACATGGGACTTACTGGGTAAAGCCCACCTTCTTTATCATTGAGTAACAACCACAAGGGAAAAATGTTAGGACAAGCACTTTTAATATACCGAAGATATGAACTAGAGTAATGGGGGAGTACCTTCTCAAAGTGGGACATGTGGGTAGGCCTGGGTCTATAATTTTTGCCAAACAATTCGCATCCAAAATGCCCTGCTATATTTTGTGTGGTCCACAAGGAGAAGTGTGACCCCTACCTCAAGGTGTCCAATGATAAAAATAATAGAATAAATAATAAATTCATAGTATTCTTTCATTTTTCAATGAGAAAAAAATGGGATACGATTTTAGTGAAACTAATTATTTATCTAAAATATCTTTCTTTATTGATGTACCACTTTTTCAATAGAATATCTAAATTTATCCAATTTTTGATGTTATATTTATGATTTAATGACTAATTTTTAATGTTACATTTATTTTTGGTAAGTTCAAGTGTGAGGATCAAGAATAAATTATGCATTGTATTTTGTTATGTTTTCAATTCATTTCATCTTTTTTTCACTTGAAAAGTGCCAAAAAAAAAATCCATATACATATCATTTTATTTTCACATGTATTCATATCACTTTATTGTCATGTTTTGGTGTCTAAATTTGAATTTTATTTCAACTCTTCACCTTCCATGCCCCTCATCCTCACTGAATATGTTATTTTATTTACTATATACACCTTATGTATATCATTATATATTATCTCATCTTCATATTTATACACATTTCTATTTTAGGCTACTATCATTCATTCATTTAAGAGAATAATTGGGTATTATATATAAACTTGATATATGTATATGTATTAAAAATTTATCTTCTTTATTCAAATGAAGTTAGCCTCACGACCTTTCAATCATAACTCCTATATAAGTTTTAGGTAAAACGTTCAATATAAAATATGTTATAGGTTATTGATTATAATATTTTATTCCATATAAATTCATAAATAACTCTTGGTAAAAATTTTATGTCTCCAAACACATTTAATAATTCATTATATACTTTTTTTGTCATTTAACATTATAATTATAAAATAATTATGTTGTTCTTGTGTTTTCTAGTAGTTATAAATAAGAATTTTTTTGTATTTTTTATGTTTTACACATTTCAAATATTTAAACCATAAATAAAAAAATCCTCTAAAAATCCTTGAATATATATATTTTTAATATTACAACCTCATCTTCATAATAATATCTAATTTTTTACTTCTATATTCTTAATATTATTTGTATTATATTATTTTATTATGTTTTAATAATATTACCTCATGATGATATATATTCAGGTAATCACTACCTTCATCATCTTCCAATTATCCTCAAACATCCTAAAATATTAAAATAACTAAGTAAAATCTTCTAAAAATCTTTGAATCCTTATTTTTTTAATGTTCTACCTCATCTTCATAATAATATGTGATTTTTTTATTTGTATATTATTAATATTAATATTAATATTAATATTTTTTTATATTATTTAATTAAATTTACTTAATACTACATCATGATGATATATATTTTCAGGTAATCACTACCTTCATCATATTTTCATTACCTTTCTTCTTATTTTTTTTCACTAAATTTTTTGATGTTGATACCTCTCCATGTGTTTATTCTCCTCCTTTGTTCTTATACATATATTTTTATTATTAGGAATTTATTTATTCTTCCTAAATAAATTTTCATGTTATTTTAGATACTTATGTATTGTGTTTCTCTTCATATAAAACTTTAGATTTTATTATTGATTTTATTGATTCAAATTGTTATGTAGTTAGTGGAACCTCCCTGTGAGTTATTTAAGTTCATGGTATATGCTTCATGTTTTTCACCTTTTGGATAATGTCCCATTATTAGTTAAACTAATGTTTTACAACCATTTATTTAGTATTTTGTTTTTAATTTATGAAAGATGAACAAATCATATGTCCCATATTTTTAATAATCCACACTATAATTGTAATTCCCATACATAATTTTTTTTATTAAATGTCATTTTTTTCCACACTTAAAATAAGTTGGAGGTGCACTATATAATTATATGATGTATCACCTTCGTATCCTTCTTTATATCCTCCTCTAAACCTTCTAGAATGTGCTATATTACTCTCTTTTACGTCCTTTCTAAACCATTATTAATTGTAATATTGGTTCATTTCCCATGAGATGTCAAAATTAATTCCAAGGTGGGAGGAATATGATATTTTATTAGATAAAGTCCAAAAAAATGTTGGTGTGGCATAAATTTTATCTTTTGCATGTATATTTTGAAGCATATCCACTATTACTCTAAATTATTTTTATATCATCCATAATGTCTTAGTTTGGGAACTAGGTGTGTAATGACTAAATGAGTTGGTTTCTTTGAAATACATCAATTAGATCATGATGCATGTTAGTTCATTAATAAACATTAATTTTAAGCATGTTTATAATGTTTTGTGTTACTTTTCTCTTTATTTATTTGGTGTTTCACTGGTGGTGTTATGTTAATTAGAATTGTCCTTCTATATCTCTTTTATGCATCTAAAAATGATGACAATCTATTTAATATTTTCCTTATACATAGAATATTTTACTCAATAATATAATTCTCTTAGAACCCTATGGTTGAGTAAAATCTATTGTCTATCCCTTAATATAATTATACTTATTTATCCTCAAATGATTTAATTATTGATGTAACTTATCCAATTCAGCATTCAATGATGAAAACGTCTCTTTCATCTAAAACTAAGTTCCCAATATTAAAACCATATCTAAAGCCTATATAAATGTATTAAATATATTTTCATTAATTTAAGCTTATAAATATGGGAATAATCATAATAAAAAAATTATTTTCATCTTTTTTTTTCATTTAGTGGTTCTCTGAACATCTTTACTATTTATTTAAATTTTTAGCCAAATTGCTTTACTAACTCCTTATTTTGTAATTACATTGATTTTTTAAACTTTTTATAAGAATATATAATATATTAAAACTAATTTAAATGACATTTTTAATAGAATATATGCATTGCATTGGTTAGTATTTAATTTCATATATCATTTTTGTTACATCTTGATTCTCTCACCAAACTAATATACTTATTTATTTATGGATTAATATGGTTGTTAAATCAATTATTACTTTTAAACTAAATTATAAATCATATGTTGTTATGAGATAGATGTATCTTACCTAGATTTAATGAGTTGATTATTTTGATATGATAAATTATGGATTCTATACATAATGATTATGTTTTAGATTAGAGGTAAAAGCAGGTTTTGAAGGGGCCCCGAAACCCTTTAACAAAGAGCAAAAAAAACATAAAAAACAACAACGCCCATAGGCAACACCTAAAAAACACTACAGAGAAGTAGCAAAATCAGGTTTATTATGTTACATTTGTTATTATAGTATTATTTTATATGTATCATGATATACTATACTAACTACCTCCTTGTTGTGAGATGGATGCATGAGAATCTATCCCTCAGATCATAATGGATGGAAACATCATCATAAAGGGTGGCATATATAGAGGTAGTTAAGGATGATGGAGGAATTGTTAAGACCCCTACACAAACCATAGTAGATTAAAAATGGTATATGCATTGTGTGTTTGGATTATTAGATATTATTGTTTATGTGTTTAAATTTTTTTACATAGTTATAGAATAAATATAGTATGTAATTGCATTTTGTATGTAGATTCAACATTTGATATTGCAGTAAGATTACACGAGGTTACTTTACTTATGTTTTTTTTCTAATTTTCAAAAGTAAAATAAATAATATATATCTAATTTTTTTAGATTAAGGTAAAAGCAGATTTTGAAGGGACCCCAAAACCCTTTAACAGAATCAAGAAAGATAAAGCATTAACAACCACTAGGAAAAGCATTCTTGAAACCTACTGAAGAACAGTATCAACATCAGGGTTTACAGGGACCTAAAACCACAAACATAGTCCAATAAAAGCACCTAAGTTTTACAAGGACATGAAACCTCATCAAAACTAGGTTTAACAACATGAGCTTATAGCATAGGGAAAAGAATGCTAAAAAAATATTTCTCTTTAGCATTCTACCCTAACCAACAATGTAGGTTGACATTGCAATAATGACACACAAGCATTTTTTGTGACATTAAATATCAACAAAATACCTTTGGTTTCTCTGTCACTTTGATTTGATGGAGACACCATCAGATCCAACAATAATGATAGTCGTAGCCATATCAAGAAAAAGGCTATACTCCACCATGCCCTCAAACCCTAAAAATATATTGCTTGCAGACTTAGCATCCTTAATTAGCATCTTCATGAGATCAAGTGACCCTGCTAGGATTGAGCATGCATTCCATCACCAAAACAAATAGAGTAGGCACCCAGGTTCAATCTAGCAACCCTGAGAACACAAAGTCAAATGAGTTGCTCACAAATGGCAGCCATCAAAATTTTCCTTTGCAAGACCACCGATCGATTCCCATGGCATCCAGCACGTTGTTCTCCCTTAGCACCAACACGGCATGGGTAGATCCACCCCCGATACAAAGGCCTTTAAGACCAGGTGCACTGACACAGAGGAAACAAAGTTTCCCCCATCTGTTCACTATTTCCTTTACAAACTAGATTGGGATGGCAGTCCAACTTAGGCTAGAAATCCAACCCAGGTTCCATCCACGATACAAAAAACCAAGGTAAAAATAAAGTTC